>WKFP01015466.1:4127740-4174295 GCA_011057875.1 Pterocles orientalis
CTCTTGTCCCAGTTGTGTAAAAGAGGAGAGGGAAAGCTACAACCAAGCAAGACTAATCCTTTGAAAATACTGCTTGACTAAAGCTGTATGCTAAACTTGCAGGATTTGCATCAGAAAAACTCCACCAGAGTAACTGACTGGCGGCAACAGGACAGCAGCAGCTTTAGCTGTGCTTGGATAAGCAAGGTGGTAGCTCCTGCTGTGCTGGCTTATGCAGGAGGAAGGATTTGAGTCAGTAGTCGTAGCCAAAAAAGCTACTTCCTCTTCTGTAAAAGAGGTCAGGTTGTCTTTGCTGCACCAGTGCTGTCCTGGCTTGGTAGAGCTGCTCTGTGTTTTTAATGTTACAGCTTGAACTCACAGAATTGCAGTTTTGTTTGCAGTAACACAGTTACTGGCTGGGAATCTGTAAGTTTTAAAAATAGGGTAAAAAAAAAAAAGTGGAACATAATGTGATTGTTTACAAAAAGGGGTGGGGAAAGCAGGTGGTTTTAAGTTCATAAAGGCAGAAAATAAAAATTAGTGATATAGTTTTTATAACATTTTTACTGTAGAGATGAAGCGCAGAAATTATTTTGTACAGAGGCAGCTAGTCACTGCTGTATTTTGTCAGTTTTTATGCTTACTGTTAAAAGAATGTAATTTATTACCTAGGGGGGGAAAAAAAAACCCAAAACCCAAAACCAGCTCCCACTTGCAAAACTAACTCTGCTGCTTTCCTCTGGTACATATCATACATGCTGGAGGTGAAAGGTGTCAAGCAAGAAAAAGCTTTAAATTCTGGTTAAAGAACGGGGTTTGAACTTCTACCTAATTTTAAGGGACAGGATGTCAGCACCGCCCAGTTATGGAAACAACAGTTGCTTACTCAACAGCGATCAGAAGGGACGAAGTCAAACAGCCGAGAGGAATTGCTGAACCCCTGCCTGCCTTGCTTAGTCCCAGCCTAACCAAAGAGCGGGTTACACTTTCATACAGTGACAGGCACTCATTTCATTATCTTGTGCACTTTGTTCTCCACAGCCACTGTTTTGATGAGAGAATTTGAAATGAAAAACAGTTGCGCCTTTTGTGCACCTTGCTGTGTTTTTCCTTTTAGGTAGGAGCAGCAGTAGTTAGGGCAGGTGAAGAGGTTTTAAATCCTGTAAAGTCTAATATCCTGTTGAAAATAAAAACCAGTAAGCTACCTTTGAAAATGCAAAACAAACATCTCAGAGGACTGACCATCTGAATTCTTTTAAACCTATGCTCTCTAAAGGGGAAAAAAAATAAAAGACTAATTAACACCAGTAGTTTTAAGATGTTAGAGCCCAGTTCTCTTACTGCTGCCAGTTAACCGATAAGAAGTAGAATTTACTTCACACTATGATTAGATCATTTTACATATTTCTTAAACATAAAAACCAGGCTTTATTAATTAACTATTTCTATACCACAGTGCAAAGCTGAAGTTGCAGGTGTGTGAGACATCCCTAAACCAACGATTATCTCAGCAAATTAAGAAATTTGTTAATTTCCTTAATTGAAGCCTGAAGCATCCAGAAATGTTCGGTTGGCTAGAAGTCTTCCTCATACAGTGCTGTTAAGAACTAAAAATAAATGTTTCTTAAAGAAAACTGTGTGTTGAGCACCTTGTCAAAGAAATCCTGCAACGAGCTAGGATAACAAAGCACAACTGTTTCCTTCTTCAGTCTCCCCCACAGCTTGGGAAAACCTGTGGTAGTGGAAGTTTGCTTATAGATTGGCAAATCTCTGTCCTCTAGTTTACTGAGGAATTTCATCTTATTTATTTTCTCTTCAAAATTGAGTTCCTTGCCACCCCAGTACCTGCGCTTTCATCATCTCCTTAATACCTCCTCTGTCAGATGCTCTTTTCTGCCTATTACTGGACTCAGTTCCATTGCTGTGAAACATCTGAAAAGAGCCGAGCAGAAGAGATGTGCTGTCGCCTAACTTTGAACTAGTAAGAGGAAAGGAAGAAAAACAGGTTTCAGAGAGATGTGTTCTTGGTTTCGTACTATGGGTTAGAACCATTAACCAAATAGCATTTCCAGAATTCTGTATCCTGGGTAAAATTGGGTGCAATTGTCCGTCAGTGTCTGTTCCAGCCATCTTAACTCATGTTTGTTTCACGTTGATCCTAACAGCCAGCTGCAAAGCTCCATTAGGATCCTGCAGTAAGCAAGAAGGAGGTACTAGCTTTTGACTGAACAGCTTGCTTTAAAATTCAAATTTTACAGTTGCAAAGTTTTACAAAGAATTTTACTCATGCAGCATTTGCATAATACAGTAAGTGTAATTAACCAAATACTTTCCATAAGTAAATTGTGATTAACATCATTAGAGTTTATGTACTGGGATAAATTACACCTGATCACTGTACTCAAGATTCTTATAAACAAGAATTTCTTATCGCTTGTAAACATGTATTCTGGTACACAAGTATGCATCACCAAACAAAATATAAATTGTGTTAGAAGCTCTCATTAGGAAAAAGTAAACAGTTCCCATTCTAATCAATTAAACTACTGCCTTTTAAAAGGATCAGAATACTATCAGTCACCTCCATGTTAAATAACTTTGAAACAATCACCTTAATTAGCCTTCATTTCCATAATTACTGATCTCAGGCAATAGTTTTGCAAAGTGGAAAAAAAAATATTCAACTGACTAGAAAAATTATTCACAAAGCACCAGCAGAGTTGGTTGGTTGTTTTTTTAATAAAAGCTAATTAAGCAATTAATGCTCTAATACAAACAATTATTTCTAAAAATTTTTTTCTACAGGTCCCAGTTTCTTATCCCCCACAGCTATTATTTTGATAGCTTCAGGGGGAAATTACGCCAGTCCAGTCTAAAATGGCCACCTCAGCGCAGGAATGCAAAGAGATTTCAAAAATCTTTTACAGTCGCAGTTTTTAATCAAAGTGTATAAAATTTTAGTCTAGAAAAATAAGTATGGATTGTATACAGTTACTGTGCTTGGAGACTGAAGAGGAGAGTGCACCACTCAAATGGCACAGGCATACTGAAAAATGCAGATGAGAGTAGTCCTTAAAACTGTTGGCGTGGGTTTTGTTGGGTTTTTTCCTCACACTTTTAGCCTACATGGGTGCAAAAAGTACTGTTAGGTGGGAAGTCTAGTTGCTGGCAAGGGACTGATGAATAGGTGGCTGGAAGCAGCGCACGTGTTCCACGGGTGTGCTCTCTCCATCACCGGACTTCAAATACTTGTCCAAAATAGCAATTATTTCATCATTCAGAATCTGGAACTTGCGAATTCTCTCAACCATTTTCTTCAAAGGCTGCAAACATCAAAAAAACAGACACACAGGAATTACTTTGGAGATAAAAGGCCTTAGACACAAAAGCAGCAAATGCTGTTATCTCACCTCTCCCAGCAGTCTTAACGGATGTTTCCCTTCCACTGCTAATGCAGTGAAAATCCAGGGTGCATTTTGGTTTTTGACAGTGCTGCTTTTTGCACAAAAAAGGACAATTTACAGCAGCCTTGTCATAATCTAAATGCATGTATATGAGAGAAAGCCTTAAGAAAATCGCATATAGCCTGGAAATCAGAATTCGCACTGACCAGTCATCAAACTCCAGCACTAATGTCGTAATCTTTTGTTCCTAAAACTCCTGGTGCCCTGATTTTTGACATCTCATTCTAAAAAGCAATTGCTACATCTACACTGCATCAGAGTACAAACAACTGATTTATTGTCATCATCGTTCTTACTACAATGAGTACAGAGCAGATGTGTTCAACTCACCACATTCTTTATAACCTCGTCTTTGCCATCATGCTTTTGGACTTTCAACAGGTGGTAGCAGAAATCCAACACATCAAAGCGACGCTGCTGTCCCAAAAGCACGATGATCATACAGCCAGCCCAGTGCAAACCATCTCCAAAGCACTGCCTGCAACAGGGAACACACCACATAAAGCATCTTCAGAAACATATCCACAGGAAATGTTTAGTAATCAGCCATTATACTAAACTACATGTGTATCACTCTAGAAGGTGTTAGACATTAATTTAGAAAATATTGCAAAATCTCTAGCAAATTAAGTTATTTTTCCAGGTACCACAAGTGATGCAAATAAATGCTCAACAAAAAACCAGACACTTCCCCCACCCAGTTCTACACAACATAGAGTTACTCCAAAAACATTTACTCCCCATGAGGCTCCAGCAGCATTACATTTCATTTTCAAAGGAAACAACACTTCCAAAGAAAACAAAGCGGGAATTCAACACCACTATGCTCCTTTGGGCTACAGGCATGAAAGGAAGCAAATGTCCTATGCTGTTGCCTCCAACTGCTCAGTGAAAAGCACATTACAGCTCCACAGTTTTTCAAAATAAGGATATTATAAAAATTAAAAAAACAAGAACTACAGTTCCTGGTTAACTCATGTTAATCACGTTAACTTCCAAGTGCTCCTTCTTGCTCTTGATTCAGAGAAGAAAATACTTGTTAGATACGTGCACTGATGTTCAGCTATTTTATTCAAGTTCAGTGTCCATAGGGGTCTGGCTACTATTCAGAGATGCATGCTAGGGCCTCTTTGTCATGGGATCATTCATCATACAGTGGCAATACTTAAAATAGAGGGTTATTTTTGTTAAAGATACAATAATATCTGTGTTCATGGATTGTGAGCCCCTCCCAGCGATCACATCACTTTCCCCTGTTCTCGTGCTAAGCTCTTGCAGACAAACCCCTCGATTCTAAGGCTTCATGGCCCCCTCCCAGCCACAGGCAGGACAAGCAAAGCGCTGTTGCCCGCAGGTGGTCTGCTGGCAGCTGGCAGTACGTACTCCACAGTGAACTCGTGCGTTCCCACGGGGATGCAATAGACGAACTGCATGGCGCTCCAAAGGCGATGGAATTCCACACACTCGTCCACGTGCATCACCCCGTTGCTGGGCAGGGGCCCACGCCAGATGGGATCATCCAGGAAGGAGCGGATCCTCGTCAGGATAACTTCAAACATGGACAAGCCACAGCAGAGGCGTTCTTTGGTCAGCAAGTCCCCTTCCCTCGCGATTGCTATTTGCTAAGGGGGAGAACAAGAAAGCGCAAAATCCTGGTAAAAGCCACTTGACCACAAGACTTTATTTAAAAAAAAAAAAATACAACACCATGTCTCTCGGTTTCACTTGCTTTATTCTAGGAGAAATATCTCCTGACTTTAAGTGAGGTCAGAGGCTACTAACCTGGGGTTCAGTTCAGCATAAAAAGCATTCAGAGAAAATTGTAAAAGCCTTTTCAAGTAGACAGGCTTGAAAGTGAGTAACAGTAACTGCAGTAATGCTAATCCTGGACTAGTCCCAGGGAAGTTTAAAGAGTTCTTTGCCTGAATCAGAAAGCAAAACCAGAGAGTTCGGTGCTCTGCTGCTAGTTCAGGCAGTAGCTCCTGCCTGCACTCTCCTGCACATCCTCCCTTGGCTGCTGCTGTTAGAGATGGGAAAGCTCCAAAGACAGCTCAGACAGGCTCAGACAAAATCCATCGGAGGCAACGCTGGTTAGGGCTTGTCCCAGCTTGTGCTGTCACATTGAGAGCTCTCTCCTCCTGCAGCAGCACCTACTGAACTGCAGCACCTCTGATGACAAAAGCAGTCCGAAGTCTGCTTCAGAGCACTCTGCACTTAGTTTCTACTATTCACATCTCAATCGCTTGTACACTGCTAAGGCTAGCAGGGAATTCCCTCACACTGAGAGAAAGGAAAATAGGGCTGAAGCTGCAAAGGCAGTTCAGTTGTTCTCTTTGGTCACTGTTTCCAGGAGAACTCAACTCAAATGACAGTTCATTTTTCGAGAGTTTCTGATCAGCAGACTTTAAGATGAATAAATTGTTTTAAAAATACAGATACACACGCGCAAGGAAACTGTTTGCTTTGGGTGGAATTTGCACTAGGACCTCCCAGGCTGGCCCTTATACAGAGGGTATCACATGGCAACATACACACAAATCGGCACTTTCCCCCAAACACATCACCTCCACCCCAGTGTCAAATGTTTTAAACTTCTGAGCTTTAACAGCTTTACCAAATCCATAGATCTAAAAGAAAAATCCTGTTGTGTGAACAAGCTGGATGTGGAAATTCTGACACAGCTGTCAGCAGGTGTGAAAGGACAGGCTTTCTAGTGCTCAGATATTTTTGAATTGCCTGTGACACAAATGAGAGAGATTACCTGGGGTGTGCCTAGCCTCTCAATGAGAGGAACCAAATGTAGTGGAGCATATTTTGATTCCAGTCTCTTCATTTTAGCATCAAGTCTTTCACCCTCTGAAAGTTTAAAAAAAAAAAAAAACACTGGTAAATCACAATTGACCAAGAAATTCTTATTTTCACACAATCTTTATTCAGTGCAGAAGAAAACTGGGTATGTTATTTTTATATGTAATTTCAGTTCTAAATAGCTGTTTAATCTTCAGTGTGCTTTTAGAAAAAATATATTTTAAAATGTTGCATTGCATGTGCAAACAGACAGATTTGTAGTAAAATGCATTTAATTAACTACATTGAAGACTGAATATAAGGCTCTATTATGTTGCTGCTGCTAACATATTTGACTCCCACTTGTACTAAGCCAACTACATTGTCTATCATACATAAAATGCTTGACTCTAGAAGGTGGGCTATAATGAGGGTGGAATCTTGTGTATGGCAAGGCTTAAAAAAGCAGTTGGCACCCCCTCATCACTGACAAGTAGGAAATGTTCTCTGGCAAATGGGAAAATACTGTTTACAATGGTCTAGTTAGTTTTATGTTGAGAGGAGTTGGTGAGTTTGGAAATATTCCAAAAGATTTTTAGCTGATGGGATTTCTCCAAGCAGAACAAATCACCTGCTCTGGCAGCGAGAAATGGAGAGGAAAGGAGACAGAGGAGCAATACAGAAAGAAGAGAAGCATGAGGAGTGCAAAAAAAGCTCACTTTCTGATGATGAAAGATGAGGAAAGTGGATATCAAGGGAAGCAATCCTGCAAACACTCACTACTGCATGCCCAGTTTTGCACTGAGCCTTGCTACGAAGCACGTATTTTTAATCCAGGCAGAGGCCTGAGTCTGTTACCTCTGTCCTGTAATTAACAGCGGTGTTGTAAAGGATGGCTGGGGACAGTCACTGAAACCACAGCAGCAGGCAAGAAAAGTGGAAAACGTTACCCAAGGAAGGTATTTTCACTTAGCTGATACCTTTGACATGAACTCTGGGCAGGATATTTTGGAACGGTGCTGCATGCAACAGGTCACACACTTCCTCTAGGGACTGGAACAAAAAGGAAATGAGAGTCATTTAGGACCGAAGAATCCCCAAATCCCACCAAATCCCCAAAATGGGCTCCCAAAAATCACACTTGACACAGAAACACCAGAGGGCAGTCAGCCTCTGCCACCACCACATGGAGCCGCTCTTGCGCCTCACGGCATCGCTCCCGGAGACAATTTGATTTCACCAGGTTACCTTGGATTTCCAAATAAACTCCAGCAGCTCTCCTCCCACCCTCAGCTGGCAGTTCATAAAGGACAGGGTATTTATTAAAAAGACTAATGCAGAATGAGTAATTTCAGTGTGAAAGCGGCAGACGGCTCCTGCGCAGACAAACAGAGGGGCGAAGGTGACTCACTGCTTGGTTATTTTTACCAACGCTGTTCCCACAACCTGTTATCTATTGTGGCAGGCACATCTCCCTGCCAGGCAGGCTGAGACACACGACAGCAGCACTGAGCCACCTCTCAGGAAGTATTTTACATCTTTAGGGATGGGAGGAGGGAAGACAGATGTCTGCTGGTTCTTGGATGCTGTATGTATGTGCAGAGGAAATGCAGAGATGACCAGAAGCCCACGCGTGATTTTGCTATGCCCCTCTCCTCATTTTCGGAGCAGAGGCTCTGCTCGTTTGTAATCCCTCAGTGCTGGCATTAGAAGAGATGTTCATCAGCCATACCATTGGCAAGGCCAGGATACTGGAGTTAATACACCTTTCCCACATCTAGTTCCTTACGGTTGGACTTGATGCTCTTAAGAGTCTTTTCCAACCTAAATGATTCAATAATTCTATGTCAACATCATAAAAATACACATGCTAGGCAGTCAAGATTAACAAGACCCTGTTTACTAGCAGAGCTGCACTACAGACCTACATTTTGGACCAGGGTAAAGTCTAGTTATGATAGATGACCACAAGGGAAAAATACTGAAATTCGTGACAGGACACTGGGGCACCACCGAGGGCAAAAATAAGAGGAGGGGGAGCGAGCAGAGGTGTACTATTAGTAAGTGTCACCAAGGTGGTGTCCCAGAGAAGGTACCTCCAGTGCTGGTGTGACTTTGGTATACAGTGGGGGCCCTCACCTGCCTGGCCTTTCATCACATACCCTGTTAGCCTGAATCCAAAATAATCCAGTTTGGCATTTTGTTTCAGCTCTCCCATTACTGAGCACAGGTTCACTGCTTGTCACCTGGCCCTCCAATTACTCTCCACCATGAGGGAGGGATCCTCTAACACCATGAACAGGACTCTGAGGAACAGCACGTCTTCATTACCTTATCTTACGTCAACAGCTTTAATATACCCTGGAGAAGGACTCTTACAGGAGGCTTTATTTTTTGCAGCGGCAGGCTCCCAGCCAGCTTGCCGAGAAAATTATGTGGCTGGTTTGCAGTCGGCAGAGATCTCTACATGATGGGCAGCCCAGCCTCAGCGGCAGCGCGTGCTTGCGCTGTGTGAGCAGAGTGTCCAGTACATGCAGGCAGGGGAGAGACTCCCCACCCAAGCCTCAAAAGCACAAAACAGGCAAAGGAAAGGGAGACAGCACACCTGTTGCTTTTCTGGTCCATAAGCAATGCCCACCTTTTCCTCTGCAAGCACTCAAAGCACAAAGACAAAGAAATTACGTCTGGCCGTTTTGTTCGAACAGCAGGTAGTAAGAATGTGGAAGAAGCATAGGAAAAGAAAATGAGAGAATGGGAAAAGAAAATGAGAGCAATAAAGAGCAATTGTAGCACCATGCCCTCAGCAGTGGGCAGCTCAGCATGCTGTAAAGTAGAGGCTAGGCATATAGGAAGCAGCTGAAAGACTGGAGAGGTTTCACAGCTTCATTCAAACTAGGACAGATAAATGTCTGGCAGAGCAGCCACCACTGTCAGCCATCCAAGCAGCAAGAAGGATGTCCAAGGACGTCTGCATTAACTTTGTGATGTTTCAGATGACAACAGGAAAGGAAAATAACAGTACCAGATGCACAGCTCATTGACATAAAGAGAGTAGTCACCCTGTGACTGACTGCAGGAATACTATATGTGATCAGAATTTATGATGAAGGTCATAATATTTGATCCTCAGGTACCATACAAGAGGCAATGTCTCTCACCCAACAAAGTTAGGTATCATTGCTATCTCGCAGACAGGATAGCTCCTGAAAAACTGTAAGAGATCAGAGCAGGGAACTGTTTCTACCCATCTGCCCATCAGCAACAGGAAACTTGCAGATTTCAGCCTTGTTATTTATGACATTAGTAACAAAAACTTCAGAGTACATTTTGAGACAGATGGGTTTTAAACTAGCACAGCAGGCACCTACCAGACTCTGTTCAATGAGGAGGCAAAACAGGACGGCATTTCCCACTTCTCTCAAATTCTGGAAGCAGACAGTCTTCAGTTCTGCATATTCAACGATGTCTTTCAACTGATGGTGAAAAAACTCTAAGATACCTGAAATCAAAAGAGAAGCAAATAAATTAGATCTCAGGAGCCAGAACAAAATCTAGTGATGAGCACACAGGCACACCTGCTACGTTGGGAAAGCAGACAAAAGATTCTGATCATGTGGATAAGCATCATAAGGATCAGGACTAATTTTTCTTTCTGCCTCAAAAGCACACCAATTTTCTAACCAATTTGCCTATTCAAAGGTTGCACTGAATGTGCATAAATCAGAGCACAACTAAGCAAGGGTGCAGGTTTAGAATTCTCTCTCCATGTATTAGCCCAGATTTATCATCTCCAGACATGCAGCCTAGAGGGAACTGAAAGGAGCAGTATTTAGGTAGATAAAAAATCAGAGGTTATGAAGTGTTAAGCCAGTGCTGTGCTGACCTTTTTAACTGGATAAATCATGCAAACTGGAGTGCCCGGCTTGTAAGGCCTGGAAAAGGGACCAAGTATAAGAGGTAAGAAAATAATTTCCAGGACCAGGAAGAGAAACCAGGGCTCTCATCTGCTATTAGTCCTGTTCCAGCCTCTCTCCCCAACCTGCCTCACCACCCAATGTGTTCAGTTCACAGCTGTTACTTTCAAGGATGACAGATCCAGCAAGGAGCAGAGCGCTAAAGATACAGGGAGCAGGGAGGGTGTCAGGCTATGACTCTGATAGTGCCACAGACAGCCAGAGGGGATCTGCAACCTCACAAAACAATTCAATATGGAAACCACAAGTCAAGCTCTGCTGGCTTGTACATCAGATCCAGCTGACAAGCACAGTCAGAACACTATTCCTGTTAAAGTTTTGCCAAAAGCTGTTAAAAAACAGTTAAAATTATGATTTTCAAAACCACTAATTTACATAAACATATGTCTTTTTCCACCAAAGCGCTCTTGAACAACGGTGGGGCATAACATGCTGGTGGAATTTCAGCTCCCTCCCCCCCCAGCCCCAGAAAGGTTGTACAGTCCCTTGGTTAGAGACAAGCCCAGGAAACTCCAGGCTCAGCAGCTTCTGCAGAGACCCAATCTGGTCAGCACCACGGAGGTTAAAGCGATGTGCAGGATGGGCGAGGAAGAGCAGGGAATGGCAGTAGGTCATATAGGTGCTCAGCCTTTTCCAGGTTAATTTTGATCAGTATTTTTCCATCTATCTGCACAAGCCTGGCCCTTTTAAAAAGCCACCAAAAACCTCAAACGATGACAGAAGAAAATCCATCATGCAAAGCTTTCTAATTGTGTGCTATGTACAGCAGTTCATTTCCATAACGCTGAATTAAGTCAGACTGTTAAATCTCTACCCAATCACATCTAAAGCAATGGAGAGGAGACAAGGAAAGAGACCACGATGTCTCCCACCGCCTTCCCATGTGCTCCTTGGATGCAACTGATGAACACTGCCCATGCAGGAGATTAGACTTCAGAATTTACCCACCAAAGCAATGGCTGAGAGGGGAGTGCACAAACATAAAATACAGCGTGGAGCTTATCTATGCCAAGGAAATCCCTCAAATTCAGCAGAGGAACTTGAAAACCTACAGTGAAGGAAGGAACTGTACAGCTAACCCACACACTTCTACAGAAAGCCTCATGTCATCAAAATTAGTAACACAAAACATCAGTAAAGTGCACGGTGAAGGGATGCAGGGCTGGCTCTGTTACATCGCAAAGAACTGTTTGTCAATAAAAAATCTGCAGTAAATGGGTGTTCCCACACGCATTCAGTGGAGATAGATTTCAGACCTAACTTAAGTAGTTTAGCTACTCAACAGAAAAAAAGAACTGAAAAACTGAAGGAGAAAGGTCAAGTGTAGCGAGTGCATGCTGAGCTTGATGTATTCAAATAAAACACATTCAGATCTAGCTAAAAAGCAAACAAGTCATGGCAGCGCATCACTAACTCCCTCCTTCCCATAGCATGGGGATCACATAATGAAAAAGCTCTGGAAAAGACTGTTGGTGTCCATTCAGTGTTGCAGTATAAAGGCCAATTGCAGTTCCCAGGTGTCTGAGCAGCAGTGAGCGCTTGGGTTTGCTGTTACAACACACCTGCCTGTCACAGCAATGAGATGCTGCAGTGCTAGATACTGCGATTCTTATTTTAAAGATGAGGTTGAAAAGGCAGATTGATACGTCAGAAAAAAATTCAAAATAATTTTTGATGCTAAGAAAAAAAAAATGCAGGGTGAGGAAATTGAAGTAGACTTTACCACAAGTCTACACTGTGTTTTAGTTACATGCCCTAGTATTTTGTTTGTGTTTTTCTCTATTGATGAAGGGGCTTCCACACTTAGCAAGAAAGGTCTTCTAAGAATCAACTGCTAGAAGTCAAGTTAAATACTTTCTTCATACTAAGACTGGATGCGCTGCTAGAAGCAAAAGTCCATTGCATTATCCTGGACTTAGGTCTGTGCCACAAAGGAAACCAAACGAGAATATCTACCAGTGCTTCTGTTCTTAGTATCCATGGCATCTAGACAGAGATTGATGGTGAACTGACAGAAGGGCTGGAAGACCTCCAAAACACAGTGAGTAACTGTAGCCTTTACACAGTTACCATGGTGGGAAAGCACTACCCAGGCAAGTAGGATATTGGCTACAAGAACAGACATGGGGACGTTTTTCCTTTTATCTTGTATGGTGAGTGGGGAGCAATTTGGTGAGAAAGAGAAGCTGAGCAGAGCAGCAAAGACGGTTCTGCTACTGCAACATGGATACAACCATCGGTCATGAAGGGGTTGGAAAGGAGAGGGAGGTTCAGACTCCCTTTTATTTTCTGCTGAGTCTGTGGATTTTGTGGGGAGGGTCAGGAGAGAGACTGATGACTGTAACAATGTTGAGAAAAAATTATCATTGTTAAATGGGCAGCTCTGAAGTGAAATCCTGAGAATAACCCATGTCGCCTACAGCAAATACAAAGGAGCAGGATGGCACAGAGAGAAACCAGGAGCAGCACAGAGGACTGTGGCTGGCAACAAGGAATGCTATTGCATAAACCCATACTGATGATGTGACTGAAACCAAAGCAAGACAGTAAGTCCACCCAGAAGCAGCAGGATGGCAGAAGTCAGAGGCTTGAGGTTCATACCAGAAAAATTTATATACTGCCTTTCAAGAGTCATTCCATGTGACAGAGTTCCTCTCAAAGTCCTTAACAAAGATCCTTATTTCTTCACCCAAAGGCCAATTCTTCATATATAGACATATAAATGCAGACACCCACACACATGCATTTCTGGACAAACTGTGTCATTATTTTGAAAATCTAACTCCCAGTATTTAGCATGGAGTTGTCTCAAATGATGCCATCAACAATGCACTGCTTCTTCTTAGATGAAGGGCTTGATTTACTGGCAAAAGAGATAAAAGTTTACAGAGCTACACAGGCTATTTTTGATGGAATGGAAATGACACTGAAAGCACGCTCTGCTCCCTAGTGGAGTCCTGTGGCAGAAATGCATCATCACATTTTCATTAATGTTTGAGCAATGGCATTCCCAATTATCCCTCCTTGTACCATACAGCACACAGAACTGCGTATTTGTGAAAAACTATGCATGCGTACTGAAGCCCTGCAAAAAGTACAAGTGTCTTAAGGGAAGTTAATTTAACTTAACTGCATGCAACCTTCCTCCTTCCCTGATTTTAGTTGTGGTGCAATTCATAAGTTACTGAATTAGTTATATATATGTAGCACTTTGCAAGGCAAATGAATCAAGGCTTTTTGCTCCTTCTCTCCAAGAAAATTTTAATTAAACCCGTCTATTCCTGCAGATGGGATGACGATCGATAATAATCGATTTTATAATCCCAGTTTCTGATTTACATGGATCTCAACAGAAGCAAAGGCTGTAGATATAAAATAGATCTAGTAAAGTATGGAAGATTAGTAAAGGATTAGGTTCCATATCTGCTTCCAAAATCCCATCTCAACAGCACTCAAACAGCAGATGCCAAAGTTTCAGCTGTGCAGTCTGTACACTAATTAATTTAGGAAGTCAGACTAAGTTAACACATGCAATGCAAGGCTGGCTGGACTTCTTCTCTTTGGTAACCTTTCATTTTCTGTAAAACAACCTCAATTCACAGCTGGTTATGAATTATTCTCTGCAGAGTAGAGACTTGACTATCATCAAGTAAAACTGGCTTAATCTGCAACAGCAAAACTGCTCCCAAGAAACTGGGTGCTATAATGCATAAACCTTTAGTTTATGTTCACTTTCATACAGACCTTCAAATGCTAGCTACAATTACTTCATTGCCTCACAAGAGACATCTTTAACTCTGCATATCAGCAGTCATACCATTCCTTTCAGCAGAAATGTTTGTAAGGTTTAAGCATCTGGGAATTATGTGATCATGGAGCCTGTGCACTGTGTTTACTTTGCTGGAAAGAAATATCCTTCTATCCAATCAGTCCTTACTGCCCTTTCACAATTATCTAGGTGATGTGGGATACCCCCAAATTCTTTCAAATAGTCTGTGATTCACTCCCAAATCCTCCAATGTACAGGTTGCAGGAAAACCTATGAATAAATAATTCCCTTTGTATTCTTCCCCACAAGGACTCAAGCCCCCACCAAGAAATTAACTTATTCTCCTACTCATCCAAGTTTGATCAAAAACCTGGGATAACGGGAAGCATTACAAGCCCTTCTGTTGTGCCTCCCCAACAGCCCCTAGCCACTGCTGCCCCCCACCACACTTCCCGGCATAGGCTCCGGTTCCTATTAGACCTTGACCCAAAATATTCCAGAAAAAGGAAGGCTGGTTTTGGCCAGGTTGCTGTGCAGAAGCAGCTCAGAAGGTGTTGCCAGCAGCACAATCAGCCCAGGGAGAGACTGGAACACAGCAGGCAGCTGCATGGGGCACCGGGAGGCTTCCCCAAACTGCCGTGGGAACACATGGACTTTGAGAAATCGTGGCCTGAGTGTTTTGCCCGGCACTACCTTTGGGTGTTTTATTTCTTTGATTTTTTGTTTTTAAAGAAGAGACATGGAAACGCTATACTTAGGAAAAAGATACACAATTAGGCTACTTTGTCTCCAAGTTTATATCTTGCTAAGCTCATCGATTTTTTTTTTTAAACTTTCTTTCAGAGGGGTGATACACCAGTGACAAAAATCTAAGCCTCATCTCACAGCAGAGCTGACAAGCTACTTTCCTCATCATGTCCAGTGACACTTCAGAGTGGCAGGACATGAAATACTTGTTTTTCAAAAGCAGGAATGATGTATTCAAATACTAGAAAAGCAGTGGAAGAAAATGTTATCTCCCTGATGAACTTTTGAGTTTAAACTCTTACAGGCCAATATTCCTTTAAGAGCTTTAGTGACTTTATTAGGTCCCTTTAAAAATCCTTATGCTTAATGTATTTTTAGACAAATATTTTTATGCCTACAAGATGAGCAAGTTCCCCACTGCTTTACACTGTTCCTATGGAAACAAGCCCATTGGCAAACAGGAGTCCTGAACAACTCTCATGCCACTTTCTGTTTTAGCAGGAATAAATCACCATTTAGAAATACGCAAGTCCAGAGGGCTGATTATGTAGGGCTCAAGTAACTGCAATCAAGAGAATACAAACAAGGCTCTTCAAATTAAAAGTCTGAAGTGTGTGAAATAGCTAGAGGCTTACTTACTGAGCACACTTAAATCGCTTTGCATGTGGAGAGCAGACTCGGGAAATTAGTTCTGAATTGATAAATGCCTGGTACATCAAGACAGATGAGAGTCTACACACTTAATCTGTAGATCAGTATCACAGTTTTTGTCTGTATGTGTAGGTAGTGCCAATTATAAAGAAGTGATTAAATGATTTTTTATGAAAGAACAGAAGCAGCATGCAGACAATGCTCCATAGCACTCAGACTCACTACTACAACTGCTAACTTCTGCAGGAAGCTTTTGGAGGCAGAGGAGGGAACACACAACAGTTGGAGTGTATTAGCTTGCATTTTCTGTGATGAACCAAGTACACAGACTGTGGCAAAGACCACTACAGAGAATTTAGCACAGATAGGAGAGGACAGGGATTCAAATCGAACTCGGTTTGAACCTGCCCTTCTACAATTTGGCAGTTCCTCTCAAGATGCCAGATGAAGGCTAAAATCTACAGGACGCCCCCATCACAGAGAACATTTTCTTTTATCACTCAGAGCTGCTTCAAGGGCAGACAGCTCCATGGATGGAGAGCCATCAGAGAGTGCAACATGGTTCTTCAGTGATGTGAGAGAGGGATGGAGGTGCCCTGAGCTTTCACAAGACTTTTCTGTCTTTGGAAGGAGAGGGAGAGGGCTATAAAGGCTGCCTCTGACATTTCTCGGAAGATACTCTCTGGGAAGTTAAGTGTCCACTGCTAGAAATAGTTTAGAACAGGAAAAATACATGTGTCAAGACAAAACCTGTTAGGAACAGGAGCAGTGAAGGAACACAGAATCAGGTTGGTTTTTGAGATCCAGTCCAAATCTAATTGCGATGATGTTCCATCGTAACAACAAGAGTTACTCTGGTCTCTCGGTACAGTAGGCATAACATCTAGGATTTCTTTTGCAAGACTAAATATGAGGTCAAAGCAGTTTGTTATCTCTACAAAACAGGGAAGTGATGAAGGATTTTAAAATGTTTTAGTCGATCTTGTGAAGGCTACCATTGCACAATTAAAGTTTTGCCTTTCCTATAGGACAGATTACCTTTTAACCTCAAGAGAAGGTTTCTGCTTAAGCCCTTGGACATCTCCTGCCAAATACTTACTCCTGACAGGTGAGGATTTCTGGCAAGAGATTATGAGCTTCCTAATGTCACCTGCAGCATCAGAGACCCTGGTGATGCATAATCTATATTTGAGAATACCTACTGCTTGTGTGGTCAGACCTTAACAAGTGGCTGAAAACCTCAGACAGATTATTTTTATACTGCTAACTACCATGATTCATCCATTTCTATGCTCCAGGGAGAGAAACAGGAAGGAAACAGTAAGTCCTCGATTTTGTTTAATATTGGTAATGAGCGTCAAGCAAGCTGTGGGAAGCAGAAAAAACCCAACCTCATTCCAGCTGGAGTGGCATTTAATAAACCTAAGTGACTCTGGAAAAATAAAGATATACTCAGGAGGTGGGTGGCACATGGAAGAATTAATTTGTGTTAATTAGAAGTTGCGGAGGAGGAATATTTTGAAGGGGGGGAAGCAGTTTCAGAATTTCAGTGAACAATGTGATAAATACTAATTAGCCAATTATTTCTCCATAGTAGCAAGCAGCTTTCAAAGTCATTTCTTCTTCTGCAACTGTCACACCTCCTGTTAAATGGCTAAGATGCACCCCACACAAGCCTCAGACATAACTTTTCTGGCAGGACCAGTTTGCCTTTCAACCGTATCACTCCTTTTATCTTAACATTTGATAAGGTCAAAGGAAAAGGGAATAGAGGCTTTTCCAGATAATCAGGGTTATCTAGATTAGACATTTAAACAGAACAAGTGTGAGAGACTCACCTGCAGAGAGAAAAGCTCAACATGCTTACAAGAAAGTCTAGAAACAGAAACTATTGTGAACATCCCAGGTCAAGATCGATTATGTCATAAGGCTGTCTACATACACTGTCCTCCTTTTATTTGCCCTGAGCATATAAGTCTTAAAACTTTATTAAAGTACTTTCAGAAAGCTCAGCATTCAATGATTCTTATTAAAAAAAAAAAAAGGCTAAGTGCTGATTATCATGAGAGAGAAGAGAGACTGGGAAAAAGAGGTACGCATGATCCAGAAGACAGTGATTAGTATAATTCTATTAAGGTTACTATGGTAACACCAAACATGAACTAACCTGGAGAACCATACTCATGTCTTGGTAACCTACAGATCTTAGGCATCACTTCCATTAGGGTCTTGACATACTGAAGAATCGTCCCTTGTAACTAAGAGAAAACAGATGTGTGTAAACACGTCAGTGTTATTGAACTAAGAAAGTTTACAACGAATTGCATTCAAACTACAGGTGAATTGAACAATCTCTAAAAATCTTGCATTAATTCTGTCAGTCATCTTCAAAAAGGCAACTTCTTCAGATGAATACAGTTGCACTTTCCTTCACAAGGCATTAGCCACCTTTTGCTCTAGGAAGAGTGGCACAACAGCTAAGGCCAGGAAGGTGAAAAAGAGGAAATAATGTTCTTCTCTTGCAGACTGTCTCTATTGTCTAAGGAACCTTTAGATTTTTGGTAAGAAAAGTTGTATTTGAATGCTTTCAAAAGCAACAACAGAAAAATCCTTAGCATTAGTTATATCTGTAACAGTTCAAACTGGTTATTATGGACATACCGGTTAAGACAGTCCCAGCCTTCCTCCCACTGGGCTCCCATCTCATACCTACACCTGAGCATCTGCATCAGGCATCCACAGGATATCTCCCCCTAGGCCTTTTAACTTCCTTTATAAATGTCCGAGTGTTCAATGCTACTTCTAATGAACTGAGATGATTTAACACTTAAATAATTTCTAAAAATCCCCCCAACACAACCAACTAACACTCAATGCCAAAACACAAAAAATATCTGTGTTTTCCTCTTTTCCTGAAGACTAGACCATAGTAACCCTATAGGCAGGCTCCAGCCTTTCTAGAATGTCAAAAATGTACTTAGAACGAATTGTGGGAATTACTGTAAACAAACTGCCAAATGTGTCAAGCATCTGAAGCGAAATAATGAAAATTACAGCTATCCCCCAGCATAGCTGGATTATTTTGGCAGCATGCTCCATACAGGCAACAGGGGCAGGGAGGAAAAGACCATTTCTTTGGCTTAAACTTAACTGCAATGCATTATGACTGTATATATAGACATTAATATAGTGAACAGCCAGCCCCTCAGCCTCCTCCTAGTTACAGAAAAAGCCCTTTCCAATACAAGATACCCAGGCTGTATGGATAACTTGTTCAACATCTGGTCTGAGCACTCTTCTAAATAGCCTTGATGCTATCCATTGCTAGATCAAGCACAGAGATTAAACCTTCCTTGTTATTAAGGCATCATCTGTCAATGATGCTATTAATGAAAGCCCTGAGGTTAAGCAAGGCAGAAAGCACACTCCAGCTGTTCTCAAAAAATATTAAGAATGTGAATTTACAATGCAATCTTTAAGTTGAAATCAACTAATTTGAAACATTCATACTTTTCCAGAGTTTACCCAGGACCTAACAGCATAGGTCTCCACAAATTAAAGTCATCTCCAATGCAGAATCCAAGGTTTTCAAAACACTGCTCAGGCTACCAAGGCATATCATCTATTGCTTTCACAAGACACCGAGTACTCTCAAACACAGCTTATACTGAACTCCAATGGAAGTAACATTTTAATTAGTTTTATCTGAGATCTTACTTTCTCTTCATTTTTCTTCAGACATTTCCTATAAAAACCATTTGGAATAGCAGAAAATGAAAGACAACTGGCATACCAAGCTCTTGACAACTTTCAGCAACTCCTCCATCACCACAGCAATACCCTGATATCCAAGAAGTCTACAGATGACTTTAAAATGAGGGGGACCAACAAAATTCCTGTAGTTGCTGTAGATGCTGGAATATGCCAGATTCAATGCCTAAAATGAGAGAACAGGTATGATTAATGACAATTTCATCTGACTGCAACATTATAATATTCTAATTTAAACAGCATTTTAAAACATATTAAAAATAAAATCACTTTGTATCTTTCTCTCTCTCCAGGAAGTTAAAATACAAAACTTCCCTTTTGTAAGGCAGGAATTTGAACCAAAATTTTTATATTAGCAAGAAAAACTTGTAAACGCTTTTTTTTCACCAGGCATCTTCCGCTTACCATTTTTAAAGCTGTGAATATATTTTTCTATTTACACAGGTATAAAAAAGGATAAGAGTAGTCAATGCCAATGTTCAGATCCCTGAATTTAAGGCACAGCTTCTATTCCTATATCGTCCATTTTATTTACAAAACATCTTGAAAGAAATTACTTTAATTTTCAGTTCGTAATAGGTGTTTTAAGTCTCTGAGGACTCAAATAAAACCAAACAGCCTTCTGCAGTTACTATTCTCTGCAACTGATTAATAAAGACCTCTCTCTTTTTTTCAAATCTCTGAGCTGTACACAAGATCAAAGGAAATCTAAGTCTGTGATGTAACCTCTTGGAAATTATTCCAAAGTTGTATAAACAGGATCAGGTGCTTTGCCATATTAATGACTATTTCTTCAAAGCAAACACAACTGTACAGACTGATGCTGTGTAGGGATTTGGGAGCTGTTTGCTGAAGCCATGGATCAAAGGGGAGTTAGCCAACTTAACATCCTCCACTTCTGTAAGTGGGTTGTTCTCCTAATATCCTGAAATTTAATTTTTCAAAGAAATCTTGTCAGCCTTTCTTGCAGAAGGTTTTTTTGCGTTTCCTCTTCTGCGGTTTGCATTTTCTCTAATATATGCCCAAAACACAGTGCACTGTTAGACTTTCAACTCCACACACATCAGCTGTAACAGAAAATTTTCCTTCATCAGTATCCAGCAAAAACACTGACTTTCCCTCCAATGCAGATCCTGCCCCAATTATCCATGCAAGTCAATAACAGATACTGGAATACATGGCATTGCACAAAGAAACTACTGTGAATTCAACTTGTGAAACTCTCCCAAGCTCTCAGAGGATTTTAGTATCACAGAAGAAAAGGACTTAGAAGTTGTCTTGAGAAGAGATCAGGATAGAAGATACACATTTTTATTTACATTGTAAATCTCTATATCAGCACCAGTTTCCAACATGCTTTGAACTGTGGTCTTAGAAATTTAAAAAATCGGATTCTAGACTGACATATAACAAATGCAAATTTGGCAATAAGTTACCACTTCTTGGCCACCTTTTGTGGATGCCTTAGATATCTTTCATATACCCTCATGGGATAAAAATTGTTGCATTATGAGAGAAATACATGAAAGCACAGGCTCAGAAGAGAGGAGACACATGTGGAGTGCTGGGTCCAGTGATGGGCTCCCCAGTACAAAAGAGACATATGGGAGAGGCCAGCAGTGGGCTGCAAAGATGATTAAGGGACTGGAGCATCTCTCCTATGAGGAAAGGCTGAGACAGATAGGACTGTTCAGTGTGGGGAAGATAAGGCTCCAGGGGATCACATCCACGTGCATAAGTAACTGATTGGGGGAGTAAAGATGACAGAGCCACCTATGCTCAGCAGTGCCCAGTGACAGGACAAACGGCAATGGGCACAAACAGAACCCACGTAAACATCAGAAAAAAACTTTACTACTGTGAGGATGGTTGAACAGAGAGGTTGTGGAGTCTCTGTCCTCAGAGATGTTCAAGACCTGACCAGACACGTCCCTGAGCAACCTGCTGCAGGTCACCCTGCCCTGGATGGTCCCCTGGCCTCAGCTGTCTGTCAGTCTGGGAAGCTCTGTTCTAAGGACTGAGGGCTTGTGTCAATTTTGTGGAGGAGGGCTGTTTCCAAATACTCAGCCACCATTTTTGTGAACACAAACTAAAATAGACACTTGACTAATTATTAGACTCCTAACACACACTACAGTCCTGCTATTGGATCGGAGCTGGCTAACTCCAAACACACCTCACCTGGTGGACAGCCTAAAGCTGCATCCCTCTGGTACAACGTGTGTATTTGCATAGCTCTCTCCTTACAGAAAAGGGGTCTGGGGTATCAACGGGGGAGAGAACTGGTAAAAACTTAAGAAAATATGTGCAGATGAATGTCCTGATACACTAAGCATTTATACAGCCATCCCTAAAAGGTGAAATTTTATCTTTTGCTTTTGATGTTTCCAATCAGGTAGGTCTCCACAATAAATGTGTCCAAACTATCTATTTTGGCTATAGTACGAGAGAATTCTACTTCGCTAGGTTAAAGCCATTTCTGTCATAAGGTTAAGGGGAAGGAACTCCTCTTTGCACAGCAGAAATTCATCATAGAACAGTAAGCCCTAAAAACATGATTTCAGTATTTCAAAGCTCACCAATACACAACAATAAGAAGTCAGCCAATCTAAAAATACATCTTTCTTTAATGTAATCCTCAAGGGGAAGTACCTATAATGGTCCACCTGTAAATGCTGGATTAACAGAGCTTTATAAACTGTGACAAGTGATTTAGAAAACACTATCACATGCCACCGTCGCTTTCCCCCCATAATGCACAAAAGCATAAAATGCTTAGTGAAGAAGCCACGAACAAAGTTGGGGGGAGGAGGAAGGTAAAGAAGGAGAGTGAGAGCTCTGTTATTTTTAAGCTATGATTGCTCCCTCCCCTACTTAAATGAAATAAAAAAAGGAGAGAGAGTTGCTCGTTGCTGATGTCATCAAAGTGCTAACATTAATCACTCACAGCATCACTGGTACAGGCACAAGAGCATATAACAGGGGTGTTCAGGCAGTACATTTTCCAAGGGAGGTAAGCAAGAGAGGGGGGAAAGACATTATTTCTTCTCCTGTCTGTTCCTTGAAAAGCCAGGCAGCAGCATCTTTAGACAAGATGTGCTCTTGCATGAATTTAAGTGGAAGAGACAAAGAAACCATGCCACCAGCAGCATCGGAGAAAAAAAACTAAAAGCACCAAGCAGTGAGAATTCAGTCCAGGGAATCTGAGGGGAAGAAAACGCAAACTGGCAAGCAGAGATCAGGCAAGAAATAAGTAATGGGAAAAAGGATGCAGAAAATTTAGTGTTTATGTCACTTTCACAGCAGCATCACCATATGAAAATTCTGTTCTGAAATTTACGTCAGGAAGTGACGGTAAGTACTGGCTTTATAACCTATAAAACATCAAATGGGTTTTCCAAGCATTTACATGCCAGTAATTATTTATCTTCTAATAGCAGTTGTTTTGTAATAATAAAATAATAGTATTATTCTTGTTTAACTAAAATCCAGACATTCAGCTTACAAAATGTGAGGATGAAACTATTGTTTCTAGACTGTGTTAGGAAGTGTTCTATAAAAATAAGTTATTATTTTAAGTAATTGGGACCTACCAGCGGAAGAGAAGACAAACGAGCAAGTAAAAGTCTGATTTTATGAATGCACCCAATTTTAATATCTGCAGAAGTTGGGCAGATGACAAAATGCATCTGTCTAATAAGTTTACACGGTAACAAACTCAATTCCTTTATATTGTTTCTGTGTCAAAAAGGGTGCACCTACCACACGATTAGAAAAGCAGTGCCTACCCAGATCAGTCATATCTACAGCTTTAGATTGCAATGAAAATTAACATACCTATTTTTCTTCCCACTTCCCAGTAAGTATAATCCAAAAGCCTCGAGCAACAATTTTCATACATAAACAGTCACGGAATTCTTACTATTAACATAACAATCAAGATCTCACTAAAAAAATATGTATTTTGTCAGCCTCCTATCCAGTATAAAATATCATAAAAGTATTACAGAATAATTTCAGAATATGTTATGAGCCTTCTTAATCAGGGAAATTTTCAACAGTAAATTGTTATTTAGCCAGGAGACTTAACATCTGATACCTGATGATAAAAAAAGTAATTTTAATAACGAAATCATTAAAAAATGAAATAAATTGTTACTGTTATGGGAATTTAGGTTCATAAAAAAGGAAGAAACTTTCACAGTGGAAAAAACTTTCATACGAGTGCCGCTAGAAACGGAGTATTAAACTACAAGAGAATCAGATTAAATTGCCGAGGTAGACTCGTTTGAAAAAGTTACCCTCACAACTGTAAAATAAAAAACCTCCACCCAATGAACAAAAATATCCACTAGCTGCTATTAGATTTGTTTTGTTACGAACCAACAATTTTAATTAAAAGTCTACCAAGGCAGAAGCCAACTTTTTGTCCTGAAAGGAAGACATTCTTTAATAGAAGCATTTAGAAAATTGCAGAATATAGATGTTTTCCTTACACCATTCACAGTGGTAACACAAACTCAGAATCTCAAAATATTGGCAGGTTTTCTAATGTTAATTTTATTATGAGGAGAAGTATTAGTTCAGGGCAGACAGACTATGGAATTACATACAACCACTTAGCACAGAAAAGTGTATTAGTTATTTAAAAAAAATACTATCTATCCAAAGGGTATGCTGTAGTGAAAGCTGTACTTCACTAAGCCTAGCTTGAGAAAGCTTTTCCAAGAGGCTGACTAGCATCAAGACTAAATCTTGTGATACTAATGCCACCAACATACAATCATCACAGACACTGCTCTAGCAGTGGCTACAGGTGTGCTAACTCACCATCGAAAAATGGAAAGCATTAGCAAGTAAGAAATAATGTAAAATGATACTGGAAACAAAATAGTATCTGGTGATGTTTCCACATACTGTTTTGTTTTGCAGTTGGCTGTGGCAAGCAAAAATCAAGAGTTGTGGGTGGCCAGAAGAATTTATTCCACAAGATGCACTCCTGCCACCTCTCGCTTGCCATTTGACATAAGAAAATTCACGTCTCACAAAAGCAAGCTTTGAGATTATGGAAAACACCAAATAAGTAAAATAAAATGCAAGATAGACTAGAGAGAAAAGGAAATTATTAATTTCTTTCCTTTAAAAAAACAAACAAACAAACCCGAACCCTGCTTATCAACATACTCATTAGGCAAGTATTTTTAACGCCAAAACAGACAGCGGATCAATTCTGTTTAGAATTCAATGCCATATTTTTCCATAAGAGTTTGACTCATAACATCAATTATATTAAATATCAAGCTCTTTTTCCTATTAGAAATGTTTGTTCTCTTAAAAAGAATACTCCAGCATTGCTCCAAAGGAGAGATGCATTTATTCATGCATCTGTGTAAACCTTTGTTTTTCCCTGTGGGAGGGGTACATATTTCAGAAGTACAAAGCATATTCACCTTTCTCCTTTATAGTCTTGAAGAGGTTTTGTTTCCCTTAATGTTACCTAATCACAAGTTCCTTAAGACAAAAATATCTGGTGATCTTATTCTAGGGACTGTCCCAAATATGTAGGCACTGTGCATACCAAAGTTGACCTAGAGGCAAATTTTGAAGGGGTTCCTGAAAGCCAACATCCCCTCCTCCCCCGTTGCACAGTCATCTGAAAAATAACCTGTGAAAGGAAGTGGTTCCTCAACTGCAAATTGTACAAAACACACCGTCTCTCATTGAGACAAGATACAACTGGTCACCTGGACAGGCAGCATCTCCGGCTGAATTTCTACAAGCATATATCTAGCCTTCCACTTGGGAAAAAAGTACACAAAAGTTTAAAATTCTCCAAATTTTATGAACTGCCAACTCTCACTTTGATGCAGCAGTACCAACAATCAAAGCACAGGTTTCCTAATAAACTCCTTTCCTAAATTACAGAGCTCTGCAATTAAGATACACACGGCATCTCCAGTGCTGCAGACTTCTCAGTTACATCTCTCCTTTCCACAGCAAGATCAGCATCAGGAGAGGGAAAAAAAAACTACCTAAGCAACATCCCAATGGGAATAACCGTCCAAAACATCACAGGAAACACAGCAATGGTAATTTGGCCAAAAATGGCCAGTTGTGCGGACAGCTTTTACAGCGTCATGTACCACCCTAACTGGAACAGCATGCTATCGAGTTACTCGAGAAACAGCTTTCAGAAGGAAGAGAGAGTGCCCACCAGTCGCTCCTCCTTCGTTGTTGAAAACCTGACTCCATTGACAACATACATCGTGTGCGTGACCTGCCAGTCCGCCAACCCCTCCAGTGACCAGTGCAGAGTTTTTAACACGCTGGAACAAGACCTGGCATCTGTGAGCAACACCAAGAAAGAGCTGGCGCTGGGCATCTGGCTCACCAGCAGTGTCCTGCTCCTCATCATCGCTGCGATCCTCCTCTATGGCTGCCTGCACGTCCTGTGCCGCAGAAGACGCGAGTGTTTGCAAGGGCAGGACAGGACCTCTGAGCAAGACCATGAGAAGGTGCAGACCAACAGCATGGTGAGCACCTCAGAGGAGCTTGGCAGGCAGAGACAACTGATGCTGGACACCGAGGAAAAGCATCCAAGTGGCATCCAGCTGGCCACAATCATAGAGAATCCCGCAGCGTGCAAGGAGCCCGTCATGCTGACTTCCAAAAGCCAGGAACGAGTGCCAACAACAGGACGGTGCTCTGCTATAAATTAGAAACCTTTTGTCAAGGAGGAGATTTTTACTATATACGACATCCTAACTGCTTCAAACGTATCATGTGCATTGTCAGCACTCCCAATGGGGAGTTCCGACCGCTCACCACCTTGCTCCTGGCTGTACCTCCGGCATTGTGTCCCTTTCCAACAGCCCGTACGCAGCCAAACGTACTCAGAGGCTAAGGTTCAGACTCCCAAAAAGGAAGTGCTTCAGCCACACTCTGTTATTTAAAAATTAAGCATGTAGCAAATAACCAGTTTACATTTTGAGGGGATTTTTGAGTTGCTTTTCTTTAGTCTAAAACAGAAGAAAAAATATAAAAATGAATCAAAAGACCAAGAAACTTCCCCTCGATCTGAAAACTAAGCAGCATAGTGACTCTGTAAGGACACTTCCAATGAAACTAAGGGAATATCCTATTTTGTGTTCTTCTGCACCCATCACAAGCTACCTTCTGCTCCATGGACAAGTGATTCCCTGCAGAGGAAACAGAGGTCAGAGAAGCAGCCCTGGGCCCTTCCTTCTCTCTTTCCTTTTCAGTTTTAATGCTAAAACTCATTCACCACCTGCAAATTTCTATCCAACCACAAAGTATGTTTCGTGTAACCAAGGAGCAAGGAAGTAACAACATGTCAAAACACATTTTATTTTTGTAACAATCAAAGCTGCTGATTATCTTACTCTGCCTTGAACTTCACGGCAAAATGCCAAGAAAGGCCCTTTGGAGAGAAATCTGTTCACCTTCACAACACAACAGGTCTTGTCTGGCTTACGTGTATAAGTGACCCTGTTTTAGATCTCTTAAGCACATCTGTGTTCCATAAAGACATCATAAATCTTAGTATTGCTGTATAACACCGTATTTTTAAGAAACTAAGATACACTGTGACTGCAGGCATTTTAAACTGGTATTGATACAAACGTATGTGTAAAGCGAGCTCTTGTTGACACCCATCAGTTGTACCAGTAAAGGCTGGAGAACTGCTGGCTGGGCAGCCGCCTTCCCTTTCCACTGCACCCAGGAAGCCAAGGCGATGTACAATGTTGGCAAGTGAGCGCCCACCGAATATTTCACAGAAAGCAGTGGGTCTTCTTAGCTACTGTATTTTGACAACATTTCCCACAACTTGTGAAAGATGTCAGTTCTCATAGTTCTAGGAAGACACGAGCTGGCATAAGTTTGATGCATCATCTTTACTTTTTTCTACTAGGATAGGTACAACACACAGAAATGCGTGCGGAATGGGGGAGTACTACTTTTAGAAAACACTTCAAAAGGTGTCTTTATTGTGTTAGGTTAGCAATAAGGTGTTCTGCACCCCCTACACAGCATTTCCTCCAGCTGACATGTGTTTTTGATTTGTCTTACACACCAGTTTTAAATAAACTGTGAAGATGACAACAGTTTACTGCTGCTTCAAATTAAGGTGTTTCATGAAACAGATGCTGAAAAACTCTCTTCAGAGTGTGAAGCTAACACTACACGTTTATGGCCAAAAAGGGGCGGCTGGGTGGCAGGGGGAGAAAAAAATGTTTTTAAATGATCTTGTAATCAAATTAATGGTAATACTTCTCTGACCACGATTTCATAAAAGAGAGAAAAAATATATTTTAATGTTAAAGGGATGGAGCCAAGAGGCATATATTCTCATCTCTGCCAACATCTTGGGCCCTTGAAAACCTGTTTATTTCTCTGCATGTTTCTTTACATGGGTTTTAAGGCAGTCCAATACATATATATTTACATGCATTTATATGTCGCACACAGGTGTATATACCATACAGAGAACAATGAAGAGTTCAGTCTTAAAGCAGTTTTGAGGCAATTCACCTACTGAATTTTGTTATTTATATACAAATACATATATAACAAAAAGACACATGTATGTATCAGATTGAGAAGGCAAGGAGCTACTATGGAAATGCTCCCAGGAATGGGGTTTACCTCATCTAGACACAAATCCGTTACACCCAAGGAGTTTCCTATGCACTAACGTAGATGAACATTTATATCCCCTCACGAGCAATGGACTGCCTTGCACCTGCTGCAAATGAGCAATGCATAAGGAGTGCTATTTGAATTCTGCATGAGTTTTGAAGAACTCATGTTACCACATGCTCACAGAGCTACAAGATTCTTTGTCTCTTGCTCAGAAAGTTTTATTACAGATTCATTCAGGTTCATTCCGGTCTGTGTTTTGATAGTTCATTGTCCAGTTTTAAGAGCAATCTAGTAAGGGGCAGACATTTTAAGCAATTACTAAACTGATAACAGGATGTGATGCAACACAGTGCTAACTGATGTTCATTTGTGCACCAGTAGTAGAAAAAAAACAGTATATTCACACTGAGAAGTGTTTTTCAAAGGGGTCTTTCTTCACAGAACAAATGAGTCAGCATGTACAAAATGCAGAAGACATACAAATGTTAAAATCTTTGGAAAATGTTTCTGGTCTACACAACTTCTAGAAAACCAGGTACTTCATTAACATGCAAAGTTAGTTTTAAATCCTCAGAAAAGACAGACTCTTATATGTGCATTAGTATTTTACACATCCAGCCCATGTTGCCAAATTTCAGTCTTCTAACACTGATTTCATTAATCCTATGCACACTTCACCTGAGTGAAGGGATTTCAATTACCATGCTCAATGAGCTTTTAAAATACTCCATTTCACTTAAGGCTGATGAGCTTCTGCAGATCAGCTCCTTCCCACCTGACAGCTCTGCTCCCACGTCAGCCAAGAGGAGTGAGTTGTATCTGTGGGTTTCTGTTTTGCTCTTTGGATGAAGATCTCGCTGAGAAAACTTTAGATGCAACAGAGAATATGGACACAACTGCCTATGCTGAGCATCAATACACATTAATATAGAACAAATGCTTTGATCCACCTAGAAATATCTGAGAATATGTGAATCCTTTTATATCAAAATGAAAAATTCATTTAATTAGTCTTAAGAAAGCCCATTGCTTGTGCAAAGCTTCTGCACAGAAAGCGTTACCCATTACAGTCCAATACATGCATGTATGAGTGTACATATGCACAGGAAACCATAATGCCTTTGTCTTGACTTAAATAAACACCATGGATTGCTTAAAATAAAAAGACAAACAAACACACACACACCACACAAAAGCCCCCCAAACCCAGCCAACAACAAAAAAGTGCAATAAGGAAAATAAAAACTCATATTCCTTGGCTACATGTTCCATATGAAGTGCTCACCTGAATATCTTGAGTAGTTCAAGAACTCAAAAAAGACAATAAATTAAAAAATGCATAGCTGGTCCATACCCCACTA
This sequence comes from Pterocles orientalis, assembly GCA_011057875.1. Classification (NCBI taxonomy): domain Eukaryota; kingdom Metazoa; phylum Chordata; class Aves; order Pterocliformes; family Pteroclidae; genus Pterocles; species Pterocles orientalis. Next base: position 4,156,908 of record WKFP01015466.1, read on the forward strand.
TTATCCAGTCAAAAGGAAATCAACAATAGACCAGTAAACAACCCAAACAAGGATGTGCTCTGTGACAAGCCTGGCTATATAGCACACAGAATAATAACCTGCAATTATATCACATGCTAGAATCTGTAGACTCTAAGAATTACTGTTATTTGCTATATAGAGTAGAAATGTCCTAAAATTCCATTCAGATATCCTCAATTCCAAAATACACTAGATGCAAGAATAAAAATATACTTTTGTAAAAATTTAGAACTACAGAGAGTCGCCAATTTCTGCTAATATAGGCATATCTGTTTATGAATCCTGCTCCAGAAATGCATCTAAGAACCCCCTCAATTGCTCTTCCTCATATAGAGTCAGATTTCTGAAAATGTATAGCTCTCGGAGTAAAAATTATTAGACTCATTTTAATAATGTAAGCTGACTGATAAAAAAGGGTTCCTCAGTTAATCGTCTGTAACTCGTCACTTAGATAAATTAAGTTAGCACTCTCTACTAAATTCAGGGGGATTTTTGCTCTTTACATAGCATCTGGTGAATTCCTAAAATAGTAAGGAACACAATAACTCTAATGTAAGAAAATCACACTTTCCTATAATTTACTCTTCCCTGTTGGAGAGCAATTATACAAAACACTATTCTCAGTACCAGACATGTGAATCCTTTTCCACCTCCTGTACATTTTAAAAGCATGGAAGTTTTACAAATACATCAGATATATTAGGATTGAAATTTGTAACTTCTGAGCTCTCTCTTCAGCTCTCAAAACTAGCTTGCTGGGCAAATCACTTCACAGAGATTGCACTGTATAACTAGGATACGATGTGCAGAAAATAACAGTAAGAAAAGGACTTGTGCAAAACATTTGACACTGTCCTTCATGACATCCTTGTCTCTCAATTGGAGAGACGTGGATTTGACAGAAGGACCACTTGCTGGATAAGGAACTGGCTAGACGGCCGTATTCAAAGAGTTGTGGTCAACGGCTTGATGTCCAAGTGGAGATCAGTGACAAGTGGCATTCCGCAGGGGTCAGTATTGGGACCAGTGTTGTTTAACTTCTTTGTGAGAGACATGGACAGTGGGATGGAGTGCACCCTCAGCAAGTTTGCTGATGACACCAAGCTATGTGGTGTGGTGGACACGCTGGAGGGAAGGGATGCCATCCAGAGGGACCTTGACAGGCTTGAGAGGTGGGCCACTGCAAACCTCATGAAATTTAACAAGGCCAAGTGCAAGGTCCTGCACACAGGTTGGGGCAATCCCAAGTACAAATACAGGCTGGGCGGAGAATGGATTAAGAGCAGACCTGAGGAGAAGGACTTGGGGGTTTTGGTAGATGAGAAGCTCAACATGACTCAACAATGTGTGCTTGCAGCCCAGAAAGCCAACCATGTTTCATAGCTCCATGAAAGCCCACAACTATTCTCTTGTGCCAAGTACTCTCACAGCTTGTCACCCATGTAAGCTCCTTTCCAACCTCAGTACTGGGCATTGTCTTAGGGCATAGAGTACATGACTGCATAACATGCACACTTCTACTGAAAACTTGGATAAACCCTCTAGGCGCTCCTAATATGCAAAGCAAGAAAGATGATGCTAATACAGGGGATGAGACAGCCAGAAGGCAAATGCTACAATTTTTTAAAAATCATTTAAGCCGTTTTGTATCTGATAGTTCAAGATGGTCAGGATCTATATCCCTTATAAGTCAGATAACATCTGAGGTAGTTTTGTCTATCTGTTCCCTTTTCTCCTGCCATCAGAATCTTCAACACTGTAACAAGGGAGCAGCTGCACCCAAGATGGACTCTTGTTCTTACTTCACCAGATGATGAATTAGTCTTTTCTTGGAGTCTGCTCCGCCACTGTAAGCAATTGTGCAGTGCAACGTGGTTGAGAGAAGGACTTATTTTTAGCTATGTCAGATAAGACCCACCATCAGACTAATCACTTGCACTTTGGCTGAAACATACTGTGAGCTTCACGGCAAAGTCTGGAAAAGAGTGTATGTTGAATTTAAAATACTGACAAAATGTATTTGAGTCCATATTTAATAACTTCCATATTCCATAGTTTCTCTAATTAAAAAAGATATCCTTAAACACCAGCAAGCTATAAATATAAAGGGACTTAAATCCAACCTTCGATCCATAGAGATACTGTGGCTGTGCGTTAGGCTGCTTATCTCTCTGAAACTCCTGAGAAAATGGTAGCACGGTCCGAACAAATCTATAAAAACAAAATAAAGAATTCATTAATTATACTTAGGTTAGTACATGTGTGCCTAATGCACCTTACCCTGTATAATACTGCTTTTGTCTACGTACAACATCAAAGCCAGACCAGTAGCCTTTCAGCCCAAGTTGAAACTGGGGAAGCACACAGCCTGCATTGCCCAAAAGCTCAGACACAAATCCATCACTTCCTTACAAATCCATACACTTCTCCATCACTTACCGGGACCCTGTTCTTCCAGTGGTGTGCAGGGTCCCAAAATATTTCTCACCTCTACTCTAGCCCAGCCCAACAAAAAGGGAGGCAACTAACGAAGTAGCAAGAGCCTCTCACAGAGAGTGTGGAAGTTCCTTTCGCTTTCAAAATTAAGTCCTTGAGAATGAACGACACCTTCAAAGAACACAATATGTCTCTAATGTTTTGGAGCTTTTCCCCCCAAATAAACTCACAGCAGGAGAAATACTTTAGGTTAATAGCTTTGAAAAAAATGTCAGGAGGAAGGGTATAAACCTTGTAGCAAAATTAATGTTTCAAAAGTTTGATCATACTTTAGTGTGAGCATGTACCAATACAAATCATGTTTAGGGAACAGCTTTACCTATTTAAATATGTAAGAGGATGACAAGAAAACTACAAAGATATGGAGAACTGCAAAAGAGAGGATCAAACAGCCCACTCCGAACTGAGGGCCCCAGAGTCTGAAGAACTTGGGCAGAACTCTGCAGGCACAAGACCTCTCCTGAACAAGCCCTACAGACCTACTCCCCTGATGTTTCCTGTTAACTGTGTAAGGCACATTTTGCATCACTACAGTTTTAGTGCAGAAAGAAGTTAACCAACATCTGCTTTAATTCTGATTCTGCTTATGTTACTAAACTGAGCAAAATTATTGGTGCGTGTGTTTATGGGTTGGACGGCTACTTTATTTTTTAACTTGATGAAGTTAAATGGTAGTTTCTTGGTAAATAAGAGAGAAGAGGAAAAACAGCTAATTAAGATGTATATATACAAATGCTTGTATCAGATCAGGCTGTTCTAAGTGACAGCTGAGCAAACTAAATGCATCTAGGAAAAAGGTTTCAGGAAAGAAAGTTTGTGGTACATTATAGTACCATAAGATACAATTACACCTTGATCCATATTTGTTTAAAATGTTTGTGTTTAATCAACACACAAAATAAATGATTCATTAATACTTTTTCCTAGAAAGAACACAGACATTCTATATTTAATACATCAGTTTTCTAGCTGAAAACAAAAACAGCCATGCTAATAAAAAGTTCTTTCACCTAAAAATGTATAAATTGCATCATGTTGCTTACAATTATTTCCCTTGTGTTTCAGTCTGAATCATTTTTGTGAGAATCTAACTTCAGAGCAAGGTTTTCTGTTTGTTTGTTTTTGGTTGTTTTTTTTTCTAACCTGTTCAAAAACAGGTATACCCACGGTTCCAGCCACTTATTCATATGTATTTCAGCCCTGCCTTTCCAAAAGTACTTGTACTTGCTACAGTCCAGAAAGTGCTTGCATTTAGAGTTTTTGAGAAAAAAAAATCATCATTTATGTATATTATTTTTGACATTCTCTATGTATAATTTAAATCTCCTTACATTTCCTCAGTTTACAAGTTTGTCCCCTTCTCTCTCACTTAAATAACAACTGAACTCTTCTTGAGAATACTTGAATCTGTACTCTGCACAGATACTTCACTAATGAGTTCACCAGGGATGGAATTCACAGTAATCTGTAACATATGACAGTCCCGGGGATTACTCTATTCCCCCTTCTTTCTCTCCAAATCCTATTCCTTTTTAAACAGACACATTTTCAAGCCCTAAGAAAATCTCTGAAATGAAAGAAATCAGACGAGATACCATGTCATTTGAGTTAAGACTGGGTTTCAGTGTGCAGATGTATTGGGCAAGAGCTGATTTGTTACCACTAAATTAAAACCCTCCCAAGGAAAAGAGAGTTTCAGAACATAAACATGGGTGCTTCCAATGACTTTGGAAACTGTACCTGTAATTCTTAGTCTTTTCAAAAAGGTATTATGAATATGTTTGAATTACAATGTCATTAGTGTCTCAGAGCACACCAGTCAGAGTATATTTGTACAGAGAAGAAATCACAGCCTCAGAAATCAAATACTGGAGAAATACTTCTGAGACACAGTCCCTAAGTGTCACTAGCTCTGTACAAGCACAAGTAACTCTTGTGCGTTTGCCAGTGCTCCTCTGCATTCTTGGGAGGTTTCTGCATCTCAAATGTTTTAGACTAGTAGCAAAATAGTCTTAAAACTTTCTTAAAGACTTGAAGCAAGCACCCATTATATACTTTCTTGGGTGAAAGACACTGAGAGAAGAAGAAAGAAGTTAAGAAAACAAAATAGGAGCAAGAGATACAGTCACTTGGAATCTTACAGAGGGGCTACGGCTAAGATTGAGGGTACAGCAGGCTAAAGAGAGTGCATTGTTCTAGGATGTATGTGACTAATAGCAACATACTATTCAAATAAATGTTAGAGATTTCTTCCCTCAAAACTAAGGGCTATATAGCAACCTTTACAGTTCAGCATCATCTGCTGTTCTTCAAACTCTTTCCATGTGTGTGTGTTTTCTTTGACAACCTGCTGGTTGGCATCCTCCTGCTCCTCCTCCAAGAAACAGAAACATTTCTTTGAAGGACTGAAGCTCTTTGAATACCAACGATAAAGCTAGGCAAATTTTTACTTTCCCTCGGATACTGCTGGATGCAGGTTTTGGCACACTCCAAGATAATCAGTTCTTTTCATTTTTAATCAGTGTTGATGATCTCACAGCAATTTATCCATTTTAATCAATGCAAGTTGTAAGCAAAGTAGATTAAGCAGATGAAAAGCCTGCTGGCTTACCAAAGCTTTGTAACAGTGATTGTTAACGGACAACATGAGCCCCAAAGTAAGTATTTTAGGGATCAAATAATTTTACATCAGTGTTTCTGTGATACCTACCAGGAAGGAGGTTGTAGTGAGTACTTTACAAACCAACCTAAATGATTCTGTGATTCTAATTACCATAATCTATTTAAGAAAATAAGGAGAAATCTGAAAGAAACCACTTAGGTCACTAAGCCTGCCACCTTGCTACTGCAGGCACCAGATCAGACAATCTCATTCATAAACTTCCTGAGCTTCATCTCAGAGGTAATAAGATATCACAGTGCTCTCTCCCTGCTCATGCAGAAAGTGTTCCTCTGCACTGCCCTGTCTAATTAGTATGAACACTTTTAACTTCCAGCCTTAGCTTATTCTGTTTACAAGATCTAAGGGTGGCCCCGTACCTCCTCTCTTAGTGAGTGCTAGATTTAACTCGCCTGTCTTGAACATGAATGTCAAGATAGAGAGAACAGGAGGCTACAAACCAAAGTGTGAGGAAACAGCAGATGAAACAGAGCATGAAAAAGAACAGATATTCACCACTCCATTGCTATCACCTTTCCTTGTTGCAGAAAGACTTTTGGTTTTTTGTTTGTTTTTAGGTGGGTCAAGGTAGTTAACTAGAGTCACCTCTACTTTGCATGAGCCTACATCCCTGCACCATTTAGCTCTTCGTAGCAGAAACTGGGTAGTTTTCACAGCCAGTGCTGCATTTCAGGTTTGCTCCAGCAGTGTCTGAAAGGGATGAAAATTTTTCTGAACAGTAACTATCATGAAGTATGTGCAAGACAAGAAGACACAGCTGTTCTCTTGTGAAAACCAGTCTCAAAAGCAGTACAAGAGAGACAGAGAGCTCGCAAAAGGAAGGGGGAGAGGCAGGCAGAAAGACTGAAAAAAGCTGCTCTTTTTGTTCATTCTGTGACAAATCTGTATGCTCAGAAGAAACATGCCATACTGCATTTGGAAGAGTGCTATACACATAAATTTTTATGAGAGAATACAAATTTGGATAATGTGTTGAGAGGAGATGGAGCCACAAGTCTGACTACTGACTCTGGAACCTTGTATCACTTGTGTCAAGACAACACAGAAAATCCTCAATCCAAATAAATGTCTAGACTGCCTCACACTTGCTCCTCTGTTAGCCCTCAACACAAAACATGCTAACATGGAACTAAAAGACCAGCTCAGAATTAGTAAAGAAAATAAGGCAGAAAAAGGAACACTACAGATAGTGGAAGAGGAATAAAGAACAAAAATCTGGAAGTTGTCCTTGTGTCATTTGAATCCTCTGGACAGCTTTAGTCCTTCTAACTCCACAAAGATACAGGGGAATGAAAAAAATACAGACACAGGCAGATGCATGACAAAGATTCCTGAACTTTGGTTTCCTTTGAACTGGAAAAACATGCAAATGGAGGCCAACATGAGAGAGGGCTCTTTTTGAAGAGCAACATAGAAAAGACAAGAAGTGCGAAATGGCTGTTCATGGTCACTTTCATTATAAGAACTGTCAGACAACAGCTTGAGAGCAAACTACAAGAGAGACTTTTTTATGCAGCATCACTGCAGACTCCTCACTACAGCACATCATTAATGCCAAAACTTCACATCGCTTTAAAAAAAAGGACTGGACAAAGTAATGGAAGGAAAAAAAATACCTGTAAAGGGTCAGGAATGCACCAACATCCCACCATTTTTGTTTTGCAGAAGCACCTGATTGTTGCTAAAGGCCAGCACATTTCCTAGGAGGAAAATCACCAGAAGCCTCCCTTGTTTCCCTCCTCGGGCTCTGCATGGCTGCTGCCAGTAGCAGGACAACGGGCTAGAGAGGGCTTTGACCTCACCTGTAGCTCATATGCTCAAGCCATTATTCAAAATTTTGTTCTCTTTCTTCCCTGATTGACAACTGATGGATTAAAAACACCCCTGGATTTCACTGCTAACGTCCATCAACAGAGGTCCCCTCACTCAACTCCCCATTTCTTCTCCACAAACTATTGTGCCCAAGTCTGGACACAGCTGTGCAGCTAGCCAGCACTAATGAGACTTAATTTCAGAAAACTAGCAACTACAATTATTAAATTGCTAAATCTTTTAATAGCAGCCTTACTGTTTAATCTCAGTACTTTATCAGATATAAAAAAAATGCCTAAGTCCCAAATAATTAAACATGCAATGTGTTTCAATATTTCTGCATTAATAGCCTTAGCTTTTGAACCAAACATGCAGGGTTTCTAAACACTTGAACTCTTGTACAGATGCTTGAAGTCATCACGTTCAATCACTCTTGGGAAAAGAGCTTCAAAAGGTACTGGATACAAGTTAATCTGACCAAAACCACTAATTTTAAAAGAAGGACCCTTACACCGAGGCTGTAGTCAAATTAATGAAAGGCAAACCACAGCTACTGAACACTTCCTGGGACCTCTACCTCCAGCCCCTCACCACAAAGCAATCTCTGTTTTTCATCGTGCTTATCTATCTTTCTTCCAGCCTTTTGCTGTTACTTTTCTTCCCTTGTTTACATGTAGCTTTCCTGCAAGAATTACCTATCAAGAGTCAAGAATTAAACTAGCAGCTCTCACAGAGCTCCTCACTGTGTACTCCTGTATTTGCACACAATAACCTGTACAACTGAATGCAGAGAGAGCTCAACAATTTAAAGTTCACGCTAACAGCAAGACAGCAGCAGACATATTACATGTGCTTAAGAACAGGGATAGAAACTCCCTGCTCCCTCTCCCAGCAAAAATATCAATAGGCACCATATAGCATGTGCAATACACACAATAATTCTCTCCACACTGCTGGTTTTGACTGAAACTGAAGCAATTATGTGATGAAATTGGACACATGGTATACATACTGCCTAAGATCTGTCTTCCTATGATACACATACTGCCTAAGATCTGGCTCCCTTTATCATCACTTAAATTAATTATCCTGAATTAATTACCCGACAAGCTTGAGGATCAGCCTAACTCAATCCATGCATACAGATTTTGAAAAGACGAGCAACAGTCCTACAGCATCCTGCTAGTGTCCTTTGGCATTCCACCCTTGCTTCCCAACCACTGTGGTCTGCGGTATGGCAGTCCTTATGGCCAGGATGAACACAGACTGAATTGTTATAGGAGCTACTGGATGCCTTTCATTAAAGCTGACAGGTGAAGGATCAGCATTTCATCAAGATTTTCTTTTAATATTATGCTTCTGTGAATCTTAATGCATCACACTGAATATTCTAATATTGATCTCCAGATACATCAACTGCCCAGTAGCTTCCTTGGAAATACATCCAATGCTCACGTGCAAACAGAAGGTTTTTGGCTAAAACTTAACCACAAAAACATTCCTTTTTTTGTTTTGGTTTTTTTTGGGGGGGGATTTGTTCAGTTTTGTGTTGTTTTTTTGGGGTTTGTGGAGTTTGGTTTGGTTTTGTTTTTCCAGACAGAATCTTAGATCTAAAATGCAACATAACCATCATGGAACATGTCAGGCAGGGAAAGCCCTCCAAGGATACAATGAAAGATCAGAAGAGGCATCCTCCTCTTCCTACAGCTCAATATTCAATATCACTTTACTGTCACTTCACAGTACTTTAACCAAAACCTGACTAAAGACTAAAAGTAACACAAATCCTAAAAACATCACACAAGCAGGAAGCCCAGAAATGCAGAGTCCTAAGCACTACACCTTCTACTCATTCAAACTTTAGATCCTACCTTCCTCTCTCTATTTCCATTACTCCCTCTCCTTAAAGGCTGCAACTGTAGTTACAGAGAATATTCAACTCTTCCCTTCTCCAGTAAGCAATCGTTTTCTTCACATTAATGCAGAAAAAGGAATATAATTCTATTTCCATCATCTTACAGCTGAGGATCCTGTTTACCAAAATATCTTCCTGATACGCACTTTGCAGTATTTTTGGACAGATTTTATTTTTCAGCATATCAAAGCCAAGTCATTAAAATGTCAGCATTAGGATGATTTGACTTCTGTGTGGACAAATAACAGGCTTTCATACATTTGACAGTACTTGGTAAAATGACTCATGCTGCTTCATTTCAAGTAAAGGATTCAAAGTCAAAAACACACTAAATTAATGGAGATGGACTTGCGAGCATTTGCTAGGAAAGAAGTTGCGGGAGGGTGGTAGAAGAACTGCTGCAAACAACAGGCTGCCATGCTAACCTGTTAGTGGATCCATTGTAGCAGTAGTTTGGAAGGAAATCATAATTGAGTTCCCAAAAGACATGAAGAGTGATTCTTCCATAAGGGGCTGACACATTGTGATTGGCTTCTCTGAACATGGCATCAAAGCTGTCCAAGGTCATGTATCTACTCAGAAGCTTGTGAGTCATTTTGTTTATCTCTATCAAGCCATCCAGCTCCTACGAAAAACAAGAGAAAAGAAAGTGAGCGGTGGATTTAATAAAGTGGAGAAACTTAAAGTACATAAAGAACCTTGACCAAATAGAAGACTAGAAAGAAGTCAAAATGAACAATTGACTCTTCCCTGGTCTCTTACTTTAATGATACAAGCTGCAAAGAATCAGTGCTCTTGGGATTGCTTTGTAACTCTCTCCCACCAAAACCCCCTGAGACCTTCAGGGTATTCATTAAAATTGATCCTCACTGCAGATGTGTCTCAAACACAGATCTGTGCCTACTCTTCTTCCACTAAGCAAAAGTTAAAACTCCAACATTTGATTTGGGTCAGACATAGGCCAAGAAGCTTCTTCTGCATTTCCCACTTTACAAGCTATCACAAAGTAATTTCTGTTCCGTAGGTCAACTGGTGAACTAAGTTTTGTAGCAGTATTGGCAGGAATAACATCACATTCACCATAATCTTTCTCATGGTTTACTCCAGTGAAGAACGTACTAAGATGCAGTGAAAGACCAGACCAGACATTTGTTGGTTGTGAAGGTATCCACAAAATCATTAGCTGCACACTACACAACCATATATGAGCACTGCCTTTCATAATGTTTCTCCTCTTGACAAGAAATTCTCGCTATAGTTTCTGGCACTTTTACAAATGAAATTTAAAATAAAATAAAAAATAAAAAAAATTTAAAATAAAATCCATCTCTGACATCAGACACTGAAAACATCAAACACAAAGAACGGAACCTGTTACTCCAAAAAACCCAAGCACTGCTTTTAAAGATCGTTTTGCAATGACCTAGTGAAGGAATGTCCAGTGGCTTTGTTTAGCAGTGCATCAAGCTACTGGTCATCTTCCCACACAATGCTGTCAGTTTTAACTGCTGTGTGTTTCAAAGGATTTTCAAACCTGTGAGTAACAGTTCCTTTAAAGAAAAAGAACCACTATGATTGCCATTACCATATTGAGTCATATCTGAGGGAAAAAAACTACCTTAATTTAATTTCTTTAGCTTGAAGAACAGTAGAAATTGCTGATTAGTTAAGCTATTTGTATCAGTTTCTCACTGAGAAAACCAAGCAGGTTTTAGCAGAAATTATTTTGCATAAAACAAAAAAAAAAAAAAGAGAAAGAAAAGGAGCGTGGTGGAGGGACAACACGTTAGCCCTGACACTTCCTAACTCAAGGAGAGGTGAGAACCTCTGACCTAAGAAATACATCTTAAATCATTTTTGTTCACCTAGCCATTGAGAAAATCATCCACATAACAGAGGAAAACTACATCTCAATAATTTAAAATTATAACACCAAGCGCTGAAAAGGCAAGACCCTCTATTGCCTCAGTATTTGATTTATCTTCAGTAAAGAATGAAATTAAATGAAGGTAGTTAACTGCATAACAAAATCTCACTGGTAAAAAACTTATTACAGAAAGACCAATGGTAAACTTTCTTGCATAACTTTTAATTTATTTTTCATTCCAGCAGAACTGAACGTGTCTGATATTTTTCTTGTTGACTGCATATTTACTTGTCAAATTCATGCCATCTGGAAATAAAATTTGGTTTTTAGCATTTTAATTGGGAAACTAATTCAAAAGGACTCCTCAATATTGCACAGATGCTCTTCTTCCGCAGGCACAAGTCAGATCTTGTTTCTCCACAAAAAAAAGTATTTTTGTCATGCTACAAAACCAAGCTGCCTGGGTAAACAAACTCATTTTGAGTCTACCAGGCACAAGGCTGTTTTGTGTTGGTCTGCAATTTACCTACAAGCACAGAGAGAAGCAGGCATTTACAAAAACTTAAATTACAAGAATGCTCATTTTCCTTGTTTCCTCATGGCTCCTAGTACATGCCTTCTCTACAGGGGATGTTTTCACCTTACTCCGAAGGCCCTTAGTTACAGCAGGTTTGGTTTTTTGGGGGGGGCAAGGAAAGAACAAGATTTTCAGCCTCAACAGGACCAGGACTTGCACAGTCCCACTCCAGGGCACTGCATCAGGTCAGGCCAAAGCACTGTTTGACCAGAGATGCCAGTTAAGGCATGGGAATCATGGTACATCAGAATTAATAAAGTCCACAATATACTACAACGCCAACAGAGGATTTGACAGTATAATTTATGATGTAGCTGGAAGTGGCTAAAAGAATGCCTTTTGCAAGACTAAACTGCTTCTCTGGTATGAGGTTTTGTCAATCTAGACTTAGTAAACCAGACAAACTTCAACCATAGCGTTGTATGATTTCACACTTGCAGAAAAAATAAAACAAAACATCAGAGGGAAAAGGTTTGTTATTTCTCTAATAAAACTGCTTAGATTATGTCCCATTTACATATATTTAACTAAGGTTTAAGATAAAACAAGTTTGCCTGTTAGGTATTCAGCCTCTTCTCCTTTTAGGAGTGACTGTACAAGTACTTGCTGAAAGTACTTAGAGGACTCCTAGCAAGCTGGAGAAACCTTTATAGATCCTTCCATTAAAAAACAAATACAGTTTTATAATGGGGGAAAAAAAGAGATTAAAAAAAAGGCTAGATGTCTCTCATTCTCAATGCAAATAAAATAATTAAAAATTAAATTAAATTAAAACAAACAAACCAAAACAAAACTAGCACCTAGACCCCAACTGCAGTGTCAGTGCTCTGGCAAAACTGCAACACAACACTCACCACAATGGAAGTCAAATCCTCACTTTCAAATCGACCAATTGCCAGTTCCATTGACCTGTACATGGCTGCTGAAATTCTCTGAGTGATCAGTCGGTTCAGGTCTATTGACCTACCAAGAAGCTAAAGAAAAAAATACTATGAAGTTTTGAACTGAAAGTGAAGTTACGAGACAAGCTGTACAAGGAGTATGAGACTCCAAACACTAACAGACTCTCACATGGTGAAGTTGCATTCCAAACACACAGAAACAAAGCAGACAGACAAAATTTATAAATTCACGAACAAATGAGGTACTACAATTTACATCCCATTTCTCACAAAAAGAAGTAAAATCACATTGCATTTACATCCACGTATTTACATCAGCATTTTATGCTTCCATGACATTGTGACAACAACATATTGAAAACTGGTGAAAGACATTATTACAAAGGCAACGCTACCACACGTGACATTCCTCTTTGGCTTGTTTTTGCTTAACTGCAACAGACATTTGCATTTTTGTCAGTTATGCCACTTAGATGACAGAACATAAAGCACAGAAAGAGTTTTATATACCTACATAAATGAACACCATTGGAAAACTGCCAAGCAACTCGAATACAGCAGAGTATGTGTTAACTCACTTGGACATGTCTCTGTTTCAGCAGTGTCTCGTAGCGGTTAGCCTGTAGCAACTGAATGGTTGCTCCCTGATTCTTGCATTCTGAACGTAATCGTTTATCCAGAAGCAGGCTATTAAGAAGGAAAGAAAATGCTTAAAGTATGTTAAACAGCAAAGCAGAGCAGAAATGCATGAATAAAAGTTCTCACTACCGGAATAGCTACCTGCCAGCCATTGCCTTGTAGTACGCAAATATTTGGTCTGCCAGCTTGTAGACAAATTGGTCAAAACATAGGTTTACCTTGGGAGAGGAAAAAAAGGTGCATTTAGAGCTGCATAACATTGAAAGAGGGGAGCTCATCCAAGACCTCCCACTATTTATCAAACATAATGAAGAAAGTTAACACATCCGAATTTCCCAGCGTAAGAGAGATGATATGCAGTGTTCAATATTAATGGAAGGCATTTTGCACAGGTTTCCTCACAACATATCACCTAACCAGTTAGTCATCTCCTGGTCTGTCTTCTCAGCTTGTTTTTTATCTCCAGCTGTTCTGAATCTCCTATAATAGGTCTTGGCCTTGGCATAATTTTCACATTCAGCTACTGACTCTTTTTTGCCTAGTAGGTAAGGTTACTTTACCTCTGCCTCAATCTCATCATAGAGGAACTGCTTCTTGAATTTAGTAAGTGCATAATGAGCACTGTCGTTATAGAGGTCCAAAGAATACAGAACATACCTGAATGAAAAAGAGTAGAAAAAATGTTACATGTCTACAGAAATTATGATTCTTCAGTATGGTGCAGTCAACATGTTACAAGCCAGTTGATATTGTAATGTACACGTAGTTCATGCAAACAGGATCTTTTTTTTGTTGTTTGAGTTTATGTAAAAAGAATCACACTTTCTGCTTTAAGAAAGTGTTTTGTTAGTTCAAGAATTTGTATAGATAAGTTTACAGTCTGAAACTTGTTTGCCATCAAAATGGAACTATACTTTTACCACTGTACATTATACTTGACATCTTGACAGTAAGTAAGGAGAATTCACTCAAGGAACTACATATTTGGCTGATGTAATTATACTTATATGAAAGATCTAATATTTCAATTATTCACTTCAAACAGAAAACTCAGAGAATGTGGAAATCAGCAAATGTAAGAGGAAAACTGCATAAAGGTTCAGAATACCTTCTCAGTAACTGCTTGCTAAAACCAATTAAAGCAATAACATTAGAATAAGGAGTAGTAATAATTAAGAATAATCATTCAACTGAAGAGCACAAGTAGGTCTTACTCCATCATTGATGCCTCTTTGGTCTCCAAAATATGGTCTGTCAGAATCCAAGGCATGGACATCTCAATGGGAAACTGGATTCTTCTGCCCATGGTCAGCTCTAAGAAGAATTCTCTGAACCACAGCTGGGACAGATCACAGCATTGCTGCAGGGTTTCTTTCAGGATAAATAAGGCAGAGTTACACTTCTTATACAAATACATTAAGAACAATACAACTGTGATTCTGATGATGCAATGTGAAACAAAAAAAGCAGGCATAAGTCCCTAGACCTATACATAGGCCAAATGTGTAAGCCAAAGTCAAAACGTAAAACCCATGACTTCTTCAAAGATTTCTGAACCTCACTTTGGCCCCCACAGTGATGCCTTATTAGAGAAAAGAGCATGGAAGTGGACCAGACTACCAGTTAGATGGAAAAACTATGTACACTATTAACGGGGGCTTTCTAGCTTATTTTCTCAGTTGGGGCCTGAGAAAGCCATACACTGAGCTTGGGAAGCAGCAGGCAAAGGAGACAAAATTGTACCGGATCCACCTGCACCATCTCTCCCTTTGGAGGACTCAATCACTCCACACGTTTCTGTTGATTAGATGGGCAGGAAATGACAGGGACACGTGAAGGAGGGCTTAAACCAAACAGTTTCTAAGGCCACTGTCAAGGGCACAGAGGTGTGCTTCCCACCTCTACAGAAAACACTTGGCACAAGAATTCTTGTGCGGAAGGCTTGAGAACCAAAATGGGAATGAACTCTTTACATTGAGATCTTCTGAAGACCTTTTGAAGTGCTGTTCCCCAGCAGCATTATGAGTGACATTAACAGGCTCCCTCTTCTTTGAGGGTAAAGGAGTCTGGTAGCAAAACAAAAATGAAAGACAACACAGCATGGTGACAACAAAGACTAGATACATTCAATGTCAGTAGGTGAATTCTTTAGGACAGCATGTTTCCGATTACAATTAACTGAATAGTAAGAGTAGTGAAATGACATCAAATTTGCTACAACAGAGAATTTGTTTCCTCTGTACTTAGAACAGAAAAAAAATCCCCAAAACACAAAAACTACTTCCTTTTTAAAATTTCAGTGTGTATAGGCTTATCTGTCCCTTGTTTATATAAACACATACATAAAAAAACATAAAAGGGAGGTAACAATATGAAATTTGACGCATTATAAACAATGTATAACAAGTAAAAATAAAAATCCCACCATGATACTGAATGTCACATCTCAGAAAAGGTTTGGACAGACCAAGGCTTTTGATAAATAAACCAAAGGTAAGTTAGCTTAGGCAATCGGAAACATTTTCCAGGTCGTGTTAGAGGTGTTAGGACATGCTAAGCTGGACACTGATCATCTACATATCTTACCACTGAAATTTATCAAATGAGTGTAGAAGAAAGACTCGCGATGGAATTTTTCTATGTCCAATATGGTGGGCCCCTCAAGGCTACTTCTCAAGGTTTTCTTGGAACCACTTTTGTCAGCAATGAGGGACTCTAACATAGTTCTCACCATGTAAAGCTGTATCATTAAAGGAAACAATTGTGGTGGAAAGGGGGGGAAAAAAGGAAAATACACATGGTACATTAGTCGAGCAACACTGAGAATTACTATCAGTAAGCGACTGCTCCACTTCAAATTGAAAACTGGCACTGTGTAAGTAAAAGCCTTTCAGGCGAGAGGAACAGATGCAACACTAGCCTACGCACCAGCACAAATGCCTACCTATGCCAAGGGGACCTCCACTGACACTTAGCAGCAGACCATTTGCAGTGGAACAGTTCACATCACCACAAAAGTAAAAGTAATAAGTAATATCTTACCACCAAAGTTTAAAAGAGGCGGATAGGTGTAGGACTGCCTCAGAAACTTGTGTGTCACATGCAATAGCTTTTCCAGTCCCAGAGACTTGAGCTGCTTCAACAGCTCAGCAGAGTTTAAGGACTCTGTCATAGTGCGAATCATGTAGAGCTAAAAACCAACAGACAGGGGCAGGCAGGGGAGAGAGAATTCGTTAATAAAAACACATGAGTAAATAAGGAAAGGGGAAACAGAAGCAGAGAAAATTTGTTAGTTTGTTAAAAAATGAAAAGTAGCACAGTAAGCATGCAGAGAAGGATATACAGAAAGGATTCTTCACTCAGAATAATCACATCAATCCGGTGCCCCCTCAAGCGAAGGGTAAAGTTCTCATTTATTTCAGAGGATCCTCAGAGCCATTAGCTTCCCAAATGATTTTGCAAAGATTTCCAGGTATTATCAATTCATACATAGCCATTTTAGAACTGTATGAAACTAAGAAAAACTGGAAAAATCTATAAATCAATATATTTGCCCTCCCCTTCCTTCTGTCAGCTGAGACAGAGAAGGTGTGCCAGCAGCCCAAGAGCAGGAAAAGCAGACAGAACCATGTACTCTAAACAGCCTGTTGCAGCCAGTGAAACAAAGCCCTTAAACATACCAAGCAAAGGAGAAGCACACTGGTGGTGATATTTAATTCTTTAGAAATCAAACAATTTTTTTCCAATTCCCAAACAAAAACTCTTTATTAAACCCATCTTAGCACAATTCAAACAATTTTTTATTGCCCAAGATTATTATCCATACAAGCTCTCTTCCCCACAAGTTAACATATTCTCTTTACAAACCACAGTTGCCTTCAATTTTTCACCCCAAGTTCTCAGTACCTCATTTTTTCAGATTAGCTGTGAATACCAGACCATATACTCTCCAAACAAATTCACAAAGAAAATAAAAAAAGATAATAACATGGAGGTAACAAGAGTGAGCATCTAGGTATGGGATTTTAACGACTACCACAGAAAATACATTTGAAATACCTCTTGTTTTAGCAGCACAGCAGCAGATTAAATAGATTTTAGGGAGCAGATTTATCATTCATTACTGAACAGCAAGAAGGACCTTGTCAGAAGTAAAATTCTCTCCCATATTTCACAGTCAATCATTTATATTTTAAGCATATTTTAAAACTACATAGACATCTATTGAATAATGGGATTTAACCAAAAAAAACCCGACCAGCCATACCAGAGATGGGAGTCAGTTAAGAAATAACTAAAATAGTTTAAAAGTATTATTTAAATAACATTAGGAGCTCAATGAAAAAATATTTCTTCCCAGTAAGTCAAATTAAAGAGAATGAACACTTGGAAAAACTGTGCATCAGTATAGAAAGTGACAGCAACCCAAACAGAATTTTGGTTAAGTATATATAATTTTGTAAATACAAATCTAATCAG
>WKFP01015466.1:4174315-4189975 GCA_011057875.1 Pterocles orientalis
ACTTGCTGTGGTCCTCAGAGAAAGTTTGTTCTGGAACTGGGAGGATAAAAAGAGATCTAAAAATTAGAGACTTTCTACAGAGATATAATAAAATATAATTTCTACAGAGATATAATAAAATGGAAATATTGTCACCATGAAGAGAGAGCCTGAATGCAGCAATTTGCAATGACAGAAATAAAGGGAGCGAGTCTGAGAGTTGCAGAGGCCAGAAACAGATGACAGCAGCCTCTCTTAAGAAAGAGAACAAGATTTTCACCATCAAATACACTGTTGATTTAAATAGGAATAGGATAATACAGGAAAAAGCATGACTCATCTACTGTCTTTTAAAAGAGACAGTTAAAAATACAAAAGAGAAAGAAAACTCAGTCTCTAGCTGTGCCCACTGTGACTACACTGGATTCGTGTAATGCACCTGTCCATCAAATATAACAAGTTGAATGTACTGTATGAGATTGTACATGCTAGTGGGTCTTCAAAGCAGCAACATTACTCCTAGCCTCTGAGAAATTCATGTGCCTTCTTCTAAGAATGTGGTTTGGAGCTGGAGGAGAAAAGGACTGAAAGAAGAAGGAAGAGGGGAATTAAGGGAACAAAACATATGTTTTTTCACTGCATTAAAGCAAATGTGTCCAGCCTCACCAGGCTGCCTCTTTTTCATCTGGTTTCATTCCCCAGGTAACATACCACTTCCATGACATGTGCACTCCACTGGGAGAGAAGCTGCAGGCCTTGGAGAGAGAGATCAAAGAGCTTCCGATACTCTGCATCTGTTTTTTGAGCTTCCTGTCGACCAGACCCAGTCACCACCTACAACATTATTAAACAACAAAAAAAACAAAAAAACCTCACATCAGAACATGCTGCATCCAGCATCCATAGCCAAATTTCTATATAGATTTCTTTTAAGCATTATAACAGCGAGATGTACCAACATCTGCATTACTGTCAGCTTTTTCTTCTAGAGACTTACACGTGTTGGAAACCACTGGTATCCCTAATCACCAAAATGTTGTTGCAGATGAAATCAAGATACTAATTATACATATTATATGTACGTTATAGATTCTATATATGTATACATGTGTGTATATATGTGCATTTCTTTTTTTTTGTCCTTTATTTTCCCTTAGCTAATCTCTTAACTTTTGGTTTCATTTAAACTGCTATGAGCACGTGTTGGAGTAAGGGCTAGACAAGTTATTCCAAAAGAGACATGCCAAAAGTTATAGGATATATATCCTAGACAGACAGACAGATAGATAGATATAAGCAGAAGAATACTGCAGTTTGCATGATGTATTATTATTTTACATTTAAATTGTGTAAATACCATTCAGAGATTGGGTACTAGTGCTGCAGCCAGCTTGTCTTGATTCAGGGGATCAAGCTTTGCCATTCACCTAGCCTGAGATTTACCTGCTCTTCAGACCATTAACAAAAACTCTTAATCAGTGACATGAAATTTGCATTAATAGCTCTAATCCCACACACCTCACTGTTGCTGTAACGAGCCAGTTCTGATATGAAACGCATATGGTCTTCTCTGATTTGGATCATCTGCTCACATATATTGTATTGAGGACTGCTGCTGGAAGACGTGGACGTCCATCTGTTTCAGACGACAAAATAAACCCACCTAAATCAGTTTAGGCAATAAACAATAGAACTGATACTGCAAAAAAAAGAACCATAACACATGAGGTTTTAAAAAAATGTTCCTTCTCCTCTATTTGAGGTCTTTCTTCTCCTCACACCTCTACCTCTGAGCCAGCACAATCCATCAGTGATGGATTGCCCTTCTGAATTCAAACAGGACTTCTTCCAGGTCTTAAAAAACCCCTGCTTTCTTTTCTGCATTTTTTAAAGGCTGCTTCTATGAAATAATAAACCAGCATCTCTCTTCAGGAGCACACATGTAGGGACAGGACCAAAAAGTATTGAAAGACAGGGCAGAACTATAGGTACAGTTTGCAAGATGCACCTAGCTACCTTTAGACTGCTTTTTGTTATTCTTGTTTAACTATGAGCAGCCTAAAGTATGCTCCCAACTATTAAAAAAAAAGGCATTATTAAATACTATCAACATGTTATCAAG
Organism: Pterocles orientalis; assembly: GCA_011057875.1. Lineage (NCBI taxonomy): Eukaryota > Metazoa > Chordata > Aves > Pterocliformes > Pteroclidae > Pterocles > Pterocles orientalis. The sequence continues at coordinate 4,176,417 of WKFP01015466.1, forward strand.
GGACACAAAAGACATGCTACCAAGAACGTCATGTTAAGTAGCCTCCTACTTTTAGTAGCTCAGTAGGCCCACTGCTGTTGATTTTCTCTTAGCAATTTCATGCAGGTTATGAGTTTTTCTGCAGGAATTAAAATGCAAAGCACTAAATTCTAAATTCATGTAACTGCATTGAGGGAAGGTCTTGGAGGAGCATGGAAACATTCACTAAAACAAAGCAATAATCATAAACCATGGAACCATTTATGTAAAAACTGGCTGCGTCTTCCAGTTATTTTGATGTGCTGCACACCTAGCCAAAAAAAATAAGAGGGGGGAGGGAGGCAAGCTAAATTGCTGCTCCATAGACATTTATACACATGCCTATTTACCCATGCATTACTACTGCTCACCTGGCTTAGTAAAATCCTTCATTTCTTTTAAAGAAAGTTTCATATTTAAAGGAAAAAATAAAAATCAAATTAGTAAAAGTTAAAATTCATTTCCTCCAATCCAGGTGATAAGAAATGTCACAGATGCAAAAATGAGCTTAGCAGTGTAGAAAAGTCTTAAAACAATTTGTTTCTTTACTTGTATGTATTACATGAAGTACACTAACAGTGAAATACCCACGCCAAAAAGTACACCAAAGTGAAAATCCTATTAATCACCACAGACCCACAGACTAATGGACGATTATGAAAATATACTCCAAGGGTCTGACTTTCTCCAGTCCAAACAAAGCTCTTCTTTGTTTCCTTCTCCCCCTTACCTGGATTTATTTTCCTCATAATGGGCACTGGTCTTAATGTATCTTGCAAGTTCAATCTGCATGTCTCCAAACAATGGGACAACCTGCAACTGCTGTACACAGGGAATAAATATGATTAGATAAATTAAACACAAGTCTTAGTGAGAGAAAACCATTATTTACACATATTATAGGCCAAAGTGATCCTTATTCTATTTAATTATATTTAAAATGCAAGAATTACCTTTGAAAACACATATTAAGATCACATCTTAACCAACCTTAAAGAACTTGTCTATCTTGGCTAAATTTATCCTTTTCTTTGCGTCCAGCTTATAGATGTTACTGACACTTCCATCCATCAGGTACAATCCAAAGCCCATAACCTGAAAAAGAAAAAAAAAAAACTCTCCACAAAAGAACTTCAGAGGCAAAAACCTGCTGCAGTAAGACCATTCTTCATATAATTTAAAAAAAAGTAATATTTTAAACATAGTCTTGAAACACTCACTCTCCTTCAAACAATATATGTTCAAATACACACATTTCTCTAGTATTATTTTATTACATGCATATTAGTAGTTTTCACATTAACATTAGCCTGATCAGTTATCATTAAAAGATGCTACTTGTTTGTATAAAGATTCAGCATACAAAAAAATGTCACTGAAACTAGAGTCTGTCTGGTTTAGACAGGTTTGTTTTACTTTCATTTTATTAAAATTCTGTATGTGCAAACCAATCTGCAACAGAATTTCAGATCTAACATCTCAGAGCTATTGCTTTTTATGGCTTCCAGCATATCTCTGAATTATACACACAAGAGCTCAGAAGCATCCAAAAAAGTCCAATTACATTTTGCCCAAGTTATTAACTTAAAGTTATAATTCAGTTGTTACAATAGCAGGAGCTGAGCATTAGCCACTTAATGTGTTCTAAACATGCATTTGCTGAACAAAAGGCTTAAATATGAAAGGCACGTTGGCCATCCCTGCAGACAGAACAGAAATGTTCTACAGTTCATGCATTGCTTCAGGATGCTTCCATTTGGTCCTAATAAACAGAGCTTCTCAGAAATTAAAAACTGAAGTGACTCAAAATACTCGTCATGAGGCAAATTTACAATTCTTACTCTATACCTTTCCTACCACCGCAAGACATGCAGGTGGTAAGATCAATCACACTTCATATTGCCCAGCACTCTCTCGTTACATGTACATATTCCAGCTCACTAAATTTATTTACTTACCCTAATTTTAAGCTACTTGTTCCCTGAAACCTTTGATACACAGCCTGACCTCCAAAAGCTTTTTATACAAACTTGCCACATATCTAAAAATAAAACATAGTAGGTCCTTTCTGTTGTCATACTTCATAAAAACACAATTCCATAGAACTGGCTTCCTAAAAAGGCTGCAGATCAATTGGGTCAACTTTAATTTATGAAAAACAAAAATGGATTAGAAACTTTCTAAATAGATTTAGCATTCAATATAACAAAGAGATAATGGAGAGGGGAAAAAATAAAAAAAATAGTTATTTCATTAATCTGGTTTCTTTAAAAAAAAAAAAAGAAAACAACAACAAAAAAATGAGTTTAGACATCTGTGTCCTGCCTGAACAATTAATTTTTAATTTTGTACCAGAAATAAACTTACTTTTAAAAGCATATGTTTCTCACTGGGAGTTAGATACATTTTGTTCTCATAGTAGTCCACACACAAATTTACAATATCTGCAAGCAGTTCTTCATAGCCAACAATCACCTCCAACTGCTGCTGTAAAGACTGGGAAAAGAGAAGAAGAGGATAGTAGTCAACCAGTTATACTCCCTGGGGAACAACAATTACTACCCAAACTGGAAGAGTTTTATTTTAATAATTTTGTGAAGCATTAGGTATTTTTTAAAAAGACAATTAAAGCTTACCTGTGTTATCTTGTTGTGGTTAGCGAGGAACATGGAGAGGTTCTGGGATTCTTGAATGGACTGAGGATCTGCCATTTTCCGCAGGAACTGAGCAGCTCTTTGAAAACAGAAGAAAAACCAGTATTTTCCTTCAACAGGACTGTCTGTAACCAAATCTGTCCCCTCTCAATAGAAACACATTTAACCCCAAATCTATCAGGGGAAACTGTAAGTTGCCAGCACATCTTTAACTGCCAGTACAACAGTACATCATTCACTGCCTATTGTCAACCTCAGTGCATCTCCCACTCCAAACTCCTGAAGCAAGCAGAAACCTGGCAGACATAGCCAGTATTTTTTTGCCACAGCTTTATAAAAGTGAGTTATCCAAACACAAGCTACAGACTTGACAAATCTGTGTCAAGAGCCTGTTTCATAAAAAATAAAGCGAAGGGCTTTTAGCAAAATAGCTAAAAAGGTAAAAGTTCACTATGAGAGAGATATGGACTCAATGGTTCCCAAATGAACTGTTTTCCAAACCCAAATCCACCACTGCACCCTATTTAAAAGACCAAATCCAAATCAACCCAAAAACCATTGGGTATATCCCTCAACTGCTGGGGGAAGCAGTGGCTCTATATACCCAAGCCACACAACAACCCAGAAAGAGTCAGCCTTCCAGAAAACAGTGCCCTTCAGAAACACCCTTCCAAAGAAAAAAAATGCAAATCAAATAAGTTTAAGAGGTCTCCAGGCACAACTACAAAAGGCAACCACTGGTAGAGGCAGAAATTAAATCTCATGTAAGTGGAAGCAGCACAGACAAAATTGGCTAGTTATTGCCTAAATGGTTTTCTTTATGAAAGACCACAGAGACTACAGCTGGTATAAAGACTGTCTTCTGCTGCTCTGGCCTCCACGTTAAACAAAAGATACCCAATACCATCTGGCAGCTCAAGCACAAAACTCGGCCACCCTTCTCTTCTCCTTGCTACACCTTCGGTCATGACGACCTTGAACAGCAAAGCTGAAATGTCTTAAGAAGCAGCATAACAACTCTCAGCTACAAAAGTCAAAAGTGGATGCCAAAAATAGAATAGAATAGGATAGGACTGAATAGACTAGACTTGAAAAGAATAGAACAGGATAGAATAGAAGTAGCACAAGCCACCAGAAAGCCAGTTGCCTCTCAAACTTAAAAAGTTCTACTAAGCAAAGCATATTCATTATGTTTAACATACACCAAGACAGAAGTATTTGACAGCTTGGTGTTAAAAGGCAGAAGAATCTTTTGCTGCTGGAAGAACGGCATAAAGAAAACAGATTTACTGATCTGCCTAATTGCAGTCAATGCATCTCTAATTTCAGGGTAATCTGTCCCAAGGTGAAGGGACTACTTCTGGAGAGAAAGCTGTCAGAAAAAGAGCAACTGCTGCCATCTTGCGGGAGGCCCGTATCCTGGCAGCAGAAACCCGGGTCCTGTTGCTCCTTGCCACTTACCGCTTGTAGGCTGAATGGTCATTCTTTACGCTGCACTTCATATTTTTCAGCTCATCCAAGACCGCAAACATGTTGATGAATTTCCCCAGCGTGATCAGATATGCTTCAGACACAAAGTCCTTTCTCCTCTCTGCGTGGCACAAGCGTCTCACCTCCCCACAAAACCGCTCAATCGCATTTCTCTAATGGGTGGGTGGGGAAAGTAAGAAACAGAGAGTAAAAAAGTTATGACATTTCCAGAAAAAAAGCTTCATCGCACAACTGGAGCTGGTCCAATGAAAAGCACCACTGAAACAGAAAAAAATGTTTCAACACGCAAGGCTAACAAGGCATCAGCACAGACTTTCCAGCTCCACCTCTGTGTACCTGCTGTGTGTCACAAGTGTCACCAGTGATTTTTGCCACAGAGTTTGCCTGGCATAAGTGGTAAGGTTCTCCTTTGCAGTCATAGAAGTTTAAAATCCCTTTGAAACATGCAATTTCATCTTCTTTAGTGAGAAGGTGTATATGCATTAAAAGGCAGATCATAGCTACATTCTCTTAAAACAAACCCCCCCCACAGCACACTGATTAATAGCAGTAGAGGCCAACTCGCAAAATCATCCTGCCACATGTTAATTTGAGGGCTTATTTCCAAGCGTGCATCGGGGCCCCGGGATATGGAAATTACAAGTACAAAAAAAGACAGCAACTTTGAATGTAAAGAGGAATCTGTTCTGAGTTTAGAGCACTAATCTCCTTGAACAAAAGGAGACTGTTTGTAGTCAGCAAGATCTGCCAGCTGGGGAAGAAGACAGGAAATATTACATTTCATTCAATCTCCTCTTCCTGTGTGCTCTGGGGCTCCCAGGCTCTGGCTGCACTGGCTCCCTATGAATAATGCCTGGAAACATCCTCAGTCCATTGAATCAAATGGCAAGCTGCCAGCATGGGAGAAGAAAGCAAGACAGACTGCTATTCTCCAGGGCCTGTGTAGCTCCGGTGGCTGGCAGGTCACAACAACTGGTGCAGCTTGCCTCAATTATGAATTTCCATAGCAAAGTTGCACCTGCTCCTCTGGTGTCCAGACTTGTGGATCCCTCACCCCCCCACCAAATGATTTCTGTGCCAAGATGCTTTTATGTATACATGTGAGACATTATATTTCTGTTTCCTTTCTTCCTAAAGTGCCAGAACTGTCCCCATGCACTACGTAGGGACTATATAAAATTACCTTTCATTTTATTCTGAAAGTCTCCATGGAGATTGCCTTAAGTTTTTAAGATCGGCATTAGAAATTCTGCCCTACTGAGAGACAATATGGGTTTTCTTTACTTCAAGGTATAATGGTCAGGTTCAGTATTTGAGCACACAATATCAAGCATGCAAAACAGGAATACAAAAATAGAAGCCTAGTGACAAATTTTGTTTCCATTTCTTTTACCTGAAAGTACATAAAATTCATCAGTTTTGTGACTTCTGGCTCCAGAACTTCCACAGTTTTCTCATAAATTTCTACTCTGTTAGGCTGCTCATTGCACTTGACCTGAGGACAATTAAAGAGATCATTACACTTTAAATTTTTCCTGAAAAAGCCTCAGAAACTAAGATCCTCAATGACAACTTGAGAAAATGTATTACCATCCCAAAGAGACAAACTTAAGGCATAAATTGCCTATTTTGGTAATTTTATGCTAGTCTTCTAAGATTAAATGCGTGTGTTAAAAAAAAAAAATCTAAGATTTTTTTCTCTATTACCTTATGGCAAATAATTTAGTTTTCAGACACCTCTGTATGGTTAGGACAATTTTCTTCCCATATTATTAAGCCACTCACTGAAAGTTATGCACTAAAATAGGGCCAAAACCAGAAATTAAAACAGATTACCTGTTTTCTACTCTAAATATTTAAACAACAGGATAATCTTTCCTTGCATTTCAGTACAAAAATAATTGCATTATGTACTCCTTATAAAGCAGGCAGATGTCAGCTCATGGTTATAATTTTGCTTTCATCAGTTTTCTGATGCATCTTAATATTCTTCCCACCCCCATGCAGCCATCCCTAGACACTTGAGACTGCCTATGGACTTCTCAGCTATTCACAGGCTTTTAATTTTCATATAGATCAATAAACACTGCACAGCTCTGACACTCAGTAAATTACTACCTAGGACGTCTAGAAGCTTAAATGTTTAACATGAATTTTAATTATCACATGCTATGGCACTTGTTAAAACTGTTCTGAACTTAAGTATTACATTGGAGGGGGTCCATTCTCTCGAGTGAAACTAAATTTTTACTTCAAACAGATCTGACAGTCAAAGATTTTCCTTCTAGAGCACATTTCCCCTATACTACTCTTGAACCAATCAGTAAGATTAACACAAAAGCCAAGAGGTATTGCTATAGGTCCTTTATCAAAAAAAGAAGTGACCAACTGGTCCCCAAGTGCTAAAGATACAATAACACGTGCAGCTTGGCGATTTGTGAGTCAAAGTAGACCATATTTCATAGCCCCTTGATAAAGCTATATCTGTGCAACTCCTCATCAAAACAATATAGAAGTTCACATGATGCATGACAATTTAATTTTCATCCTTTACCTGAGGAATGGCTCTTGAGCAGCTTCTCCATGTGTATAACATGACTGCATATTCTTGACCCTCTTCTAGCATTTCATTCTGTAAGAAAGACACTCAGCATAACTAGGGATTGTAATACAAAAGGGTTAAATTCACTTGTCTTCCATCATTCCAAAACCCTCAGTCCAAACAAACCTATTTCTCTCATCAGAACATATATGTACAAACACAGATATATTGCAAGCTGAATCATATATCATACTGGATGTATGTAAAATAATATTACCATAATTCATAGGCTCAGGTGTCATACTACACATATTAGGGCTCACCAGCTACTGATGTCCAGCTTGGCTATAATCCAACAGCTAAAAAAATCTGTTTATTCTCAGTCATCTGTTTTAGCACCCACCCTAATTCTGAGAGAATTCACATCATCATCTTCATATCACATAAGCCAACAAATTGCTGCAGTTGTTGATCAGTGATCTGGCAGGCATTATGCCTACCTGATGACAAAAATTATTATCTCCCCAAATCAGACTGGTTTTTGTGTTGTTCTTTCTTCCCAAAACTAAAGACACTGCAATTGATAAATAAAAATGCTAATTTGAATAGGGGAGGTGTGTATGTGTATTCTTTTTAAACTCGGGTGCTGCAGGTGGAATGGTCAAGGATGAAGGAGTCAGCACATGCAGAGCAATATCCTTTTTTTACTTGTCAAAGGAGAGGGCCTACAGCATCCAAACAATCAAAGCAGGTTAAGGAGTCGCCAGATAATTTTAGGAGTAGATTGTTGGAAATTTACATAATTTTCAGTAGCCAAATAATCAGTTGCTTAACCTGCTCATTCCACTTTCTGTGAATTGGCTTTAGAATTACAAGACATATCATTCCCTCATTTTCCAAGCGTGCCAGGAAATGACGAAAAGTTCAGTACAGACCAGTGTCTGCAGCCTGCAAGTTCTCTTGTATCCCAAAACAGCAACACTGTCAGCAGAGACGGATGGAGTTACTAGCATGAAGTCTCATTTCATATTGTGGAACTGTTAAAAACCACAGAACACCTTGCACAAAAGCATGCCAACAAACCATACACACTCCACAGTGAGGAAGCCAACAAAAACCCTTCAATGCCAACTGACTTCAACACTTAAACTGACAGAAAAGTAGTGGAAATTTGGGAGGATGGAAAGTAATTTTTCACTCAAGTTACAGCAGCTACCTGCCAATACAACCAACTCACCTCAGAATACTGGAAAAATACACTACAAAGGCAAGAAACTTGTGAGCAACGTTGGCTGATCAAGAAGAAAGACCACTTTAAAATTACAAAAGTACAAGTACAAAAAGAAAAGCCACACACTTTTCCATCTCATTCTCTCCTGGAAGTGTTGTAGGTAACCTGGTTTGTGGTTTTCTGTGACCACAATTCCTATAATGAAATGCAAGAAGGCATATTCCTCTCCTTTTATTCCAAGTTAACACAAAAGTATATATCTGAACATCTACTGACCATGCTAGAATGGACTGTAGCTTGCTCAATGTATCTTGCAATGCCAGTGACAAATGCATTTCTGTCTTCAAAATTAGTGTTGAAGTTCGGCTGCAGAGAAAGCGAAATGCAGAGTTTAATCTGTGGTAGGGAAAAGAATTTTTATATATATATTGCAAATATAAGCACACTTCAGTTTTGGTTTTTTGTTTTGTTTTGTTTTTTAAACCACATATTCTTTTTCTTAACAGCAATGGGAAATGGAAAAATTTTCTCGTACAATGACAACAGACCTGGTAAAGCAGAGATGATGGTGGGGGTTCAATACATGGTTGCTGATCTGGCAATGGTAATTCTTCCAAGAGATCCACATTGGACAAGGCATCCTCCAGTGTTACTTGAGCAGTCATTTTGCACCTGGTTAAAAAATACATACATACATCCAGATATGTATACACACATACATATAACTTTTTATATGTTATTATATACACAGAAAACAAATGAGTAATATGAAAAGCAGGGAACTACTTATGTTGTGGGAAATGTGCAGTTTCCCTTCAACCATAACGGAAGGGAAAGAGTCAAACTGAAACCAGCTGGCTTTAATATACACGTTTAAAAAGACTTAGGACTAACATCCTCCTCCTTATTTCTATGAGTTGAGAAATATTTCTCTTCCCCCATGGCTGCACACCAGAAATACACAAAAAATAGAGCAAAGGATGAGCTCTAATGCACAGAAAAGAAAGGAAGACTACTATGTAACCTTCTCTGGTTAAACTAGAAGGAAAGGTATTCTGGTATGCTTCAGTTACAACAAACACAGAAAAATCCTGTAACAAGAGTGGGTATAAAACTTTCCTGTAACATTTCAGTTTTGAGCCTATGAGTCTTCAAACCCTTTACACACAGATCCTCAGGAGACCTGGCTGTAAGAAGGTACCAGCAGCCTCCAGTGTTTCATGTCCAAGGAAATCCAAATCCACCACTAGTTATTGACAGAGAGGCACAACACCCCTTGGGGTCATGGCAATCGCACGGCATCTCTGACCGCTGCCACTGCAGGGGTGTTTGAACCAAGAACAGCAACAAGAATAAATTTTAGGAAGAAAGTGTGGGGTGGAACAACTCAATCATACACTTTTGTATAATGATCTACTCATCCTTCTCAGTGGAGTAAAAAATTCCTCATTTTTAAGACATCTCTAATCAACCTGTCCTTTTTTTCTATAGGGCTTTGCAAGCTATCTTCCCCCGCCAAGCAGGGAAACACCATGCACCTACTGTGAAAGGAGTGGCTGAGCACTCCCTGGGCTCCAACCAGGAGGGCAGGAACACAGAGGAGCAGGGCTCTGCCTGGCACGTGTCACCCCCATGGAGCCATGCCACCCCCACGTTCAGGGGGGCAACGGGCAGAACTCACCGCAGCTTTGCCAAAAGCTCACTGTGGGATGGGCTGGCAATCCCACCACCAGCTGCACTTTTAGTGGCCTGGCAGAAAAACCTCCTCACTTTCTTTTACCTATTACAGTTTTCTGGGGAAAGCCCCACAGAAACAGCAGATTTACCCTCCAAGGAAGGGCTCAGCTGACCAAACCAAAAAAAAAAAAACCCAAACCTCCAAAACCCAAAGCAAAGGGAAGGAAGCAGAAGTGACTACCTATCTACCTGCAGAGACCAGTCCTGCGTCCCAAGACCTCACCACAAAGCTAATGCACAATGTACAGAGAGCTCACCGACAGCTTTAAACAACCACCATCAGGGGCCTTTCACTTCTTGAAACCCCAACTCAAACCTTGCTTCAAGCCTGGGCATACAAGTTTTCCTTTAAATAAACAAATAAATAAACACCCATATCGTGCAATTTGTGATCCCTGCCAAAAAATGAGGAAGGACTGGAATGACAGGAGTGCTGGCTGGCAGACCTATGCCGGGACACTTGCCCAATATCTGCCTACACCCAGCTCAAGCTCCTTCACAAGAACCACAGTTATTCTCAAATTAGGGACTGGCAAAAACCACAGCGTCCTCCCTTCAATAAATAAACGAATGCCAAAAAAATTTCCACGTCTGGGTGAAAGTCCTGTGAGGAGATCAGACTCTCAACAGCTTTACCCTAAAGGAAATGGAAGAGAGTTTCTAAGTCGACAGAGCATTTCAAATAAACAATATTTTAACTTTTGGTCTGAGTATCAATAAAAGAAGCTTTAGCTAAAAAAGAAAACAACACAACACTGCATAGGTTGGTTTAACTGAGAGGCTCCTCCTAACTTGAAGCTTTTCCTCCTCTTAGCCTCCCTATCATAGCAGCAAAGGCTGTGTGGCTGCTCCGAGACGTGCCGGCAGTGGGACCCATGGGCCCGTGGTGTCCCTCTCCCCTGCTGCACCCCAGGACAGGCAAACGGCCACAAAGTGCTGGCTCCAAGAAAGCACAAGAGGGGCATGATACACAAAATTGCGCCACCCGTGCTCCAAAAACCACAGCGAAAAATGGCTGTCCATTCTGCATGAAAAATTACTGCTCTTATCCGCTTAAAGGTGAGCTGGCATTTAATGAAAGAAAACTATCAACGCCCTCTCCCCAATACACACATCTTCCTTCTCTTCCCAAAACACAGTCCACCGATGACTCAGGTCCCTGCTGCAGGAGAGAGCCAGGCATCTGCAAAATCCTCCTGACCTGTGTTTCCTCAGTGCTAAAAACAAATATTCTGAAAACACAGCCCTTAATCCCCATGCCCACTATTTCAGAAAGCACACCTGCAATGGTTCGGGCCTCAACATTTACGATTGCACAGGAGTGATTCTCCACCATCAGCTTTCTATTCTCAGACTGTAAGACACTAGACTATCTGTGGATTTTTTAATTTCAATACTGGGAAGTAATTTAAAAATAGAAACCAAAGCATAAGGAAAACCAAAATGCTGTCTTGCTTATGCTGTCGTCTATTTAATGGCACACATCTGGGAAAGCCCCTTCCCAGGCCAGAGGTACAAGCTCAGAAAGAAAAGCTCCCTGCTGCCCTCTGCGTTGTGAGAAGGAACACAGGAAAGCACATTTTTCCAAGCCCTTCAGCATGATTTCCCAAAGACAGATCAGCATTTTTTGAACCAGGAAAGCGTAAGTAATTGGGTGCGGACTGTTCAAAACCCTGCTTGTTTTAAGGTTGCTCACTGACAGCTCAGCTTTGTAATTTTGGGGAAAGGTATCCACACACCTGGTGTTTCATTGGCCAAGTTTAATGCTCCTGTTCTCCAGCTCTTTACTCGGGTACCTAGCAAGATGTGAAAGAGGAAGCAGCTTCTTCCAGCCCAGCTTTGACATGTTTGCAAGTGCTGCGAGGGATGATTCACTCTTCCCCTTTGCCCCCCCAAGAAGCAACCAGCGGAGGTTTGACCACAGCGGTGGCAGGGAACAGCTGGAGCTTGGCCACACTCACACCCTCTTAGCAGGGAGACAACATCCCACAGCCAGGTGACACCACCACACAGTCCTTGCCACCTCCTTGCCTGATGTGGAAGCCCTGGGACCAGGACAGAAAAGATTTCCTTGAAGTTCAGGGTTTTTTTTTCCCCCCTTTCTTTTCCTCTGTTACTGTTAACAATGCCAGCTCCAAAAGACAATGGGTGTTTCTAATGTACAACAATGAAGGGCTGGCAAAAACAGGGGGTTTTTTTCCCCTCTAAGTCTCAGCAAAATTAATTTAGAAAAATTAAAATTCCCAAGACACAAAATTGGATAGTTTTGCCTCCGCGAGAGTCACTCACTATGAGTTCTTACAGGTGAAATTGCTGGGCCGGAGAGCTAAAACTTTAACAGGCTCCTTTGTGGCAGAGAACATATGAAACTGTAAAGACCTACTTAAAAAATTCAGAAGCTTTAGTCTGATTAGGATTTTACCTAAATGAGAACAAATTAAAACACCGTAGTCATACTGAAAATTACAGTTGTACAGTACATTTACCCAAGCTGCGAAGATTACTTTCTTACTAAATTCCTACAAAGTTGTGTTTTCAGCTTTGGACCTACCTGAGATTTTCCAGGATGGATTTTCTCAGCTAGAAGATGTGTAAGAAATAGTTTTGAAATAATCCTCTTTTTATTTTTACCTTTGTATCAGGACCCATCATTACAGCAGTAAAATCAAAATGCAATCCAAGAACATGTTTTCCCGAATGTACACTACTTCATTGAAAACCGTTCTTTATCTGACATTCTCTTCCCAGCAGAGAGAATCACATGTGTCAGCATGCTGTTTAGCTAAATTTTTGGTGTTTGATGAGCACATTCAGCTTTCTACCCAGGAGACAGCAGCATCTGTGCTGATTCTCAGCTCCTTTTTCTGGATTTCAAAGCAAGAAAATCACTGTCTCCTGCACAGACAAGCTTCAGCCCTACGGTGCCAAGTCCCAGCATACCCAAGGATAAGAGGTATCAATCACACGGTTTTCAGGGAAACTTTGAGTATATTAATGCCACTGACTAGCTTAAATTAAGATATTCTTCTTTTTCTTCAGTTCTGAAGGAGATGAGCCCTGGCTGGGCCTGATGTCCTGCTCAGAAAAGCTTTGTGCCACAAAGAAAAAAAAACAATAAAAGGCACCTGACTCTGAAGTCCCTTTAGCATTGCTTACATTTTGATTTAACTTCAGAGCTGGCTTATTATTGAAACATACTCAGACAAAAGATTTGCCAACCTTTTTTAAATGTCATAATACTGTACTGTTGTTCACAGCCATGCAACTGTGTCGTAGGCAGTGCCCTGCTCACAACATTGCTCTGGGATTTAGAGGAGATCATAGAATCATAGAATCATAGAATGGTTCGGGTTGGAAGGGACCTTAAAGATCATCAAGTTCCAACCCCCCTGCCATGGGCAGGGACACCTCCCACTAGACCAGGTTGCCCAAAGCCACATCCAGCCTGGCCTTGAACACCTCCAGGGATGGGGCATCCACAACCTCCCTGGGCAACCTGTTCCAGTGTCTTACTACCCTCACAGTGAAAAATTTCTTCCTAATGTCTAACCTAAATTTACCCTCTTTTAGCTTATACCCATTACCCCTTGTCCTCTCACTCCCTGGTAAAGAGTGCCTCCCCATCTCTCCTGTAGCCCCCTTCAGGTACTGGAAGGCTGCTATTAAGTCTCCTCGGAGCCTTCTCTTCTCCAGGCTGAACAACCCCAACTCTTTCAGCCTCTCCTCATAGGGGAGGTTCTCCAGCCCTCTGATTAATTTTGTGGTTCTCCTCTGGACTCTCTCCAACAGGTCCATGTCTTTTTTATGTTGGGGGCCCCACATCTGAACACAGTACTCCAGGTGGGGTCTCACGAGAGCAGAGCAGAGGGGGAGAATCACCTCCCTT
>WKFP01015466.1:4189995-4251944 GCA_011057875.1 Pterocles orientalis
CTTTAGTAAAAAAAAAAAAGAAAAAAAAAAAAAAAAGTAGAGAGTATCAAGCTACACTGAAAGCAACTTTTCTTCAGATGACACTGATTTAGACTATTACACAGCAAGCAGAGGCATTCGCTTTATGGCAATCCTTGCTCCCCTTTTTGGCAAAAGGAGCTACAATGTTAAACTTCCCTCAAACAAAAATACTTAAAACCCAAACCCCATAGCTGACAGGAATTTCTCCCTTTGCATCATGCAAAGATTTGAAACACTGGGAATACCTGAGCACCCTCACCTTGAAATCTTTAAGGATTTATCCCCACACAACCACCAGAGTGGTAAGCCACCAGCCTTCCTGCTTGAAAAACGGGTGGTTGGAGCAGGCAATGATCTGGACATGGTGACAAATTTCAGGTGGTTTTTGCTGTCAGCTGCTTTTGCCATGCTGCTGCATACTGGAAAGATCAGGCAATGGACATAACTGAGGCCATTGCTACCACATGATCATCTCATGCCCTGGAAGGTAAACTTTCATGAAAAACAAAAGGGTTTAGCTGATAGCACAGCAAGGGAAAGATCCGAGGAGTGAGCAGGCAATGCCACAGAGAGGGAACCTCTTCCCAGCACTAACATAACACACGGAGGTGCAGCAGCCAACCTCACTGCCCAGGGCACTGATAAGGTCAGCAAAGGCTCATCTCATTTAGGCAACAGCTCAGCTGTTCATGAACAGTGATTTCCTGTTATCATTAACATTCAATAAAAAAAAAAAGTATGAAAGAGACAGTAAGGTAAAGGATCTGTGCTTTTTCAAATTAACTTCAGCTGAATTACCAGAATGTCCACAACAGTCTGAGAGTAAAACAAGTGTCTTTGCTCAGTGGGGTTCAGTGGGGTCCTCAAGCTGCCCTGGTACAAAGGGCTGCAGCAAGCTAGTAGTGGCAGATGACAAAGCGATGGATGAAGTAACTTTCCTCCACTCGTTCATCCCACTTTTTGGATGGACTCTGAAAAATGAGGCACATTCCATCTGCTCCTGAATGAACTGCCAGCTGCCCAGGCTGTCCCCATGGCAGCAACAGTAGAGCAAACCCCTCCTGAGGTCCTACCTCTTTCAAAGCAGCCCACCTACCACTGCCTTCTCTTTCAACAGACCTCCCGGCCCCAAATGCACACACAACAACCTCTGGCCACACTTGGCCAGGCAGGAGGGAAGAGCTGGATGGGCAAAGAGCTGAGCTGTGCCGAATCTCACAGTGACAAGAGTCACAGCAGCCGCAGCGCTGGCTAACCTCCTGCTGTCAATAGCAAAAAGCAGCACAGGGAAACACGAGAGCCCAACACAGACAGCGCAAGTGCTTTTCCCAGAACAAAGCTTGAGCACTGAAATGATCATAAATTCTTCTTTTTTATAAACTGTACAAGTCAGACCACAAGTACTTATTTACTCCACCATTCTTGGACACCAGTATCTTGAATATACATCTCAAAAAACAACTGTAAGAAATTCTCCAAAGCTTGTATTTTCAGTCATTTAACCATCAGCTCCAAGAAAATGTGAGGTTTAAAAAAAGCATGAATCCATTCAAAATACAGATAAGTCACACTTCCAACAGCCTGAAACTGTTCATGAAAAAACATATCCTATGCCACTGTAACTGCAGGGCAAGTTCCCACCACTTGAGAGGAAAGCTCGGGGCCACCAGGCACAAAAGGCTGGATCAGCAGTTTGGGGCTGCAGCTGGCGTCATGCCCTGAGCTGGGATCAGCAAAGCCTGACCCACTCAAGCACAGATTCTCTCTCTTTTTCCACTGCAAGAGAAGTTCCCACAGTATGTTCAGTGGCGTGCTAGTGCAGCTGCACAAGCGGGGCGAGCAGAGGTGCTGCGGCACACCCCACCTCCTACCTGCACAGAACGGGGCACAGTCACTCCCAGTGCTATGTGAGCTCTTGACACTAACATAAATTGCACACCAATGAAACACATGCAAATATTAGTGTGAGGATACAGCCCGAGAAAGCAGAGATGTTTGGGGATGTTCAGGGAATTGCTTTTGGTAAGACAATACATAACCCAAAAAGATCTCAAACACTTACATTTATTAGTCAAAAATATTACTTCTTATTCAAAACACTGGAGAAGACTCTTGCCAAGGAGTGAGATAATTAAGGTGGAGTTTAAGCAACTAACAAAAAATTGCTGGATTACAGAAGTTCTAGAATATTTCATGACTTTGCAGATAAAAACACTGTTTCATTTGACTGAAAACAGGTGTTGGGAAGGGATGGCCCATGCCTTTTTGCAGTCCACTGGACACGTTTTTTCATTTTGCTTTTAAATAGATGCATTTGATCTCCAAGTGCTTGTACGTGTTCCCAGGCTCAAAATAAAACAAAGAGAAAGTCTGTCTGCACTTTAAACAGCACTTCCTTTGACATTGCTTCTCTTCTTTCCTAAGTCTGCAAAAGCATCTTTGAATCTTAAATTAAAATAAAATCTCAGGCCTGTCTTGTATACTGCAAATTACAATTGCCATACAACCCATGAATCAAAATATGCATCTATGCAAGTTGTTTTTTCCTTTTTAAAATAGACATAAATAAATCGATAAATCAAAGCTTACCCTACTTTACGGGACAGGACACCATGATGAAAATCAGGAAAATTCCACATAGAGCAGTTAAAGAAAGGGGAAAGCAGTGAATCCTTCAAAAACGAGGAACAAAGGTATTCAGCAGGTCATGTACAGAAGGAAAGAAATTGAAGTAGGGATAAATTTTAAAAGATGATTGAATGGCCTGTTGAACCTGGGTCTGTGAGACCAATTTCAGTAATGTCCATGGGAACTAATGACAACATTCCCACAGGAATAGGCTTGGTCTGCACAGCAGCAGAAGTTAAGTTTTATCCCTATAGCAACACAGCATTTTCAGGTTCCTTCTGCTCCATTATGTCATTCCGTTACTGGCTTGCAGAAAATCAACTAAATCATTTTTCTATGAAGAAAAGTTGACTCAATATTCTGTGTAATGTTCCTACCCAAGTTAAACCATGACTCTGATCACAAAAGGCCCTTGTGAAGGCAAGAGCCAACAAAAAGAATGGATTTTGTCTTCCAAAAACAGCACAATGACTATTGTAATATTCACTTTTCTTTCAGACCCCCCAAGATCTCTCTGAAAAATTCCCTTTTAGTTCTATTTCAATTAAACCTCAAAAGCCTCAGCTGTTCAACTGCATACCTATCAATTCAGACCGAGCAGAAAACATTTTAACAAACTGGTCAATAAAGTGCTTCAGAGAACAGCAATGTGCTGGATCTTCTCTGACTGAATGCTCTTTTTCTGTGCTCTGGACAGCACAATCCCCCTTTTTGCCAAGGGGATCAGCATAAGATGCTCCTTTTGGGACTGGGGCTCCTCTTTGTTCCTAAGCAACAGATTTGCATAAGCTGAAGGAGCAATGAAAAATGCTTTTCACATCATTTACTGGCCTGCCTGATGAAAGTAAAACACATAAGAAAGCAAACAGCAGCTGGCAGTCCTTTGTGCAACAGATTTGACATACTGTTAAGCTTTCAAAAATACATCTGTGGCTGGAATAAAAAAAGGCTCAATAGGTGCAAAAGGGAAAACGAAAATTCTGGCGCTGAATAATCACATCCCAGCATCATAGCAAGTCCCAGGAAAATGGCCACATAATGGAAACAATTAATTTAGTATTAGACTCCAATGGGGCATTGCGGCGTGCGTTAACCACTTTGCCCTTCCATTGGAGGGATGGTAGGAGAGGAAGCAACCTTCCAAGAGCAGACGCAGATTTGGATAAAAACATCATGCAAAAGCACAGAAAACCGTTTTCAGGAAATCTCAGCTTCCCAAACTAAAAGCACTTTGTGTTCAGTCACATGCGAAATTTTCATGCAACCTTCTTCATTAAGGTAGCCTACATTGCTACCAGTCCAGCTTCTGTCCCCTGCAGGGAAACATCATGACAAGCGATTCCCTTCTCTTTCCACAAGCAATAACTGTGCTGTGAGTGTGCCACCAAGGTTCAAGTGCTCAGTGATACACCAGCCTTATCACCTCAGACACCAAATTCTGTGCAGCATCAGATACTTTGGTTGGCAATGGCAGCACCGTTTATGCAGCTTAAAAGCCACGCTTTCACGAGTCAGTATGGTTGCTCCTTAACCATGCCATGATCAAGGTCAGGAGGACACACCATGATGCTGTCATGTAGCTGAAACAGCCCGCTGACACACTGACCACCAGCACTCGAATGACAATCGGTCACACTTTTCAATTAACTACAGGCGTTCCCTTTCAATGTCCTGGATGAATTCAAGCGCATTTTCAATGACAGAAAAGTACGTGTCCTACTATAATCACAACAGGTTATGAATGAGAACTCTCAGGCTCTTTGAACGAAGACTGGTGAGCCACCATGGTGGGAAAGAATCACCGTCCCCAATGCCTGCAACCATGTTCAGGCCTACTAGCTACTCTTCCTTTTAAAGCACCAGTAAGAAAACTCTCCCACAATTAGAGAACATCGTGTAACCCTAACCCTCCCGTACCATAGCACAAGGCTACGGTCACTATATTCTTGCTAGCTAGTTAGTATAAGAGCAGGTTTCTCTTTTCTTGATGTGTTAGCAGCCAGCAATAGCACATGGATAAGCACACACTAATTGTACAGCAGCAGCACTGGCAGCGAACAATCCAGCAAGTAATCACCAGGTATTTCGATACGCAGCCTGGTTTGTACCATGCATCTGTAGTATCATTCCACACCTCAAAGCTCTGGAGGAAAGAGGCAACAACTAGATGATAAAATGTAGGGTCAGCTGCTATCCCCACGCAGGAATCTCAAGCATAGTATGATATGCACATTTCAAAAATGGGAAAATGATCCTGCTTGTTGCCACTTATTTTGTTTGAGAATTCATTATCACGATAAAGGGAGAAGCCTAGCTCTGTAAAGTTTGCTCCAAAGGCATCCCATACATGTGAACAAGTAGGGCGGGCAGGGGGGACTGTTACTGTAGCTAGGTCTGCAGCATGCAACCCCATTTGCAATGGCACTTGTGCTACAAGAATTCACAGATGGGTTTTACTCGGTTTGTTTTATCTGTGAACCTAAGCTTGAAGCCCAAGATATAAGTTGCCAACATAAAACAAAATTTAAAAATCTGCTGTGCTGGATGGCTGAGAGGCCTTGTGTTGATTTACTAATTAATTCTAACATTTTTTACATGTTCACGCAGAATACTAACTCAGCTCCATATTAATCCTAAATTTACATATGTATTAAAAACCCTTCCACAATATTTGGCCTCTCTTTAGGCTGGAGTGAAGTTAAAAGACTTAACTGTTGTCTCCTTCTAGGTTAGGTGTGCCAAGATCTGTTTTGCTATGCTTAGGTGCCTCACCCCTTTAGCACTCCCCTGACACTAAATCTTTGAGTTGCATCAACTGCAACTTAAGTTTTACTTGTCCTTCAACTTCCAGTTCTTTATTGCTTCTTGACTACCTCCCTCCCCTTCTCCTTTTCATGTTCTTTTCCTCTCACCCAGTTCACCCCTAGCCTGCCCTGTTGTTTAATCTTCTCTTGTTTTGCTGGTTTGGCCATTTTGCTGTGTTTTTCCTGTTATCTCCTGCAGCTGTCCTCAACACACATTTCTTCCATACTTCTGTGTTCGATTTTCCCGGCTGCTGCATGGGTGTGTCAAGAAGCAATGCTGCACGACATTGCTTTGGGCAAGACTTAAAGTTTACCACCGAAGTACAGCACTTACAGCATGTTCAGCAGTTGTGAAAAGCCCTCTCATTTCTTTAGCAAGGATAAGATTCCCCAGGTAAGGATTCTGCAAAGAACAAGGCAGTAAGCAGCAAGAGGAATAACCACCCCAGAAAGAAGAGGAGAAAGCACGTGTGCGTGGAGTTAACCCAGCACTGCACAGACACAGCACCTTTCACCCTGCAGAAAGGTTACCGCAACAGACTGCTCGTGCTCATGCCTATTCAACATGGGTTTGGTCAGTTTTCCTTTGTATTCGGTGTGGGGGGACTGCTGTCACTTTAATCAAAAAGTGTGCACCTGTGTGCGTATGCTGAAAGGAGCACTGGATGGCAGGCTGAGCACCAGTTTGTCACATTACAGGTGATGCACAAAGATGGAAAGACAAGAGTCTGGAGTATTTAGATTTCAATCTAAGCAATAATACAAGACCTCAGCCTTGGACAAACTGTTTATTTAAGCATGTGACTTCTTGAACTATACTTTCATTTCACAAGACTGGGGAAAACTAAAGAAGAAAACATTGTTTTCTCAAGGAAGAGGGGGATAGCACTCTCTTCTGGAGCCCATTTCCAGACATGGTTGCTCCAAGATCAGTCTCACTGCTTTTGGGGAGTGAGCCTGCCTGGCAACATCCCCAGCCTGCAGAGAGGCCACCAGCCATGGCATTGCAGGGGGCAGCTGCACAGGTAGGGGCAGCCCCCCACGTCTCCCTCCACAGCATCTCTGCATCCAGCTCCATCTTACTGCATATGGCCCTGGTGACATGACAGACATTAATTATATCCAGCAAGGTTTTCTCTCAATGCAAACATGCAGCTGAAGCTCTAGCTTTGGCACTGACTTATTTTAAGTTTAAAAAGTGAACAAAGACTTCAATAAAAATTACTCTTTAAAATAGAGGCTGTGTGTTGTCATCCCCACTCCTTCCCTCTACCTGGAAGTACTTAGTAAGTCAACAATACAACTCTCTCAACTTTCATTTAAGAAAAAAAAAACACAAAAAAAACCAAAAAAAACCCCGCTGCTTAATCTGAAAAATAAGTTGGAAGATATTTTAGGCAAATTTGTACTGTTCATGCTTAAAAGTAACTTTTTATTTAACATTCAGCACAGTACAAGAATAACCTACAATTTTGCAAAATTACAGAATTTTTAAAAAAATAGGCTTCAGAAGCTGTTAAAAAAAATGTACCACTATGTGCGTTTCAGGGAGGAGGGGGACAAATCAAACAAGAAACAAGTTATAATTTAATAGTTCTCTGGAAAAATTAAGGAAATACTACAGAAGAGGGTGGAGGAGAAAACAGAAATAAGCAAATAGTGTTTAGTTTCTTAAGCTTTTTCCTCTAAAAAAGCTCATAATCCGTAACATTTTATACTTTCATTTTTATATAATACATGTAAATACACAGTTTCAGTGAGCAATATGTCATGACAGTTTACGTGAACTTTACCTTCAGAATGCATAATTCAGCACACTTTCCTTGTATATTAAATATACATCAGTGAATCCACTTAAAATAGAGCTATACTTAAAGAAAGACTATAAATCAAGCTCAGGTCTATGGCTTTTTTATTTCCTGCCAACAAAGTGTCCATGCCCCTATCACAATTAAAGCATTTCAAAGTGACATACAGTAATACCATATTTTTTATCTAGACCGTGGTAACAAATCTCTTATATACCTGTAGTGTATAAACTAAACATGTTTGAAATCTCCTTGTACCACTTACACAGCTGGAATCACCACCTAGCATGTCAACTCCCGAGACTCGTGTCCTAACATAAAATCATAGTATTGGTTTGAAATATGAGTATTTGTTTCTAAAACCAAAAGCACCACTTAATTTTCATATTTTACTTACTATTGTATTAATTCATAAGAACATTACTGAGACTCAGCCCTGCTAATCTTTTGTAGAAAGTATTATCTAATAAGCACAAGTCTGCATGCTGTCTGGAGTCTTAAGATGCCTTCTGGCAGAGGGAGGGGGAATGGCATTTTTTGCTCAAGACGAGAAATTCTTGCCTTTAAAAAGTTGCTTGGTCATTCTGCTACCTCCTGACCAACATTCCCGAAAAGCAGACCTGCAGAAACCAGCCCTGTGAGAGGCTTGCTGAGAGACACACCGTTAAATTGAGAAAATCTCCAGTGTCTGGTCCAAGCAGGGAGAAATCATGCAATTTCACTCCATGAGTAACCGCTTTGTAAACCAGCGAAAGTGGGGCACCACAGCCTGCTGCCCTGACATTTGTCTTTAATGAAAGCAAGAATAGAACCATCAGAACCCCATTATTTGAAATAAGAAAAGCTTTATTAAAGTCAGCAGGTAGAACCTCCCCCTCCTGGGCAGGCTGTTCACTTTAAGCTGTGCCTATGCCAGGGCACCTGTCCCTGTGGCAGCACACAAGCAGAACCACAACTGAAGGACCACCACGTTCACCTCTACTTCCCTCAGGTTATTGAGAAGAGTTTAACAGGGACTTCGCTACATGACTTAGGGGGTTGCAAATCCACACCTGGCAGCCCACAGCCAGGGAAGTGCCACACAGGGAGCACCCAGCTTGCTGGGCTACAAAGGCATTTCCACCCTGAGAGACTTCCCTCAGCTCAGCGCATCGCCGGGCTGAGAGACTGATGCCCCATTTGGGTCCCTGACAGCAGAGGCAGAGTGCTAGTGGGATGAAACAGCTCCAGAAGATGTGGCGAAAGGATATGTCAGCACAGCACCAGCACTGCTCTTGGCCATCCCTGGGACCACCACCTCCCCACCATGGAGGCTTGGAGACCTGGGTGCTCTTCCCAGACAGATCTGCTCTTAGCAATGCTGTCCACAACCCTAAACCACCTCCCCTACAGCGACCTTTCTCTTTGAAAGGTTGCACAGCTATAAATTCACTTGCTGTCCTGCTGATAGCCGGCCTGAGGGGATGGGGCTTTCTGCTGAGGTGGCAAACGCCTGACAATGGTGTGTGCCATACTCATGTTTACCATCACCCTACTTTTTACAGTTACAAGTCTAGGACTGCCACTTTTTCCAAAAAACTGTTTGAAGGCAGGATTTTCTCCACACTTGCACAGCACTACATCTGTGCATTTATGAATGCACAGGTATTTATAGGCATAATAGAGGTAGAGAGCAAACAGTATATACTGACAGAGAGAAAATCTTTTAATTCCTATGGAGAAAACAAGCTTCAGGGTTTTTTGCCAGTGTGTTTACGAGAGATAAGGAGCTACTCAAAAGAAGAGTTACAACAATTTCTGCCAAGACAGAAAGACTAACTGCTATTTTGCACCTTCTGCCTTCCTGCAGCAAGTCTCATCAACGCAATATAGATTAATTTTACCACCAGAAAGCTAGGTGATGTGGACTAATGGAATTACACTTAACCCAAGCAAATCAGTACACTCAGTTTTCAGTATTACACAGCAAAGCATATCCCTGAGCCCTCAAACATCAGCTTCCATGGGAAGATATATAATAAAGGATCCTAAGCTGATGTCCATAGCTTAAAATATAAGTACCATTACTAAGTTCTCAGCAAGTTTTTGTAGGTATACCGTTATATTTCACAATTCTGAAACATCCTTCTTTCATGTTCCTGTGTCAGATCTGCACATAGTCACAAAAGGGACAAACATAGGTGGCTTTCATTTATTAGGTATTCAAATAACAATGTAGCTAAAAACTAACAAAATGTCCTGCAAGAATAAGAGCTGCCAGGGGCCACTTGTAACAAGGTATATGTTCTAAATGTCATAGTTTCCAAATCTGTTAGGCTTACTACTCCCTCACAAATCTGTGTGATCTAACTGAGAGCATATCCAAAGCCAAGCTCAGGACTGTTTAAATGAATCACATTCCCAAGTGCATTCATAGATTCACCCAAACCACTTCACTGGCCATTCACGCTTGGGTTGTGTCAAGCTCCTGCAGCATCCTTAGGTAAATGACCGCTTAATTTGGTTCAAGAATAATTGCTTATTAAGTTGGGGCTTGCTAGAATAACTGCAGCTATTTAAAAATACATAACCAATAAGAATTCAGAAACTCAAAGTCACTGTTTCAAGAGAAGCGAAGTCAATCATACGGCTGATTTCTAATTCACTCTGGTATAACATCCCACCCTACATTAACGTTTACTTTACTTGTTGGTACAGTAAAGAAACCACATGAAGAACTTGCCCTGAGAAGGCAGAACAACAACCATAAAATGAGACCGTCTTGATGTGCATTTAAAATATGTGTAGAAATTATGCTAAAATTAATTCTCTGTTGCACAGCACTGCAAGTGATTCTAGAAGTTTTCAGGCCAAAGGATGAATAAAACTGAACCCAAAGAAAGGAGCTTTCTGGGGATTTTTTGTTCCATCTTTTTGTTCCAACTTTGCAGATCAAATCCAACCACCCTGAAGCTTCCACCTCAGCCTGAATACCTTGGAAATCTTTGAGAAACAAAATGAAAAATAAAGATCAGATGACAGTAAGAAGAGAGTTATGACAAGATTGTGAAACCTTCCCTCAGGAACGAACCACCTTCCAAGACATGTCTCTTGCAGAATGAATAAACAAAGCACTAACCGAAACTTAAGGAGTACATCCGACAAATTTCTAACATAAAATGTAGCTGGAAAAGATATCTGTTAATTATCTAATTACACTTCAAAGTCTGTGTAATGGGTCAAGAAAATTTGTGTGTTCAAGCCCAGGGGCTGATTTCCACTTCAGGCAAACTGAAGAAACACGAGTTTTGTTAATGAACGCTTTGGATATTACATGTACATCACTGAAGGACTACTGGCTTTTGTAAGTCACTCATTCAGTAGTTAAGAACTGAGAAGTTCGGATTGTCTGTGGAACACTACCTTTCATGTAACACAGATTTTAAAAGAAAAAAAACACATAATTCACCTCCACTTGAGTCTAAATAGTGCGATATTGTGATATCTATTAAGTGAGAAGTTTTAAGTTAACACAGCTGAAGACATTTCAAACACCACTCCACTCTCCTCATCGGGAGGCTCAACAGAAATTGACCAGATTCAACATCTGTAAACAAAATGCACCAAGTCTTACTCCTCTTCAGCAGGGTGGGGGGATGGGGTGGTGCATCTGCTTATTTTCTAAAATTTTGAGAGGTTTCTTCTCTAAATAAACGAATTAGGTGTGGCAATCTGAAAAGCACAAAGTACAACTGAGATATTTTATCAACCACATCATACTTTACCAAAAAAAAAAAAAAAAAAATCTAAGCTGCTACAGCAAAAGACCGCTGCACATTTCTTAGAGGGCACACCGAGCAAGCTTTGACAATACAGGCTTCCTGCTGTACCCCAGTGCTGTACAGGCTGCTTCCAAATTCCTCCTCCTCCTCCTTCCTGGCAGCTACAGAGACACTGGTTGCCTATGCCAGTCAGACTTCACAGACCAGTTGTCTCAGAACACTTAAAGAGCCTTTTACATTAGATCAGGAGAAACTCTGTTTACAAATGCAGAAGAGTTTTTAAAAGGTAAAAGTAGGACTTGAATAAAGCCAAGAATCAGAACACCAAAGTAAGGACTAGCAATACATTTTCCAGCATACAGCATACAAACTGTAGAGAACAGTTTGTATATGTGCAATTAATATAAACATAAATTCAGAGATCACAGAGTTGCATTACAGTGTCATTAGAAGTTCCACTTTGAAAAAAACATGCTAACCAGCAACACTGCATGCGTACCTGCTCAGTGAGTTATTATAATAAGTCATGGCGAATAAGTAACCGGAATGCAATAAGGACGGGAGCCGCTCATTAACCTAAGCTTTCCATTTCCCACAGTTTACAGCAAAGCATGGTATGACCTTCTAATTAAGGAGAAGTTCCTCCAGACAGCTTTCCTCCCCCTCCTATGCCGTGGTGGCTGCTTTCCAGGCAGACTGGCTACATCCCACAAAGACAACTTCCTCCCAACAGCCTCCCTGGCACAAACAACTATTTACATGTCTAAATGCTACTCCAACCTGTCATCGAACAGCGTAGGAATAAAAAAAATCAGGGCAACGTCAGCCAACTGAAGTGCAGAGACGATCAGCAGAGTCGCTGATGAACTAGAGGAATGCTCACAGAGATGAGGTACGCGTCTGCCCGCACCTGTTTGCTCCTCGCAGGCGGGTACAACAGGCACAGGGCACCAGCCCGTCCACCCGAGGAGTTACGGATTTCCAGTTCTGCTCTCACTGCAGCGCAGTCATTTTAACTGGGTAAAACTCAACTTCCTCAAGAGGACGTTACTCTGTGTCCTTAGACACACACCAGATCGTCTCCTTCAACTGAAGAGCAGGACAAACTTCCGCAGAGCTTTTCACTTCTATTTTTCCCGTCTAATCCGCTCCTGGACAGGCACAGCTCCGACACCACCCCTCTGCTACACACACACACGGGCTGCGCGCGAAAGGGAACGATTCACACCCAGAAGAAAAGACTGAAATTGGCTTTCAGGGAACAACTCCCGAGGCTCCTTCACCCGCCGGCGGGGCCGCCTGAGGGAGCGGCCACCAGCCTGCTGCCCGCAGCCCCGCCACCGCAGTGCGCCCAAGGCGGCACCGGCTCCCCCCGGGGGAGGGGGGGTGAGGGGGGGCGAGGGTAAGAGCACCAAAAACGGAGGGGGAGGAATAAATAAAACAAAAATAAGCGTACCGGACTGGCGGGCACTAGCGAGAGGTGCGCGGAGGGGGCAGGCGGCCGTCCAGCGCCTCGGATAAAGCGCCTATAAACGGGGGAGGGGGGTGAAGCCCCACCCGAAGCGGCGGAGTCGCCGCCGCCGGGCCGGCCCCCACCCCGCGGGCAGGCCGCTCCGGGCCCGGGAAAGCGCTGCTCACCCGCTCGCCGCCGGCTCCCGGGAACGGCAGAGGGCCCCCTTCGTCCTCCCGCCCGCCCGGGGGCTCCTCTTAGCTGGGCCGGGCCCGGCCCGTCCACTGCCGCCGCCGAGGGTCGCGGTCGAGCCAGCGGCTCCGCTCCTGGGCCGCGCCTGGCGGGGAGTTTCCTGTCTGAGTCACTTCAACCGGGAGCTGCGCCGGGAAACACCCTTCCTGCCGCTCCAGCTCCTCCTCCTCCCGCCTCATCCCAAACCTGCCGCCCCTTCCTCCCCCCCGGCAGGCTCCGGCTCCTCCTCCTCCTCCCGAGGAGCCGTCCCGGGGCTGCCGCAGGCGGCGGAGCTGCGCGCTCGGCTGCCTCATACGGGGGGATCCGCCACTTTGCTTTTAATAAAAGCGACATTTTCTGTGCCTCCTGCACAGGGAAATCTATACATAAGATGACAAATCTATATAAGACGACTGTCTATATCGGCGCCCCGGTACCCCCAGCATCACCGTGAGAGCCCCCGCAGGGAAACGCAGCGCCCTGGGGACTCCAGCGTCAGCCTTAACATGTCACTTATTTTTTTCTCCATTACAGTTTTGGCAGGACGGTGAGGGAAAGAGCCCATCAGTAAGGATAGAGAATCGGAAGGCGTGCCGTTGCAAAGCCTTCTAAATGTCCTCTAGAGGGTGCACATGCCCCTCTTTTTAGCATCTGAACTGCCACCGTTCGTTTGAACTAAAAACAGAAAGAACGTCTATTTTCCCCTGGCTGTTGATAATCTCCCATTTCTATTTTTCTGTAAAACACAACAAACACGTATATACTTTCTCATTTTAAACGTTTCTTACATTTCCCATGTGATGTTCTCCCGTTTCAAGTCCTTTATTTCTTCAAGATTCACCTAACAAACTTGATGCTGCACCACAAAATGAAAGTGCCAGCTCTTTCCCGCTAACATTTGCCAAGATTGTTCTTTTCATCCACTATTTTATGGCAGACAGAATCCACAAATCCATTATATGCAGGGGTCACTGTCAGTTGAGAGCATGGGAACTTCCAAACAATGCTGATTTTTCCCCAAAGCTTATTTCCTTTTATTCGGCTGAAAGAGCTGCATTTTATTTGCTCTTGAAAATCCTCTCCACTCATTAACAAATCATACTGTTAGCCTCTTGTATCATTAGTATTACTGTAGCAAGCAATTTTAGGTCTCTGTTTTCACCAGCTGTTAGTATGATACTGTGCTATTAATACTTTTTGTGCTGAGAACAGAATAATTAGTCCTCTACTTCATCTATTGTTTTTTTCCCCAAAAAGTTTCCACTGTATTAAATTTCCTTAAATAGCCTTTTTGTAATAGCATTTACAAGAAAGCCTTTGGAAACTGGGGAGACGTTGCTAAACCCCCTAATTCGCATTATTTCAAGTATTCTCTAAAGCAATTACTACACCCATTCCATATCATTAAGAACTCCCGCACCTTGGAAGAAATTATGCATCAATTAAAAATGTTGTTCCCATTTCATCATATCACAGAAGCATCTTCACAGCCATGTTTTTCCCAGCGCTGCAATACAGCCTTTTCTATGAAACAGTTTCTTTTCTAGGATGTGTCTGCTTATTTCTTCTCTGACTGTACATATTCATAAGTATTTCAAATGCATATTATCAAATGATACCAATTTCACCCAACACAGCACCTTATCAGCCTAGTTTCTAGACCCAGCTTATTCAAAACTCTGAAACACCACCAGGGCTGGCTGCTTCAGTTTCTAAAATGACAGCTGATACTGTTCAATGTAATCCATCCCATGCCCTTTTCTACAACCCTGCTTGGGGCAACCAGCTTGCTCAAGTAACGAATAACCTACCTTCCTAACACAGGATTGGTTTTGTTTCCTCATCCTGGGCAAGTGCAAATTCAGAAGTTTTTTCTTAATGCACACAGCTGGCCCACACCAGTAGTGAGACCTCCATTATAAAGCCACAGCAGAGGAGCAAGGACAAGGAAACCACTCCAAGCAAAGCAAAAAGCTCCCAGCCAGATTTCACCAACAGCAGCTTGCCCCTAGATGGGTGATGCTTCATAGTGCTCCCATGCAAGACTGCCACTGCAGCTCACAATATTTGTCAAAATCTACCTGGTGCTAGGAGCGGCTGCTTTGCACAAAGAGGATGCTGCCTACCAGCGCCATGCTGTCCTAGCTGTAACAGCTTGTCCTAAGGATTGGTTGATGCCCCAGCTTTGGGTATCCTCCTTCCAAAGTAACTGAGTGGGCAAAGGAGCTACTTCCCCACTGCTGGAGCAATCTGCTCTTTATGGACACTCCCACACTCAAGTTTATATCTTCCCATAAGGTCAAATAAAAAAATAAGTCCTGATGTTGACATGCAGCTAGTCAAGACTTGTGTTGCTTTTTTATTATTTACTGGAATTAGAGGACAATCACATTTTACCATATGGATGTCTATGTTCTCGCGTAACGAGGCAGGCTTATCAGAACCATTTTAAAAGAGCTCACATCACACCATGCCAGCTGCCTGATTTAATTCTGCAATGCCCCCATGACTCCCTGATCTTCCACTTTTGTGCAATTTAAGTACTGCAATGACAATCAATTACTTGATTAAAGGCATTCAGTGGGTCTCCATAACCTTCTTCTCCTTCTACCATATCCATCCTTCTTAATTATCCTTGCCACACTAAATGTGGGCCTTCTGGCCCTAGCTAAAGACATCTACATATTCCTGATCAAGCCATTAACTGATCTATCAACGAGAAGTTAGGTGTGGTGTTTATGAGGCCAATGGCTAGACTTAGTGTCTCAAACAGCCCTTTCTCTGGTGGTATTTATTTAAACCTGATATTTAACCCAGCCCTGTCAATGATCTTCAGTGAGATCTATAACACCAATGTATCATGCTCCTGGTAATTTATACACCCTACACCTAAACCAGGCAAACATCACATAATATGGTAGCAACAAGCTTAATGCAATTGTCTTAAGACTAGATAAAGCCTTTGTCCAAGGCACTATGCTAGTCACAGACACCCACAAGCCTACTTCCTGAATTCCAGCTATTTTATTTTTAATTTCTTTCTTTGGGCTTTACAGTATTTATCTGAAGTCAACGAAAGAAAATCTTCCACCAGAGCCCACAGGAACACAAGGAAGAATTCCATTCCATAGCAGTCTGAGAGCTTCAACAGGAACCCTGTGGTCCTGCCACAAGGTGTCTACTATGTCTAAGATGCTTATGTACACTCTGTTTTTGCACCTTTCCGCTCAGATATTTCAGTAATTCAGCTTAATAGCTTATCTACCTATTTATTTTTTTCACCTGCTCAGTCCACAGAGATCTTTCCATCCTCAGAAAGGAAATAAGGGAAACTGTTATGACCTAACCCAGAAAGGTATTTATGAAGCCATGATGGACAATGGCCACAATGACCCCAAGAATAGGACATCATACAAAACTACAAAGATAGAAAATAGATAATTGTCTATAAATCAGTTAAATCCAACCCCTGGCAACATATCAGCCACCTGTCCACACTCTAAAGGACTGGACAAGATTTTTCACACAGGAAGTCAGCACAGACTTCATTTTATGTCAGACACAGCAAATCGCTTAAAGCATAGCAAAGCTACGAAAAGATTATACGCTTCCACACTCCATACAGCACACCCATTGTTTCAGCTCTCAGGAGGAGACAGGCACTTAGGTAAAGGGCACAGCACTTGGCAGAGTTTAAGCAGAAGAGACCAAGCAGAAAGCAGCAACTGCCTCAGAGGTCTCAATGAGCAGCCAGCTCAGAAAGTGAGAACCTGCCCACAGCAGGAAGCCTGGCCAGCTAACTCCTACCACCACTACAGCCAGGTAGCTGCTTCACAAGGCCTTATGTAAACACAAAGTGATCTGGTCACCCATGCCTACTTCCAACTCCAGGAAAATCCAGATTCCTACCCCTGAGAGCATGTGTGCTGCCAAGAGTACAGCTGCCAACAGCAAGCATGCTCCTCATTCATAAATGCCCGTTA
Organism: Pterocles orientalis; assembly: GCA_011057875.1. Lineage (NCBI taxonomy): Eukaryota > Metazoa > Chordata > Aves > Pterocliformes > Pteroclidae > Pterocles > Pterocles orientalis. The sequence continues at coordinate 4,206,682 of WKFP01015466.1, forward strand.
GCACATGACGAGAAGTGCAGCTCTCTGGTTCCGATTTCCCTCCTAGTGCTGAATGCCACCATCTCAAATGGATCTGAGCAAGCAGGATCTCCTAGTTCTGCTTTCCAGCTCCCTGAAATGCTAGACAAAAGTTCTGTGGCTAACTCAGAGGGATTTGACTCTACCTGTAAAATGGGCCCACATCCCCCACTCTGCTTTCCAAGAATGCAGCACGCTGTGCTGCCAACCATGCCATCAACTCCCTGACAGGCGTGAAGAATCATTCAATCTCTTCTTGATTCTATTATAAATCACATTCACTTTGCTCATGCAAGACATCAGTACAGAAACTAGGGCACATATGTTAGGCAATTCATCCCACCGACTCTTCACCCCAGCCCTGCCCCTCTCACACTGGTAACTTTATTAGCCATCTAGACCCCCAAGACCTGTGAATCCCTACAGCCTTCCCCCAGCAATAAATGTGCAGGGCAGCAACAAGCCACTGCACAATCCAATAAATGTGAATCGTATCAGTGAGGAAAAGGTTTTTCTGTAAGTGTGCAAAAGAGTACAGGAGGAAAGCTGGAAAGCAAATCTCTATGGCTAATAACATGTAAAAGCCTGTCATAGGGATTTTTTTTTACATTGTTAGTCAGTCTGCAATTTAGAGATGCTATCTTTTATCCATGCTACCATGGAAACCACACAATCAACAACTGGTTGCTAACTTTTTTTATATCAATAGCTTGACACAAGCAAAGGTCCTCAAGGACCTAGTCGTTAATTAGGGGTTATTAAAACTCAACAGCAAAGAAAGCACTAGAGAATTTACTAGATCTGTGGTAAAATGTGTCCTAGAGATTACAGAAGCCTATAGGAAAGAAAAGGAGATAGAAGAAGAGTACTGAGCCAGACAGATATGGGCTTCTATGCTGCAACTTTTATGAGAGAGTGCACCCAGAAGTTAAAAAGAACAAATAACAGTGAAAATAAATGAAACTTCCAAAGAATTTTAGACATCGGACATAACATCTTACTGTGAATATTATAATCTTCCCTAATACCACCTGACCAAATCCTTACTTTTAAGCACTCATATCCATGCCTGCTGTTCCACCCATATCAATGCTGCTTTTCAAAGCCATTCATTTCTCCCTTGTACATCATTTAAGTACTTATTCTCGTGTTTCAAAAACCCAAGCAGGCCTTTTTATGCCTTAGCACAAAATAGAAGAATAAGGCTGAGACCAGGATCTGAATAGTTTTTTTCTCTTTCTAGTTTCAAGTTCTCTAGGCTCAGAATAAACTTGGCTATGACTATAAACCGGATTATGTTTCTTTTCCTTCAATAATTAATTAAAACATCTTCTTCATAATCAAGAATGATTTTTTTTAATTATGAAATAATTCTTTCTTATTTTATCCTTTTTAGATCAGACCTATTTAGGGGAAAGCACATGCCTTTTCTCATTTAAATAGAGACCAGCCTTTCGATGTTATGAAGGCAACAGCCATGAACTCAGTAAGAGATCAACTAACAACAAAAAAAACCCCTTGACATTTTAAAATCTGCCATCTAGCAGGCTTTTTCAAAAATATGGTTTTAAATTAGATACCTCTTTAGAACTTGACAAAGTCCAGTTTTGTCATGCTCTGCTGAGTATCTTTTATGTTCTCCTTTAGCAAGACTTGACAATTTACAAAACAATAAATTATGACAGAGTGCCCTTAAATCTATACACACATGCAATTAATCAGGCCTCATATTTCTAACATCTCTGCATTTTCTTACTTGAAATTCCAGAAGTGCAAGTAAAGCATACTCAAACACAAGGTCTCCTTCATCAAAGAGAAAGAGTGTCCAAAAGTTAAGATTCAAATCAATTCGGAGATAACTGATAAAAACGTGAAATGGGGTAAAAAAACATCCAGAAGGAATTGACCCAAGACAGAATTCAAGTAACAACATTGCTCTGTAAAGAAATCAGAAAATGTTATAGGAAATTGGAGCAAATAAATAGCTAAAATACCCCAAACTTCACTAAAGGCTGCCTTCTTTTTCCAAATAGGTAAACAGCCATTTTAACTACTGCCAGAGTACTGACAAAATCATAGAATGGTTTGGGCTGGAAAGAACCTTAAAAATGATCTAGTTGCAACCCCCCCCTGCCATGGGCAGGGACACCCTCCACTAGCCCAGGTTGCTCAAAGCCTCATCCAGCCTGGCCTTGAACACCTCCAGGGATGGGGCATCTGCAGCTTCCCTGGGCAACCTGTGCCAGTGCCTCACCACCCTCACAGGAAAAAATTTCTTTCTGGTGCCACTGCCACGATGGCAGCATCACAGAGCATGCACGCTAAAATAAAGGATTTACTTTTCTGTGGTTCTAAAGAAAGGGATGCCATAAGACAGACTCATTCAAGGGAATCTGTCATCTGAATATTACTGACACAAAAAAAGCTAAACATGGAGAATGTCCATGACTAGAATTGGCCAGCATTGCCTGGGGTAGATTTTCCACTGTGCTTTTGTGATGGCAGAAAAGCAAATATTGGAAGCTGGCTTAAAAATGGCACACAGGCATCACCCACTTCCGAAGTGCACAGAAGTCTCTCTGCAGAATGCAAGGTTAATTCCTAAGCAAGAAATTGAGTAAACCAGCAAACTCTTTCACTTGCATGGGGTCTTTCAAATAGAATAAGGAAACTCTGTAAAGGGATTTACTAGGAATTATTCTCTCATCAACATGAAGGACTGAAGGAATTTTTTTTCTCCCCACATCTAGCTAATACTACCCAAGGTAAGTCCATGAAAAGCTGTAATTTCACTAAAGGTAACCACCATATCGAAAGGAGAAACAAAACAACCACTTGTTAGATTTTTAAAAGCACAGAGAGCAAGGCATACATATACTCAAAAAGTAATGAACCAGTGCATACAAGCGCTGAACTTCCTAGTACAAGTATGCTTTTTAAAACTTATTAGTATGTCATCCAGTTTTACCCTAAATGAGCAAGATACTGTAATAAAGAACGTAAACTGTATCTACATGCCATAAATAACATGGAATCAGAGAAGCACAGGATCACCTAGTCCGATCCCCCTGCCGGAGCAGGAACACCTAGATCAGATCACACAGGAACGCATCCAGGCGGGCTTTGAATGTCTCCAGAGAAGGAGACTCCACAACCTCTCTGGGCAGCCTGTTCCAGTGCTCTGTCACCCTCACTGTAAAGAAGTTTTTTCTCATATTCAAGTGGAACCTCCTATGTTCCAGCTTGAACCCATTGCCCCTTGTCCTATCACTGGATGTTACAAAGAAGAGCCTGGCTCCATCCTCCTGACACTCACCCTTCACATATTTATAAACATTGATTAGGTCACCCCTCAGTCTCCTCTTTTCCAAGCTAAAGAGACCCAGCTCCCTCAGCCTTTCCTCATAAGGGAGATGCTCCATTCCCTTCATCATCTTTGTGGCTCTGCACTGGACTCTCTCCAGCAGTTCCCTGTCCCTCTTGAACTGAGGGACTCAGAACTGGACACAATATTCCAGATGCGGTCTCACCAGGGCAGAGTAAAGGGGGAGGAGAACCTCTCTCAACCTACTGACCACCCCCCTTCTGATACACCCAAGGATGCCATTGGCCTTCTTGGCCACGAGGGCACAGTGCTGGCTCACGGTCATCCTGCTGTCCACCAGGACCAGTACCCAACTTATACTGGTACCTGGAGTTGTTCTTGCCCAGATGCAAGACTCTACACTTGCTCTTGTTAAATTGCATTAAATTTTTCCCCGCCCAAATCTCCAGCCTGTCTAGGTCTCGCTGAATGGAAGCACAGCCTTCTGGCGTGTCAGCCACTCCTCCAGTTTCGTATCATCAGCAAACTTGCTGAGGGTGCACTCTATTCCCTCATCCAAGCAGTTGATGAATATATTGAATAGCACAGGTCCCAATACCGAACCCGGGGGGACTCCACTAGATACAGGCCTCCAACTAGACTCCATCCCATTCACCACAACTCTCTGGCTTCTTTTCTCCAGCCAGTTCACAATCCATCTCACTACCCGATCATCCAGATCACACTTCCTCAGTTTAGCCGCAAGGATACTGTGGGAGGCAGTGTCAAATGCTTTACTGAAATGGAGATAGACCACATCTACTGCTTTACCATCATCTGTCCACCTGGTAATGTCCTCATAAAAGGCTATCAGGTTGGTCAAGCATTTCCCCTTGGTGAAGCCATGTTGACTGCCTCTAATGACCTTCTTATCCCTAATATGCCTAGAGACAGCATCAAGAATAAGTTGTTCCATCACCTTTCCAGGGATGGAAGTGAGGCTGACTGGTCTATAGTTCTTCTTGCCCTTTTTGAAGACTGGTGTGACATTTGCTTTCCTCCAGTCCTCAGGCACCTCCCCTGTTTCCCACGACTTGCCAAAGATGATGGAGAGTGGTCTAGCAATGACTTCCGCCATCTCCCTCAGCACCCGCGGGTTCATCCCATCAGGACCCATGGATTTATGGGTGTCCAGATTATGTAACCGCTCCTCAACTCAGTCTTCACCTACCAGAGCAAACTCCTCCTTTGTCCTGATTTCCTCTGGGGCTTCAGGGGTACGGGACTCTTCAGGAAAGCCTCCGGCAGTATAGAGAGAGACAAAGAAGGCATTCAGTAACTCTGCCTTCTCTGTATCTTCTGTCACCAGAGTGCCCACCTCATTCATCAGTGGGCCTACATTGCCTCTGGTGTTAGCCTTGTCTGCAATGTATTTGAAGATGCCCTTTCTATTATCCTTGACCCCTCTGGCAAGGTTTAATTCTAAGGAGGCCTTAGCTTTCCTAGTTGCCTCCCTACGCTCTCTGACAACATTCTTATATTCCTCCCAAGTGGCCAGCCCCTCCTTCCATGATCTGTAGACCCTCCTTTTGCACTTGAGTTTGCCCAGCAAATCCGTGTTTAACCATGCAGGTCTCCTGGCACCCTTCCTCACCTTCCTACCCATTGGGATGCACCGATCTTGATCTTGGAAGAAGCACTCTTTGAACGCTAACCAACTATCTTGGGCCCCTTTACCTTCAAGTACCCTGTCCCATGGGATTTCCCCTAGCAACTGCTTGAAAAGGCAGAAGTTGGGCCTACTGAAGTCTAGCATTGCTATTCTGCTCTGTATTCTAAGAACCTGCTTATTCGTGAGAATAAGATCTAGCATCGCTCCTCTCCTAGTCGTCTCGTCCACCATTTGCATCAGGAAGTTATCATCAGTGCACTGGAGAAACCTCCTGGACTGCGGATGGCTGGCTGAGTAGGCCTTCCAGCAAATATCAGGGTAGTTAAAATCCCCCACAATAACCAGGGCCTGTAATAGCGAGGCTGCTACCAGCTGCTTGTAGAAGGCCTCATCGATTTCCTCGTCCTGATCTGGTGGCCTGTAATAGACACCCACGACAGTATCACCCATGCCAGCCTGTCCCTTAATTCTCACCCACAAACTCTCAACTCGCTCGTCACCCACCCCTGGACAGGAATCTCCAATAAGAACCAGTCATAGTAAACTGGAAGTACAAATTACTTTTGTTAATAGATGTCCACCTACCACATAAAACATCCTCTTGGGAAAGTGTGCCACATGGTACCAGAAGATAATACAAACATACGTTCTGCAAAGCAAAACCCCCACTCGGTCAAACAAAAAGGAACAGGCTCCAGGGCAGCAGAAAGTTTCCCACTGTTACACTTTTAAAAAAAAAAAGATATATTTCCTGAAAACATTTTATGGCTATAACTTGGAAGAACCTTTTTGGAGATCTGTTCAAACAAGAACCCCAATACTAATTTTCATAGTATTCATTAGTCCACAGCTGAAAAAGAAGTTTCATAATGCGAGTCATACAGTTTCACAGTTGGTAGTAACATATTTCACTGACCTCACAGAAAGAGCCCTCAAATTGTAAGCTACCAACTGGATTCCAGCAGAAACACACACAATGATGAAATTCCAATTATTAAAATCTTCTTTTTATTCAAATAAATAGTTAAATGGCTATGACTGATTTTATTTTTTTAAATACGGTTGTACTGATGCCAGAATTACAGAGGGGAAAAGACAGGGCAAGTCATCTTGTGTAAAACATGTTCCAAATTTACTTCTCTAGAAACATACCCTTCTGTATTAATATCTACCACTTTACACGAGATTAGCTACTAGATGTAAGGTTTGTTTGCAAAAAGCTTAGGAGGAGGAGAACAGCTAAGTCATATCTGACCACCTCTGAAACATCTCAACAATCCAACAGTTAAAATTATTATATTATTACACACTGTGATCTTGATCCTACTTAAACAGACATGAATTACACTAAAATTAGTAAGCATGTGATCATTTAACATAAAAAATATTGGTATTTTATGGTCTGTAATACTCAATTTTCCTAAGTTAATCTTGTATTTTTTTACATCAGCTTACTATAACAGTTGTAACTGTTCCCAGAAAGTTCTTAAGAACCATTAAGCAAATAAGAATGCTTCTCAACCTTTTTTTCAAATTAAAAAAGGCCAAAAATTAACTCAACCAGCCTTCTGAATAGTAAGAACAGAGTCACACCACTCCACACTGCCCTGTGACCTATTCACAGCTGTAAAATTAATGGAAAAAGTAAATCAGCAATTATTCATAATTTTTTAAAAAATCCTTTTTACAGCACCAAATACATTTTATGTGTTTTCAAGTAAGATTGTTTACACAGGATGAATTTTACACTGTACATGTTTTTTGATGTTGAAGCATATACATACAGAGAAAAATAGTGCCACAACCAATACACTTAAATACCTGTACATTATTTACATTTTTAAATATTTTACACTGGTCCAAACCACCAGTGTCATTTAGCTATACACATTTCAAACTGGAGTGTAAAATGTTTACAGTTTTTTTAACAAGGCAATTTCAACAGAAATGCTGCTTTCGGTTCTTTAGTAATTCAAGGGATCCAGGTGTTAACTTTGTTCCATGCCAGCCATCAGTGACAAAGCTAAAGATTCCACTGTGAACCAAACCATTAAAAAGTAGTTAATACCTGCATTTGCAGCAGTCTGAAAATATTTATTGCAATATTCAATTCTGCAGTTTAAAAGGAAGACACCAGTTTACTTTTTAATTGTAACACTTCAGGATTTAAGATGGTAAGACATTTTATGAATCTTTGACAGTTCAGACAATATTTCACCACTTTCATCATCAGTTATCCATTAGTTATTTCAGGTGATAAGAACTGGTAAGAAATAGCTCCTTTGTCTGAAATACTAACTGCGGTGCACAACAAAAAGTACGTTGCAGTAAAGCCATTCTCACAAACTCTTGTAGACTGAGTAGCAGTGATGTCAGATATTACCTCTTTCAGAAACCCACTAGAACATGCATCTATATCCCAGCTAACCCCACGCAGCAGTTGCCCCCCTAACCAAACAGGCACCACTTAGCAACTTAAGCTAATACCAAGCTGTAAGTGGAAGCACAGACATGCCATCTACTGTTTCTGCTATAAAGGAAGTAGATTTCAACAGATGGGCAGAGCCAAGAGCTTGGTGCAGTTGCAGATGATGCACCATAATATTATGACTCAAGATATATCACAGCTGTCATCCAGCAACAACAAAAAGAATGCTTTTCTGTGCCCTCCAGAACTTAGCTTCATTAATTTGTTTAGAAAACTGTTTCTCACTTGCTTGGCTACATCAGCATCCCCTTGTCAACGAAAGAGGTAAACTGAGGATAGCTATCATAAAAAAATCATGGCACCAATACTTTAAAAAATAATGAAATTAACTTATTAAGAAGTAAGGCTTCATATCCCTCTGCAAATACCTCATAAAATGAGATTGTTTAAGATGAACTGACAAACATTAAACCAGATTAAAATGTAAATACACCCCTAGTAAAGCTTGTGTGTAAGTGCAGGTATGTGAAAAGCCTCATGTACTTACAGTGTGGAAAAGAGCCTCGACAGACAGCTTTGTTGAGAATAGTTACAAGAAACATGTGACAGTTTTTAAAATCAGATTCCATCTTCTCTATGGATTCCATCCTACAAAACAGTTTAATAGAGGGATGCTTAACAGACTAGCTGCAATGTTACCTTCAAAATATGACCAAAACTTCACAGTAAATGACAGAAGTACTCTTTGCATAGCATTCTGGCTTGAACTTATAATATTTCAGTTATGCCTGTGTATATCACTTCTAGAAAACCAAGGCAATTTTGACAGGAGTGTCTCGGCACTATTACAACAGTGTTAATAATTTCCTCATCATCTTAGAAACCTCTGCAGTAACCAGGAGGAACTCTGTGGTTCCAACTGACAAATACTATTCCCATGTAGCTTTGTATTTCAAGATGTAAACTTACACTGCCAAATAAAAGAAGGACACCCACACTGCTTTACTATCAGCCAGCTCTCTAATTCCACTCTGAACTATGCCAGCTAGCACTCACCAGAAGAGGAAGAATATGAAGTTCACAATAGTCACTCCTTTCCTTTTTCCCCTCTCCCAATACGGTACACTACATGAGCTATGACTTTTTCCTGACACATCCAAGAGCATACAGCCATATTCCCCAAGTTTCAGTCTTCATCAACAGCCTTCAAAATTATTTCTGACACTTCTAATTGGAAAAGCACTCCAAAAATAGCAATTTCCTAATGTCACAGGAGAGCAGGATCCAAGTCCTAGGAAGCACCCGTGCCAAAGTGAATTAGTCCTGAAAAATATGGATGTGAGCCAGTCCACACCAGCTGGCCTCTGGGCCACAGACCAACCCTTGAGTGTTAGACAGAGCCTTGGAGACTTGCCCACTGTCATTCATCCTTCAAGCAGCAGGTTACTCAAGAGAAAGCATAAACTGGGAGAGGAGTGGCTGGAGAGCAGCCTTGCAGAATGGGATCTACAGGTGCTGGTTGGCAGCAGGCTCAGCATGAATCATCAGCAGCGTGCCCTGGCAGCCCAGAGGACAAACCACATTCCGGGGGGCATCAAACACGGTATAACCAGCCAGTCAAAGAGGTGATGATCCTGCTGGATTCAGCACTGGTGGAGCTTCATCTGAGTACTGGGTGCAATTCTGGGCCCCACAATTAAAGAGCGATGTGAAGGTCATAGAATTATAGAATGATTTGGGTTGGAAAGAACCTTAGAAATGATCTAGTTGCAACCCCCCTGCCATGGGCAGGGACACCCTCCACTAGACCAGGTTGCTCAAAGCCTCATCCAGCCTGGCCTTGAACACCTCCAGGGATGGGGCATCCACAGCTTCTCTGGGCAACCTGTGCCAGCGCCTCACCACCCTCAAAGGAAAAAACTTCCTCCTGATGTCTAATATAAATCTGCCCTCTTTCAGCTTAAAACCATTACCTTTCACCCTATTGCTACACCCCTTGATAAAGAGTCCCTCCCCATCTCTCCTGTAGTCCCCCTTGAAGTACTGGAAGGCCGCTATAAGATCTCCCTGGGGCCTTCTCTTCTCCAGGATGAACAACCCCGACTCTCTCAGCCTGTCTCATAGGGGAGGAGCTCCAGCCCTCTGATCATTTCTGTGGCCCTCCTCTGGACTTGCTCCAACAAGTTCATGTTCTTCTTATGCTGGGGGCCCCAGAGCTGGATGCAGTACTCCAGGTGGGTGGGGTCTCACGAGAGCAGAGTAGAGGGGGAGAATCACCTCTCTCAACCTGCTGGTCATGCTTCTTTTGATGCAGCCCAGAATGCAGTTGGCCTTACATTGCCAGCTCATGTTCAGCTCCTCATCAGCCAGCACCCCCTCAAGTCCCCCTCCTCAGGGCTGCTCTCTATCCATTCTCTTCCCAGCCTGTATTTGTTCTTGGGATTGCCCTGACCCAGGTGCAGGACCTTGCCCTTGGCCTTGTTGAACTCCATGAGGTCCATGAATGCATCCAGAGGGTGGCAAGAAATCTGGTGAAAGGGCTGGAAGGCATGTCCTATGAGGACCAGCTAAGGACCTTGGGCTCCTCTAGTCTGGAGAACAGGAGGCTGAGGGATGACCTCATTGCTCTCTACAGCTTCCTGAGGAGGGCAAATGGACAGGGAGGTGCTGACCTCTTCTCCCCGGTATCCAGTGACAGAACACATGGGAAAGGTTCAAAGCTGCACCAGGGGAGGTTTAGACTGGGCATTAGGAAGCATTTCTTTACCAAGAAGGTGGTCAAACACTGGAACAGGCTTCCTAGAGAGATGATTCTTGCCCCAAGCCTGTCAATGTCTAGGAGGTATTTGGACAATGCCTTTAATAATATGCTTTAACTTTTGGGGAGCCCTGAAGTGATAAGGCAGTTGGACTGGACATCATTCTAGGTCCCTTCCAACTGAACTATTTTATTCTACTCTAAAGAAATCTTATTTTTAACCTTGTCTAAGGGATGACTTAGAGAAGAGCAACTGATTCACAGACCAACACATGAATCATATCTTGGAAATTACAGGTGGGTTTCTAACATCAATCATGGCACATAAGGAAGCATATAACTTTTCTAAAAATCCCAACTACAACACCCATGCCAGGTTGCTTCTACAAAAAAGGTACTATAGGGAAAGACAGACCAAAAATAACTTCAGATTGTATCAATAATACAAAATATGAGAATTTGAACTAATGGAATCAAACATTCTGCATTAAAATCTCTACTCCAAAGTAAATGGTACAACTTTCATTGACTTCAATAACTTCACATTTTTACCACAGATTTTTTACAAAGACTTTAAAATTTAGACAGTCCAGATTAGAAAAATAAGGTTTAGAGATCAGATTTAAATGATTATTTTTTTAAAGAAAAACAAAAATGTATTGCCTTCTAAAATGAAGGCCAATCTCAGTAATTCCACATTCTAATTAATGTATGTCAGCATCTATCTGCCTATAATTTTAAATCATCACCAGGAAACATGATCATAAACCAAACTCATGACCCTCTCATTTTACCATTATGAACAACATGCAGGAAAAGAAACCCCTCTCTTGCTATGCTCTAGAATCTTTTCAAACACTTAGACATTATATATTGGCCACCATTTTTAATTAGAAAATACTGAACGTACCCTGACACAAGTACATGAAACTTATTAAGTTCCATCTAAAATAAATTTAACTTTTGATAAGAAATAGCAACTAGCCTCTGGTTTTAAACACTGAGAAAAGTCTCATTATTTCACTCAAAAAAAAATATCTCAAAAGCATATTGTGAGCTGTGAAATTATAACCATGTAGAATTGTAGGTATCTATACTTACTTCCAAGCCCCCAAACCAGCCTGCCAACGGTCTGCAAACATCAGTACTAAATTTAACACTTTCATTATAGCTTCTTTCACAAAGCTCACCTAAAATAACAATTGAAACAAAAATTATTAACAGTCAGAAATTAATCATTAAGCATAATCATTTTCATTATTAAGCTGCAACAAAGGTACTCCATGGCATTTATCTGATCTGTAAGAACAATCTCCTAAATACAATGTGATTCTTCCAAATTTAAGATATGTTCTGTATTTGCACTTTAATTCATTTCATGGCTATTTCGACAAGAACTAAGCACAGACAGTGTGTGGGATAAAAGGCCACACTGCTATCCTTGTACCTGCCATACCAGTATGTATAGTTCTCATGACATTACCAAGCCTCAGTTTCTTCAAATCCTTTAATTTCTTAGAAAGAAATGAGTCATGTAAAATCCACTATAAATAATTTTATTCTCTTTCCTTGATAGAATTGAGCTGACACCTGCAAAGGAAACTGGATCTCAATGTTAACTCTGGAAAAGCTACCACTTCCTCAAGAGTACCTATGTATTGCTTAGGATCTATGAACAGCAAAATAGATGGCATAATTGGTACTAAATTACTTTCTTGTCCTGCTAAACTCAATATATCAAATATGCCATTTTTTCTTCCCCACCTTTTCTCTCAATAGGCAGCGATCATGGATTGTAGATAGATATCTGTAATGAATCTTTATCAACTGATCTAAATCTTTGGCTTCTTCTACCTGATGCTGAAACTCCAAGCCTGTACTGTGAAGAATCTTAAAAAGAAGACCATAGTTATTAATTTAATAACAATTAATAATTAATAATATAAATTCAATGTTGAACACAAGTACTTACAACTCACTTCCAATTTTTTTTAAGAGCCCAAAATTGCCTGATTTGTTCACTATTCCCTCTCAGACTTCAGGGCCACTCTCCAAATTGCCATCAATATAGCAAAAAAAATCAAACTCTTCTCATAACTGAACAATGACGTTCCTCATATAAATAGGAATACTGCCATTGCACAAGGGCAGACAGACTAACCCTGGAGGAGCTGAGTTAGAGTGTATTAATTTAATTAAAGGCAAAAAAAGGCAATAGTAGAAGAGATGTGAATCTACAGGCGTTGCCTTTATATTTGAGAAGTCAAGTATACACTTTTGGATCCATGCAGTAGAGATTTTTGAGAAGGATCAATTTAACTAAAATGTCTATAATAACACTTTTATAAGCATAAAAGCTCTTAAGAGAGTAACAGCTTACAGAAACCTGTTTTTACATGACTGTGCTTCAGCTGTCTAGCACTGGGAGAAACAGTCAAAAAGAAGTAATAATATCCAAAGATCAATCACCTGCATGTAGAACTTCTGAAGTATTTTCAGAATTGCTGATTTAAAACTGCCAAGTTAAAACTGAAACATGTTTAGCTCAAAATTATTTTGCAGAGAACATTAGACTATGATTCTGCTTTTTAAAATGTTTTAAATGAAAATTCATACTGCATCTCCAGTTACAAGCTCTTAATATAAATGAAAATGTGACATAAGACAAACCCTAGTCATGATGTAGTTGTGCAGGCTGTTAACGAAATGCATAAGTTTCACTCTTAAGAGGAACATGCGATGTATTTGTTGTTTTATACTTTCTGTTTGTTGTCCAAACAGAGGGAGCATTCCGTGTTCTAATAAAGTTCCTTCTTTAATCTGTGGGTTTTCTGCAGCACAGACTAGTTCTAAAAAGAAAAGGCAAGAGTATTATATTGAAATGCTCATGAAGACAAACTGTAGCTAAGATGTCACTTAAAACTGAAATTTGTTTTTTCTTATTATTCTGCACACAATGCTGATGTAAGATTTTCTTGCAGTGCAGATACGTTCTTAAAATACAGCAACAGCATACTGAATAGTTTGACAGTATACGTACAACGCAATTTGATAAATACTAGAATAGGAAATGCTATTTAAGAGCTAAAGATTATGTAAAAGGATAAAAAAAATCTACATTAAAAATAAATGTGCATACTATCTTCACAAAGCAGAAAAGACAAGCAGAAAGCCACATCTATGAAGTTTAAACACCAGAAAATCATATACTTTGAGAAATAGAATTACTTAATTGATATACAAAACAGACATGAACCCATCAACTTTCTAATTTATTTTTCTAGAACATGAAGTGTATATTCACTTCATATGGGACAGGAAGAGTATCAACATTAACCTGGTGAAGGTGACACCAAGATATGTCTTTCTGCAGTCCAGAAATATTTAAATTGCAGCTTAGAGTATGTATTCCAAACTAACTAAGCTTACTGTTTCAATCTCAATTAGAATATTTTTTTTATCTTGTTTTCTTGATTTGTTTGCAGGGTATTACTTACAAAAACTTAGACTACACATAAAGCAAAACATTAGGGTGTGGTAGACAGACCTTTTTCCAACAGCAAGATCTAAAGAATGAAGTACCAAGTTTCCAATATAACTAACTAGATTTGATTTAAAGAGACAAAGGGAATGCATGAATAAATAGTATTGTCCTTGAGGGTGAAAAGAAGTGAAAAAACTTGCCCTGCTTAATATAGCTATTTTGCAAAGCTAATAGAGATTAATAGTTTGTAGAATGAATCAAGATTCTGACTGGATGACTACCTACTGCAGAAAACAGCAGACTATTTCTATCCTTAGACCACAGAAAAAGTTTTTAGAGAATCTTTCATTGAAGACACTTCTTACCATCAAATCGTAAAACATCTAGACTATACTTGGCCCACTTTATTTGCAGCAAGAGCAGAAAAACTTGATTGTAAATTTTTTGGCACTCTAAGCTTATAACTATATCCACAGGCCAAGGAACCTAGGAAGAGGAGAGGATAATCAAGACAGCAAACGTAAGTCACTTTAATACAACATTTCAAATCTGTTCTAGAATAAGAACTACAGCAACATTAACTTACTACCTTGTAACTCAATGTCAAACCATCTAAGGTGTGGACAGGGAGTTTCTTCTTCGCTGTATCAACACTCTCAAATGATATAGACAACCTACACAAGGAAACAAGTGATTTAATTGGCAATAAAGTGTTTTAAATCAGTGGTTAGTTTCATTAACTTTTTTTTTTGTTTGTTTCTTATTGCTAAATATCAACTTCCTTATTTAATCTGGTGTACTTAGGTAGAAGAGATAACAACAGCTTAAAACTTCATTAAAACAGATTTTGTAATGAGTATGCAGTAACTAGTATTGCGTTATGCAAGTTAAGTACATTAGTATAGGTGAGAGAAACATTACTAAGCTATATTTTGCAGGATTTTGCATTTTACCTTGAACTGTCCTCTGGATAGCGTTGCCCAACTGCTTCTTGAAGTTGAACATTCAAGAAAGCAACATTCTGCCAAGTTTCCTTTTCTCTAATTTTGTCAAAAATAGATGTATAGAAGTCATACATGGTATCTCCAGCTTCAAGTAAGAAAAAGTTTCTCATTGCCTGCAAATATTCTACAAGTCTAAACAGGGAACAAACATACAACTCCTCAGTCTTGATCATACAAGTGAAATCAAACACAGCTGTTACACAAACAAAACTCTTAAAACTATTCTCTACAAGAACTCAGTACTGAACACAAACACTGAAGGCCACAGTAAATCCTCTGCTTAACCCGCAGATAGCCTTGACATATGTTCCAATAAAACAAAATAACCAAGCCACTTTTTTCCTGTAAGCTTGAACAGCTCCACTACCTTCAACGGAAATGCTCATGGTATTCAGCTACCTTACAGGCTAGGCAATTCTCAAAAATAACTTAAGAGTTTGGAAATCCTGTCCTTCTCCCTAAACAGAACTTAGGGAAGGAGATGCAACTGCAGGGAGAGTTCTATCTAAGAGACTTTGATATGGAGGCCCAGAAAATTGTGACATTAATTTTCCTTTTCTGACAAAGCAGGAAGAATAGTACGCCTACAACTCTCACAAGAACTGTGACTATAAATACATTAAGTATTTCAGACAGATTAACAGTGTGACAACTTATGAATAGCTGAAAGGTAAAAGAAACAGGATATTCTACTCTAATATAAAAATATTACATAATGTTCTTTTGTCTACTATACATTTTATAGTATCATAACTGAATCTCATATTAAATGAATATATTCTGGCTTCCTAAAATTTGTCTTCCAGTTTCAAATGACAACACTATTAAAAGTACTGTTTGAAACAATTTCCCTGTTGAACATCTACAGAGGACAAATGATAGCTTTGCTGTTGATTTAAGCTAGACCAAGTTTTCACCCAGGATTTTACCATGTTAGATCTCCCTTTCCCTCCTTAATGATTTTATTATTATTATTATCAAATTGCCATAGAAACATAACATAAAACTCCTGCTTTCAGTGTATGGCATACGACTGGTAATCAAAAAAAATGTTAAGAAAAAACAAATGTATTTTCTTACCTATAGTCCTTCTTTAAAGTGTGCATTAGATTACCACAGCATTCCAAGTATTGCTTGTCTATGTGTGGATAAAGGCAAGACCTCAATGTCAGTTCAAAAGTCTGGCAGGTCACCGATTCTGAGGATCTATCTACACAAACATCACCACCAGTAAACTTCTCATGAAAGTCACTCTGTTCCAAATACAATCTTCAAAATAAAACAAACTGCTTCAGGAAGAAGGTTCACAATTCATACAATATATAAAACAAAATACCACACATTCAAAGATTTTAATCAAAATTGGCTCCTCTGCTCTAAAATACATGGTGCAGAAGCAATAAAAGCTGTTTCATAACTGAAGTACATAGTAAGCCTATAAGTGATCACTGCTTCTGCATGACCTTTTACGCATTCTTCTGCATAAGAATATCAAAAAGGATGGCATGCCGTAACTACATAAATACTCAAGGAATAATTCTGAAAAAACAACATCAAGTTCAAACACTACACAGGCTAACAAACAAACCCATTAGCATAGGAACTTTTAAAGCTATAGGGTGCATACACAGCAGTCGGATGAACTTCCCAGGAAAGAAAAATAAAATTAAAGAAACATAGTAAACATTTGAACAACAAAAAAGCAAGACTCCAAAACCAACAAAATAACAAACCAAAAAAACCCAACCAAACCACCACCAGACACACAGAATTGGTTTGAGGCACCTTAAATATGGGGTCCCTATACATTATCTGTAATATTATATCATGGGAGGAGAGTGCCTGCAGTCTACACATGGTAAGTTTATGTTGTCACATAAAGAATGAAATTATTATTATAATTTGTAAAAAGCTACTTGTTAGCTGAATGCATTGTAAGAGGAAGCCTGGATCACAGCAGCTATCACCTTGATAGACTGGCTGAGTCAGACATTGAACTAATCTATCAATTTTGACAAATTGAACAGTCACAACAAACAAGGGAAGAGAGTCTTATCTATTATTATTATTTCTTTAAAAAAAACTCCTCCTAGGACAGAAATGAAAACATGTAAATCACCGATTAGTAATTAGGAAAAAGATAAATAGCTATTTTGTGATTACAAATAAGAAGTTAAGTAAGATTTTCAGAGTTCATCTTTCCTGCTAATTTCCAAGACACTTATAACCTCTATATGACTTCCCTCATTATGAAGAATTATTATGCAATTAACATTAATTTTGGAAGGCTTTTAAAGTTAAATTATTTAAGCACATGACAAAAGAAGCTGCACTCTTCAAAGAATATAGCTGGTGCAAATCAATGACATTGTGTACAAATTCAAAGCAAATACATTAAAAGTTTAGATTTTATAACAGCATTCACTATTAAAACATTTATTTGCTAAAGTCCGTTATGATAAATACTACTCCAATTTTCAGTGCTAACAGATGTGAGTAGCAAATTCTTCATCAATTTTAATTGTTTTTCTTTAACTAGGCACAAGCGTACGATTTACTTAGCTTCTTTCACTGATTGTTGGTGCTCCTCTTTATTCTGTGCTTGCTTGTTTTCAGCAGGAACAAAAATTTGGTCTACCAAATGTCACCAGACAGAACATTGCTCTCAACAACACAGCAGGAAGATCATTCATTTACCTGGCAAAATTAATAGCCAGCAGTGGGTCATGGACATCATCCAGTTCCAAGTGTCTTTCTGCTATAGACTGCATCTTTATCAGGCTCTGCTTTGTGGCCTGCTGTTCTGTAATAATATCTGGAACAGACTCTTCCCCATGCCGCAGGCGAGACTGCACCGATTCCAAGAACAGTGTATACAAACTCTTACGCTCAGCATCTAAATTGGGCAACACATTCTGTGGTAAGATCTTGTTCTAAGAGAAAACATAATCTGAACTACAAGAAGAACTTCAGAGTCCAATATTTACTTGCCAACTTTTAACATAATAAATTTAAGCCACTATTCAGAACAAAAACCTCAAATACATATTTAAGTAAGTATTGCTAAAACAGTAGGACTAGTCCAATGCCTAAAGTCAGGCATATGTTCAAATGGATTGCTGAATGGGTATCAGAAATACAAAACATTTCTGAGACTCTTCTGCAGTTAATTCTTAGCACCTGAAACAACCCTGCAGTATTCACTAAAATAGGTTATATTCTCACACCAAAGGGGAAAATAAACCTGAAGAGTCTCCAAAATCATTTAACTGCCTCTATTTCTAAACATCAAGAAACAGCAAAACCAAAAAAAAAAATTTTGTTTCCTCAAAAAAACCCAAACAACATTGGTTGCACTGTTTTACTATGGTTTGCAATCAGTCAAATATCATAAATATCCAAATATCTAATTACTAGTAACCTTTTAAAAATAATTAAACATGCTACCCGAGAATTATTCAGTCACTTACTAATGGAAAACATCTATTTATTAAAACAAAACAGTTTCACTATTGTACAAGCTAGTTTTGTTTGTCTCATAAACAAAAAAAAAATTGTGTGCAAGCACACAAAAACAAGTTTAAGAAAAATTTAAAGCAATAAAAAGCAAAGGGAACACTCAATCTTTATTCACTTTGCTCTTTTCACTTATTTGCACTGGAAGAGTGTTTTCAGTCAGACCTGAAGTTACCAACCATGATACTGACATTCAACAGGGAACTTCATATGATTCTAAAACCATGGGAACACCACTATGTAAAACTCACCCATGCTGTTAGATACCCTAACGCATGATAGTCCACAAACTGACATCTCACCTCTCGACGCAGCCTGCTGAGGAGAGCCATCTTTGCATTGAAGATTCTTCAACAGCTGCATGGATTTTCCAGCCATGATGATTTGCTTTAGCACAGGTTTCAGAAAAGAGACCATAGTATGTTGCCTGCTTGAAGGGGCCTGATCACTGCCAGAACTGGCACTGGCGTTATCACTCATCTTCTCTTCATTCTCTGTCTTCTCTGACACACTATATAACGTGTAGGTAGCATACCAAAAATCTCTGTGATTAACTGGAACATTTTTGTTTCTGTGAAGAAATAAAAAGCTGTTGAGTATTTCCTTTTTCAAAAGATGAAAATTCACTACTAGAATATGCATATGATCTTTGCTCTATGCTTTGCCTTTCTCTTACAATACTCAAGAAGCACTTTCACAACTATATAAAATAACCTCATTTGTAACACAAACTATCTAGACACCTTTAGAAAGGAAGATAGCTTTAGCAGGATAAAGAATCAGCTCACAGAATTGCACAATTAAATAAACCCTCGAAACAAGACAAATAGAATAATTATAATTACATTTGTCCAGGAAGTATTCACAGTGGCATGCATCCATAACAAAATAATTAGTGACTGACTCGCAGATTTATTTAAAACCCACAATGAAGCAAATACTACTGGTAAAGCTGAAAAATTCTAGACTAGGGGGAACTCAATTCTTAGTTTACTTTGCTTTTTTGTGTTGTGTACATCAGATAAACAGGTTGGTCTATGAAGTCAGATGGAAAACAACCTAAATCAGCTAACTAAAATGAAGCAGAAACATAAATAGAAGTTGAAATCATCCTGTTGGTAGCACTGAAAACACAACTACAGAAGCACAGAAAAAAAAAAGTCAAGCCAGATGTAATACAAGGATGTTAAAGATCTCAGTTACTAAGAATTTATGACACTAGTACTAGAATTGTTCTCTTACTTCATGCTCACCTTGACCTGCCTTAACAAGCACAGGTTAAATTAAGTTTGGTAGATAGGGGGAAATGGATTTGTAATTACAAGTCAAAATTCCAATTTCTATATTCACTTTCTACTTCAAGATGTCAAAAAAGGGATCAGCAAAATGTAGCATACAAACACAAGAGAAATTAACAGCTCAAATAACATTTACGATATGTGCATGTCATTCAAGACATCATATTAACTTGTACAAGTCAGAAGCAATGAGTATTTTAATTCGAAATAGCATTTGGTTTTTAACAACTATAGATTACTAGAAGAATTAAAAAGTAGATTTGTAATTTTTGCAAACGTCTTGGTTTTGAAAAATGGTTAACTGCTTTTTAAAAAAGCCAACACACTCAGAGTCAGACTGCTGATTATTTATTATAGATGGAAAAAATAAAGCAATTGAATTCCATTCCAGAACAACACCTGGTACAGCTCCATATCTAATGCAATTTCCCCTAATGAGAAGTTTTAAACAATTTATTAAAATATGATATAAGAAATTAACTCTACTTAAGTAAAATAACAAATGTGAAAACCTACTTTCCTTGTCACCCTTTACTTCCTAGGTTCTACAGCAGGTTTTGTATTCATACTTGCACAGCATCATGTGTGTCCAGTATCAGCACCCCTACCTCTGAATGATAAATTCCTTTGCAGGATCAAACAAGTTACCATGGACTATCCATTCATCCACTGTCTGTAAGTATGGCCTCACAGTTTCAACCCAGAGAGAGAACAGAAGGGATACCTTAATTGAAAGAAAGAAAAAAAGGGGCTAATGTTTTTACAGTAAGCATTAGAAGCAATATGGTAAATCCTAACCTTATAGTTGTGCAGTTACAGTTTATAACATATACATAACTACAGTTATCGGTTTTAAAAGATGACATGTTCAATTGAAAATTACAGTTTTAGTAGTTTCAATGGAAGTACTCATTGCGCATGCTTCGCCATGTTACTTTTTGTCATCTCAGTTAGACTCAAACAGACGTTTTCTTTTTTTTTCAAACTCTAATATCTCTTAAGCAGTAAGTGCTAGCCATAAAACATTCTGTAGTTTTATAATGTAGAAAACAGGAAAACAAAAGGACATCTACAGTATTTTTACTAGTATAATCAACAAGTTACTGAAAAAATGCAAACCCCTATATTTCAGCACTAACTGAATTAGGCAGCTGTAAAAATACAAGGAGGGAAAGCTATTTCAAAGTTCCCTCTTTCATGGCCTCCACTTCACCACAGTTCCTCCCTCACTCCAACACACTGCTACTGATCTCCTCATAAATCTGATTTTGTCTAGGTTGAGTAAACTCATGTCAGAAAACAGTAATGCATTATGTATGGTTATCAAATTTGTCCTCAGTCCTCTTTAGCTGAAGGCTAGTGTACTCCATCACCATAAAGAAATTTAAGTTACTAAATATTCTAGTATGTCGTTCTATTAAGGAAGGAACTACTTCCCCTACCGTTTGCTCAGATGCTTCTCCAACACTGTCATATTCAAGAATAGCTTTGTAGAGAGTATTAAGCAGATGAGATGCTCGTACAACATTTCTAGTGTCAGGTGGCACTTCTGCTACTCCTGTGCTGAAAACTTTGTGAAGTACCTTCAGCTGTGCCAGTCGGGGAGACAACTTATCTATTACTATTGAAAGTGTGACTGTTTTATCTGGAAAAAAAAAATCCAAAATATATATAAAGGTAACTTCCATCAGAAAAATCAAACTTTGCCAATGTTATTAATGAGGTTTTAAAATGCAGCATGTTTCAAAATGTATCGGCAGAATGTTTTGCATGTTTCCCTCTTATGAAAGTTTCCTTGTTTGCCCCCCCTTGTAAAATTTCCCTCGCACTGTACCTTTGTTGATTATGCATTTTTCAATTTCAGTAAGTTCTTTTTTAAAGCTAATGAAATATTTATACAAGGCCCACATAAAAGCTTGATAGGTTCTGAACGGGGCTTCGGTAGTTTTCTTTGGAGTGGAAACTGTTCCATGCATTGTGTTTTCTGGGCTGTGTCCCATCACTTCATCAATAAACTTCTGCAGCCTAAACACAACTTGACCATATGCTGCTATCTGCTCCAGTACAGATCTCAGGCAATTCTAGGGAAAAAAAAACAAAACTTTTTAGAGTCATCTAATAAAAATTTGTATTTTATAAAGCCTAAAAATTAAATCACAAGATACTTCTACGAATTAAAATATAACAAAATTCTGCCATCTCTATCACTTCATTGTATTCTCACATATGGAAACAGGCCCATTCAGTTTTATGAAGTCAGATGTGTTTTGACTAAATTAAAACAATTGTGGAAATTCAGAAACAACTTACATGGGTTAAATGCGTTACAATAATATCATTTCGTACAGCCACTTTTCCGTCATTCAGCTTAAATATAAAAAGCTTTTTCACTCCTGAAAGCAGCCTTGAAAAGAAAGAGAGAGTAGTGATTTTTTTCTCCCTTAATGGTCTCATAATTATACAACTAAGAAATTAAATAGCTCTCCCTTGACTAAAAGTTTCCCTTCTTCAAATAAAAGGGGACTGCAGATCAACTACGATGCTAGTGGTGCTGTAAGATGTTGCTCGAACAAGAACAATAAAACACTGGCATCAAGGAAACAACTGCTAAAGCTCCTTTCCAGCTGAGATAATTTCCAGATAGAGGATAATTCAAACCTGCTTTCTAAAATTGGACACTGTATTGAACATCCATAGGGGCAGGATACAAACAAGTTGTTTTTTCTTAATAGTTAGACCTGAAGAATCAATGTATACAAGAAGTGGTAAGCTACTGACTTCTTTGTGAATCTGAATGGTTAACACACACAAGCAGCATCTTTATTGTCAGCAACAGTGCAAGCTAAAAGCTCAGTAATAATTCTTTCTTCGGACACAACTTCAAAGTCCAATCTCTCATTTCCTTGAGAGAAATACTGGAAGTTAAAATGCAAGCTTTTTGATACTGCTCTTACCAAAGAGTTTCCCGTATAACCTGAGTCTCAGTGACAAGTGTTCTCTCTTCTGGCACATATAAAGGATCATTGGTGTACAAGTGGTGGTCCCTTAGAAAAAAGGAAATCAAAACAATTTAATGGCTGAAATAACAGCAGAATCACCTGAAAGTAAGAATGAAGCAATAATCTTAAGGTTCAGTTTTGTTCTCATTACATCTGAGTAGATTCAATGTTCATGAGGACACTTTAAGTATATAAACACAAGCAGAGTTTGTTTTCATACTATTAAGCAAAATACTGTGGAAAGCATTCAAATATCATCTAGTCATACACAGGAAGACAAGCAACTAACACCTGAAGTAGGGAATCTGGGTTGCTTTGGGTCTTGTGGTGTTGGGGTTTTTTTTATCATGAAATAATCAAGGATCAAGAATTTATTTCACATTGAACACTGAAAATGTATAGAGCTACTTTCTGTTAAAAATACTAAGCTAATAAGTAAAATATAAACTTCCCTAACCTGTATAAGAAAATTCACACCTGAGCCCAAAAGTTTACTTAAGAAATGGAAACTTTACAGCCACCTAAGAACCTTCCCCTTATGACCCTGTGCTACCCAATTCTTTGTAAACCTTCCACAGTTTTTTTCATATTTTAGCAAAGTATAGAGCAATTAGTTGCATTTTTAGTATTTTGACTCATTAATAGCATCTGGGCAAGAACACCACCAGGTTCCAGTATAAGTTGGGTACTGACCTGTTGGAGAGTAGTGTAGGGGAGAGGGACCTGGGGGTCCTGGTGGACAGCAGGATGACCATGAGCCAGCACTGTGCCCTCGTGGCCAAGAAGGCCAATGGCATCCTGGGGTGTATCAGAAGGGGGGTGTCCAGTAGGTTGAGAGAGGTTCTCCTCCCCCTCTACTCTGCCCTGGTGAGACCACATCTGGAATATTGTGTCCAGTTCTGGGCCCCTCAGTTCAAGAGGGACAGGGAACTGCTGGAGAGAGTCCAGCACAGAGCCACAAAGATGATGAAGGGAATGGAGCACCTCCCTTATAAGGAAAGGCTGAGGGAGCTGGGTCTCTTTAGTCTGGAAAAGAGGAGACTGAGGGGTGACCTAATCAATGTTTATAAATATGTGAAGGGTGAGTGTCAGGAGGATGGAGACAGGTTCTTCTCTGTGACATCCAGTGATAGGACAAGGGGCAATGGGTTCAAGCTGGAACATAGGAGGTTCCACTTGAATATGAGAAAAAACTTCTTTACGGTGAGTGTGACAGAGCACTGGAACAGGCTGCCCAGAGAGGTTGTGGAGTCTCCTTCTCTGGAGACATTCAAAGCCCGCCTGGATGAGTTCCTGTGTGATCTGATCTAGGTGTTCCTGCTCCGGCAGGGGGATTGGACTAGATGATCTTTCGAGGTCCCTTCCAATCTCTAACATTCTGTGATTCTGTGAATAAGATTTGCTTCTTTGCAAAAGGAAAACCCTCTCTCTGATATGAGAAACAGCATAAAAGGAAAAGAATCTATTAATAGAAGAAACAGCTTGTTTGTTCATTTTATTAATTTGTACTCTTTTAATTCTGTTTTTAACTAAATCAGTTTACGCTTCCACAGTAAAGCTGCTTAATAAGTCATTATTTTGCATTATATGCCAGTAAGAAATACATAAGTGATACTGCTTCCTTACCAGACTGCAGCTAGGTTGGAATGCAAGTGCAAACTATGTGAAAATCGAGGAGCTCTTCCTGTCCAGTACTGAGGAACTACATGCTGCTCCAGCCAGCTGCGGGCATCAGGTTCACCAACTGTGAAAACACATGACAGTCAGTGAGGTATTTTTATTTATTCAGGAAATGCTTATAAAACACAGGAAAAAGTTATTAATAAGCCTATCCACTCAGATGCAGAATCACAGATCTTTTCAAACAAGTTACAATTTGCAACTATCTATGCTTCACTGGACTCACATACATGACACCATCGTGCACAAATTAATTTACGTAGAAATGCCTCGTTCCCTAGAAGTTGAAAAAGTCCCAAAAAATTAACTTGGAGATTCATGTAGTTTCCAACTCTTCCTTGGAAAATGTGCTTCTGTCTCAGGCAATTCGCATATGATATGTACAAAACAAAGCTGACTTAAAAAAATAAGCTGACAAATATCACAAACTTTGTCACTATGTTCCTTTTTACTATGCATTTAGTACATTACCTAAAAACGTTTTCTTCTTAAATGTGATTACCAAGAAAGCTTTACGTAATCCCAGTTAGATAGCTACTGCTTATACAACATATGAATATTATGCAGTCTTCTTATACAAGGTATTCTGTATCCTACAATATTCTAGGCAAAAATACACAGCTAGAGTTAATACTCCCTGAAGCTATTAAAGAGTAAGCTACTACTGGTTTAATATAAAAAAATATATTTTTTTTATTCTTCAGAAATGCTTCATACCAGAACTGAGTCAAATGTTTCTGTTGTCAACCAAATTTTATTTTGGCATTCTGATACTTAATAATAAATATTTACATTATATCCATACAACTACATGCTGCATTTACTGTCTAAGTTTTCACACCTGTACTGGAATATGTTTGTATATGTCTACAGAAATAAACAGAAGTCTTCTCCACTAGCATTAACAGAAATCAGATCAAACCTTACATGTTCTTTACTGTTAAAAACAAAACAAAAGCAGTGAACAACAGGTGCATCTTAAAACTACAATTATAAGACATCTCACTGAAGAATAATAAATTAAGCCGCATTAGCTAGCTAAATTTGAGTATGTATGACCACACCAGAATAATTATAGCTTATTCTAACCTTTCCAGGAAACATTAGGTACTGTTTTCTTATTTGGATCTGGGTCTTCTAAAGGTGTCCTGTCCACTTGAATACCCGAGTCCTCCCTGCTTAAAGGCTGAGTGTCTTCCTCCTCTTCACTTTCTCCAGACCAATCCTATTAAGTGCAACAAAACGCAGTATGTTTTAGTACAACATAACAGACAGATCTACATTCACTTCCTATTGACCTGAGAAGCCGAACATAAACTCTTCTTCTTTCTGCCACTATAAAGTAAATTCAGGACACTAAGACTAACATAACGGCCTGCCAGAGATAGACAGGTTTAAGTTATACATAGCAATAACCAAACAAACGAGAGAACTGGAGAAGATCATAGAACTAAAAAAGTTCTGATTAGGAGCAGGCAGGGGTCAGCAGAAGGAATCAGTTTAGTTGCAGGATTATGTCAAAACATCATGAAGAACAAAAGCATTTGTATTACTGTTATTCTGCTTGGGTTTTTGTGTATTTCATGGTATTAAGAAGCAACATATCAAGTAATCCTGTGAGAATCATACAGAGCATACAAATCAGGTCTCCCAACATATTTCAAACCACTTTACACAGTTGGCTTTTTTACCTTAAGAAATTACTTACTGGTGTATCTATGCCTGGGCCAAAGTAAATTTCTTCTCCTTCCATCAAATACTTCCCCCAATCAAATTCTTCTTCCTTTTCTAAGAGAAGGATAAACATAAAAATAGTAAATATCATATAACTGTGACTTCCTTTTCCTTTAAAAAGATTTCCAAAGCTAAAATTACATTGTTACTCTATATCTAAAACAAAAGACATTGCCTTCCACTTAAGGTTACATCACTGTTCCCTTAACAAGGTTACACGCTTTCAGACATGTAAACCCGACATATCAACCCTGTATATTCCTTATTCATTAATTCGCAATTCTGTTGCTTACATACTCCAAATATGCAACACAGTGTGCCATCAGCACTTTTATCTGTGCTATGATACACTAACCTACGCTTCAATCCTGGAAAAACATGCAAGAATGCAACACATCACTTACTGGGACTAGTCCCATTTAACTCAGTGGACACATTCTAAATGTGTAATTTACATATGCACAAGGATCCTGGACTGTAAACAACATAAAGCAAGAACTATCTTACTCTCCAAAAAAGATACCACATATCTATGACGTGATGTGTAATACTTTAAAAATAACAATCACAGTTACAATGTATTATACCTGAAACATGAAGCTTACTCAACTGTAATTAGTGTTGTTTGAGATAACCTCTTCATATTCACATTCCTGGAATGGGCTGAAAGTGCATTCAAAACACCGCCGAGGGAATGTGCAGAGATCATTCAAAAAGGAATCTTAAGATGCAAGATTTTCTTTAGGTTAGTCTGAAATATTCTTCTTTCAGTCTATGATACAACACTGTAAACAAATGGGGGATGGTATCCACTCAAACTTAAGCACAAGCCTCATTCTTAGGCACTGAGTGAAATAGTCCTGCTTTAGAAAGCAGGCAGCTGAGATCTCCCTCTGGAAAACTTCAAGGGTATCTCCCTTTCCTTGACTACACAGGGAACGTATGAACTTACATCACCAAAGCAGATCTCCTATTGAGGTGCAAGACAGAGACTGAGGATAGAAACCCATTGTCTGTCTTTGAGCACGTAAGCACTGCTGAACAGGTGGAGAATGTTAATAATTCATAGCAGTACAAGTCAAAAAGAGTTCCCAATGTACTTTGGTGGCTGGAAAACTTAATTAGGCAATGCAACATAAAAGGAAAGATTTGCAAGCTATTTTAAATGTATAAATCATAAGACAATCAATAAAGCACCTTGAAGTGAAGGAGATAATAAAATGGAGAGGAAAAAATGTCCTTCTTATCAGAATGCTTTAATGGATTATATCTTTTATTAGCAACATAAACATCTTGTAAACTTACCCACTTCTTTGTCTCTTGGTTTTTCCACATAGGTGGTGTTGGATGGAGAATCAGACAGACACAACAGAAGAGAGAGTATGGAATAGTGTGTATCTGTCTTTAAAACACATTAAAAAAAAAAGGCAAGTCAGTAATGAGTAGTCTAAAATATCTTAGTTAGGAACAAACTCAGCCTATTATCTGCAGGAATGCTCCACATTAGTTCCCATTCACCAGTTCTGAACACCTACAACATGATATTGAATCACATTCATTCTTTTTTGCCTCCTAATTAGCAAGTCAATATACAAATACTTTAAAAGTAGCCAAAGCATAAGCTGCCTCTTACTAAGCTGATACTCTGAGAACACAGAAAAAAGGATAAGAGGAACTCTGAAGTACTACAAAAGCAAGAAGTCACCAGAGGACAAGGGATAACAGACAGCTACATGAACGTGGATGAGGCGAAAGGACATATGTAACGGACCTGCAGGAAACCAAGCCTGATCTCCATTATTCATATGGCTGATTATTTCAAACAGAGGCTAAAATTAAGTTAGCTAAAACACTTTGACAAAAATGCTACATTTTAAGATCATGTCCTCATTACCTTCCCCCATCTGAAAATCTTCACAAAGCTTTACAGATGCATCTTTAATTCTGATATTGCACTAATCCCGTTACGAAACAGAGGCCTTCAATCAGGTTAGAATAGCATGCCAACACTGGTATGCTGCAGAGTTTTGTCTAATGGTCTATTCCCCAACATCCACTTACAGCACAACCATTTTTCACTAAAGAAAGATTCTTCTTTGGCCTGACTCTAACTTTCCAAAGTTCTTCAGCAGAGCATGTCACATCTAGATACATAGAGATTCTGCTATCTACATCCTATATACTTTGACACACATACATTTACAAAGCTGTCTTGGAATGACATCTGGTTGTATTTGAACAAAGAAATCTCAAATTTCTGATAAAGCAGCATCACACTTACCTAGTACATATGGAATATAATATGCTCCTATTGAACATTACTGACTCTAGAGAAGTTTGTCAAAGAACACCAGAAGGCTGTTGACCAAATCACTCATGCAAGCTGGTGTTTCACTTACCAGTCATAAAACTGATAAACACTCAGTCTTCCCAGTTTTACACTACTGCTAAAAACTAAATGCAGTTTAACTTCCCAAATAACTTCCACAGCTATAACCCAGTTCCATTTTCAAAAGGAAAGAAAAAAAAAAAAGTCTTGGGAGAGTTGCAACATTCAAGTATTAAGTGCTCACTTGGGCTTTTGTTTTGGTTTGTTTGTTTGTTTTTAATTCTATTTGACTCCCAAAACAAGCACAACTTTCCAAAAATCTATGGAGTACAGTTTAATAACTGAAGATATGTGTAAGCTATTGAGGGTTCCAGGGTTTTCCCCACAAATTAGAGGAAACCTAAAACAGTGCAAAGAAAGGTAAATGTCAGTCAATGAGAAGTAAAATTGGACTACAACTCAGAACACACAGCCGTACTAAAGAATATCATTATATGGAGCACCACCTCTCAAATCACAAGTTTAAATTTCCCAATAGCAGGAACTTTCAGTTTTCAAAGACCAAATCCATTATTAAACTACCAGGCTGGAAAGTGTCTTAAGTGAGACTACTTTTGCCATATCCATCCAGTCCATACTTTAAATCAAATAAATCAAAAGTAAAACACATACATAGTCTCAATAAAGAAGCTACAGAGAAGGAGCACTCCATTTAGAAATACTAAAATCAAAACATCCAGATGCATTACTTGATGTAAAAAAGACTGGCAAAGAGTAAGAACCATTCAGTTAGACATTATTTTAGACCAGACAGGAATTTAGATATATTTAGATTCTAGCTACAACATTTGTACAATGTTGACTATAAAACATCTGCTCTGCAATAAGAAGATGTCCTTTAATTCATGAAATTGTGCGTGCTGAAACCCTGGCAGGACAATAAACACATTCCTAAACTAAATGCAGAAACTAAAGAATACAACCCTGAAAAGCCATGACCTGAACAGCAACTGCAAACCACACTGCTAAATCATCTCAAATTTCTAAAACAACATTATGACTGAAATCCCCACTGTTAGTACAAATGTGAGAGCAGTGGGAAAAAAAGAACATGGGAATTGCAACATACATACCTTTGTTTCTTCAATACTTGGGAGCGGTGAGTTCAGAAATTTTTCTGTTAGTCTTTTCCAGCTTGCAGCTTTTCCAAGGTCAGAATGAACTATCAATTTTTCATGTATTCTAATAACAAAAATAGTATCAAAAATGCTTCAGAAAAAGTGAACTAATCCATTATTAATCCATAAGCATAAAACTTACCCTTCTATTGTCCTCTCTACTTTGTGGCTGTTCACATCAAGAAAACGGTGAAATCTGTGTAAGAAATCTGTATTAGAATATATTTAAAAGGAAGCTTAAGTAAGGAAGAAAATAAAGCTGATTTACATATATGAGGACAACGTTATTGGTTTAATAACGCATGCTTAATTCAGCAACAGCATTAAACATCAACAAAATCTAATCTGTGTCTCTTAGCTCAAGAAGGATTAACTACAATTGCCATTAAAGATGGAAAAATGGAATGCAGGTTACATTTAACCAGCACTTTCAGCTGAATGGAAAATTACTACTATATCAGCAAACTAAGCAATTAAAGTACACTGTCAGTTAAGTCAAGTGGAGTGAGGAGATCAAGAACTGTACTGTCAAAGGCATCTGTGTCAAATGCACAAAAATTATCTGGGACTTGCATCACAAGCCCAGGTAAAACAAATACCCACATGGGAAGGCCTCTAAACCCAAATGAAGTTCCTTTATAGTGAAGGACAGTGCCTAAAAAAAGAGCTTAATCAAAATAAAGAGAGATATACAACTAAAGGTAAAAACTCAAGAAAGGTAAAGATGGACTCTGCAGAATAAATTATTACATGAATAAGGTTCTTCAGTCTATTAGAGAGAAAAACCAGGGAATGGGATACAGAATCATAGAACGGTTGGGGTTGGAAAGGACCTTGAAGATCATCAAGTTCCAACCCCCCTGCCATGGACAGGGACACCCTCCACTAGACCAGGTTGCTCAGAGCCTCATCCAGCCTGGCCTTGAACACCTCCAGGGATGGGACACCCACAGCTTCTCTGGGCAACCTGTTCCTGTGCCTCACCACCCTCACAGTGAAAAATATATTCCTAACATCTAATCTAAATCTACCCTCTTCTCAGCTTATAACTGTTACCCCTCTTTCTATCACTACATTCCCTGATAGAGTGCCTCCCCATCTCTCCTGTAGGCCCCCTTGAAGTACTGGAAGGCTGCTATAAGGTCTCCCTGGAGCCTTTTCTTCTCCAGGCTGAACAACCCCAACTCTCTCAGCCTGTCCTCATATGGTAGGTGGTCGAGCCCTCTGATCATCTTTATGCTCCGCACTGCCCCCGACCCCGCCCCCCCTGGGACTCCCTCCAACAGGTCCACATCCTTCTTGTGACAAGGACTCCAGAGCCGGACGCAGCACTCCAGGTGGGGTCCCGGAAGTAGATGGGGAGAATCACCTCTCTCGGCTCGCTGGTCACACTTCTTTTGATGCAGCCCAGGACACAGCTGGCTTTCTGAACTGCAAGTGTGCATTGCCAGCTCATGTTGAGCTTCTCATCTACCAGTACTCCCAAGTCCTCCTCCTCAGGGCTGATCTCAATCCATTCTCCTCCCAGCTTGTATTTGTTCTTGGGATTGCCCTGACCCATGTGCAGGACCTTGCACTTGTCCTTGTTGATCTTCAGGAGGCTGGCATGGGCCCACCTCTCAAGCCTGTCAAGGTCCCTCTGGATTGCATCCCTTCCCTCCAGCATGCCAACCGCACACACACCTTGGTGAGCAAGGAGCACAAGGTCAAGGCCTATAGGTAGGCCCTCAAAGCCAACCTGATGTTTTGCCTCAGCTTCCAGTAACAACTGTACAGAATATAGGGGTAAAATTCTCATTATCACAGACAGAAACTAAAACTACTGGATCTGAATCAGGAGCAAAAGTTAAGCTAAATAGGCTGAATTTGGAAAGACAATCTAGAATCACCCCAATGTCAAAGTAATGAACTAGAAAATGAAACTGTAAGGCAAGTAGCAACGATTTTTAATAAGGATGAAGACATGCCCTTATTAAAGAAAAAATTACTTTGTTAACTACAGACCAACCAGTCTGATTTTAGCTTTGTGTAAGGATTTGGAACAAAACCACAAAAAAAGTAACATCAATTAGGTATCTGACATTTGGGTAAAGAAAATAGAGCTTATCTTGTCTATCACAGCACATCACCTTACACAGGAAATCATTAGTTCAAACGGAAAATGGTGGTAAGTACAATAACTGTATGGTTTAGAACTTAAAGCTTTAATTAATGACCCTAACATACACATACTCAAAAAAAAAAAATATCAATTTTTTCAGGCAAGTTGGGAACATCAGGAACAGAAGAGAACTAACGTGATGCATGGAAAGGAAATTATGAATCTGAGAACTACAGCATAGAAATATCATCAAACCCAGCACTACAAGTTTCACAAATTTGAAACTAAAGAGAGCTTCTGCTACAGCCTAAGGTCTCACATTTTGGAAATAAAATTTTAGTCAATCTCAGGCTGAAGTTCCACATAGACTTCTTAGACAACAATTCTGGCATAAAAACCTTCCTCTTCCTAACCCCCCTCTATGAAAACAATTTGTTGTCAACTCTGCATCACTGTTTTCCTGCCATGTTGTTTTCTTTAAAAAAAAAAAAACACAAAAAAAAACCCCAAAAAAACCCACAAAAAAACAACAATTCCCTAAGCTAAAAGACCACAGCGCTACACAAGCAACCAGGTCACCGAAACAGGAGAGATGTCACAAGAGCAGCTGGAAGACAGGCCACATTCACCTGGCTCAAGAAACCCTGCTATCATTACCAATCTGCAGACTCAGAATAACAGCTGTTAGAAGCAACTATTTTGATGCAGCTAAAAGACCAATACACACAATGCTATGATGTATTACACAGAATATTTCTGGTAAATATAAAGAATGCAGGGAAACAGCAGGTACAAATACCATACTTCCACGTTCCCAATGAACACAACTAGCCTCCTCAAAATTCGTCAGAGTTGAAATTGTCAAAACACTGGCTACAGGTCATACCAAGCTCTCCCACACATCAGACTCACCTTTGCTGTTGACCAATGGCTATTCAATTATTAAAACAGTCTTATTTGACCCTATTAGTAGTTAGGATTCACAGTCTGACTTGATACAATGCAGTTATGCTATTGCTCACCCCAAAAAAAATGATTTAAACAGCATAAAAAAATTTAAATAGCACTGATTTTAAATGGATTAGGTACGTGCTGCATGAAGTTAAGCAAGCACATAAGACTCTTAAGTGGCAGCAGGTTAATGACAGTATGAGAAATTGGAAATAGATCATGTAAAAATTGTCAGCGGACACTGAAATGGCAACTGTCACAGCTGAAAAAGCTGTGTGCAAAACTTCAGTACAGGCATTTTAGATGGCAGTGTAATAGCATAAAGGGACACTGATGATATACATTACAGGTTAATAAAGACCATGCTTATGACAAGCTCAAATAGCATCAAACAAATTATCTTCTGCAGATTGATAACCTTTCATACCAGCAGCACAATATCCTCGGCCAGAGAGTTTATCTTGACTTGGCAGAGTTCTGTTTACTTGCTCTTTGCATATAATGATTATTTCTTTACTGCCCTCCAACAAACAAAATTTTGGATGGCTAAACGAAGATGTTGGAAGGTACCTTTGTACGAATCAGGAGAGAAGTCCTAAAAAACCGAGATGTAGAAGTGATGGAGTAACAGCCCCTGGCCCTCCGACAGGTCCTCGCCAATGGCCCTCGGGGCTACCCCTGACACCCCGCGCCCTGTACCACAGCCCTGCCGCCACAAGGCACCTCTTCCTTGCTTCCAGGCGGGTCACACACCACAGCCCCTCAGCAGCACCGCTGGGCCTCGGGAAAGGCCTGCTCGCTAGCCCCCAGCCCGGTCGCAGACGGGCACCGCGGGGCCGCCGCAGCCAAGGAGCTTCTTCTCCCGGGGGCAGGGGCTGACCTGAAGTTGGACCAAGCGAAATTCAGCGCTGTCTGGAAGCGGCCGCCGCCCAGCTCCTCCTCAGTCAGGCCGGTCACGCGGCGCACCAGCGCACGGACGGCCCGCTCCTGCTCCTGCTCGAAGCGGCTGCGGCGGCCGGGAGAGGCCAGCGGCGCCGCCATGGCCGCAGCGGCCGGTGGGGTGAGGGGGGAAGAAAGAGGCGGCACCTCCGGGAGGCGCCACAGAGCCAAGCCTCCCCGCCGCTACCGCGCCCGGGCGGCTGGTCAGAACTTCTCGCGAGACTTCTCTGGGTCTTCTCGCGAGAGCCAGCCTCCCCTCCCCCAAGGGATTTTGCGGGAAGGCGAGGGAGATGTGTGCGCATGCGCGGGCCCGGAAGCGGGCTGAGAGGAGGGTGGCGGGAGGAGGAAGGTGTGGGGGGTGCTGGGGTACTGCGCTGCCCGGGGTGGCACTGGCCTCGCAGCCGCGCTGCTGCAGCATCTTCCTGTCACAGAAATGTCGCTTGTCTTGGGAAACACCCCCGTGGCGGCATGATCAGGCGTTATGAGTAATAAGCTATTAGTAGTCACCCAAATAACGGCCTGAGGCTGGCCCTGCCCTGCAGAGTTTGTTTGAGCAAATCAAAATGCAATGCCTGTGTTGGTAGGAGGATCAGAAGTCGAACAGTTGGGGTAGGATGTACCAACATTTAGGTTGTCCCCAGGGCTCTGCAGACTGTGTCACACCAGCTGCCTTGTGACCCTTTCCAGTCATCCTTGTTCAGTACCGATTATTTAAGAGGCCTTTCAGCATCTTGCTGAGACCACCCTGCACCAACAGGCCTGGCTGCTCTCCAGCAATTCTGAGGCGGTTGGGTGTGTTCCTCCCTGCCATTCGTGTATATTCTGTAGGACGCGAGTGTGCGTGTTGGGAGTGGAGTAAGAAACCAGTTTTGTTCTAGTCCTGTGTCAAATGTTCACTGTTACAATGATGTGTGGCTTAAAATGCTTTTGTCCCTCTGTATAGTTTCGTAGGGCAGCAAGGACTACATCCTGGCTGTGAGCCTTCTAGAAAGAAAGTAACCAAACCAGTGGCAAGTAGTGTTACTGACTGATTCTTATAACAGTCCCTGCTTTGCTGCAGTTGTCATATCCTTCGTTGTTGGGCTGTGTCTTGCTTGATCTCATCAACTAATATAGGACTGCAATCCACCCGGCCAAAATTTTTTTATTCCTCTTCTTTGTAAAAGCATTTATATTGGCACAATGAAAGGAGTAGCCAATGGATCAGGAGGAGCAGTAGAAAGAGGGCCTCAGAAATGTCCTTTTTAAGTTAAAATATGTTTAATGTACCAACATAATGTGAAGAATTATTTAAAAATATAGTCGTTACTATAATTTCATAATCCTAACAATAATAAAATAACACTGACATTCTTGTAAGTTGTAGTGTATTAAGAAATACTAGTACGTTTTTACCTGGGTAGACTAAATCTTACTTTAGGGTTCAGATGCAGAACTGCAAGGAAGTGATGACCTTAGTGTACCTGTGGACAGGGTGCTCAGCATGGACATGAGCTCAGAGGAGCTGTGCTCCAGAGCATTTCTTATAAAACCTTAACTTACTAAACATTAAAAAGAAAAGTCTATAAAACTTTACTGCTGTTCCTACATCTTCTCTGATATTATATGTTTCCCAGTTTAGATTAGCAGCAGTCTTGTTTACTCTTTACTTGACTTAGGCAAACAATATTTTGAGACATAATCTGTTGTCCTAGATGTTAACTAACGGTCTACACAGTCGGTAGACTACAGTGGTATGTACAGTAGTAATTAATAGCTGAAATACTGTGAATAGCATTTAAACAAAATTATTAAATATTAATCCTTTAAAGTGTTCTTTATAGGATGGTAACCTATGCTATCATTTCAGTCACTGTTCAGAGGGGAAGTTCCAGGCTTTGCAACATGACAGGAGCATGTATGTGTCACCTGTGCTGAGTGTGGCAGCCACCCATTT
Source organism: Pterocles orientalis (assembly GCA_011057875.1). Taxonomy (NCBI): domain Eukaryota; kingdom Metazoa; phylum Chordata; class Aves; order Pterocliformes; family Pteroclidae; genus Pterocles; species Pterocles orientalis. The sequence goes on from WKFP01015466.1 coordinate 4,242,011, forward strand.
CAGCACCTCATCAGAGAAAAAAAAGGGGGGGATTTTTTCAGCAAGAAGGATTCCAGATCTTAGCAGCTGCCTTGTGACAAGCTGAGTACCATGAAACATGGGCTTTAATGACAGCCCTGTCTGAAAGCTTTCCTGCTTCCCGGCTGCCCCATACAAGTCCATTTCCCCTCACACCACACCCTCAGCTGTGGTGTTTATGGAGCAACACAGTGAACCATAATAAGGAATTGATCCAGGTTAAAAATGGTCTTGTTTCTGTTTTGCCAGGAATTTTAACCCAGGTCAATTCAGTGATCCATTCCCTTGGAGGCTTTGAGAAGCAAGGGAAGAACCACATATCCTAAAGCCCCCAGGCAATGAAAGTATACTCTCTGTGGCTGGTGAATCAGAAATCTGTGGCTGGTTTTCAAAACAGGATACAAGGGCTGGGACAAATGTATAACATCTGTGCTGCCTCAGTCATAAAAGGCTTTAACTCTACAATTTATTTTTTTCTTTCCCTCATCATAAGCCTCGTTTCTATTTTCGTTTTGCCAATTTACAGTAGCAAGGCTTTGTATTTTATTTCAGCTGGGGGAGGAAGCACTGGGCAGGGAGAAGGCATGAAGCCTCTAAAAGCAGACTTAAAGTATTTTTTAAAATAAGATTTAATGCTAGGAAGCTTAGTGTTAATATTGCTTGATTTTTGTGTGGTAACTGTTACTTCTCACCCAGATGTCCTTCTAGGTCACACTGCTATGAACTAGATGTATTTCAGCAAAGATCTCCATTGCTCATAGGATTAGGTCATGTTTGGGAGATGTGTCCCCCTCTGTAATGTCATAAAAACCCCTGCATGCAGTCATGTGTTGGAGGAGGAATTACAATGCAACTCTTTTGCTGAAGTGTGTCTCCTTTAGAGGAACTTCTCTGCACAGGCAATCTCTCCCATGCTTGCCAACCTCAATTGATGGCCCAATTTGTCAAGCAGGATTCTAAGGCAGCAGAAGGAACGCACGAGATGAAACATGTCAGGCTGCAGTGGCCTATTAGACAAGTCAGCTACATGAAATTCACGCTTCATGAATGAGACTAAGTCAGGTCTCCCATCACTTTCATAAGTCGCCTCTGTTACCAGCAAAGCATAGGATAAATTCCACAGGGCTGATGGACAGTATATTTAAAACACTGTGTTTAAAGAAGTTTTTATTATTTCCAGGTGTTTTTCTTTTCATTTTCAGTGTATCTGCAGAAATAATTATTTAATAATTAGCTGGAGGGGGTTACAGAAAACTGTTATGTATCATAAATGTGTTGTGTCTCTACTTCTTTGTAGCACTAACTTCAAGATGTATGAAATTAATGTGAGTGCTGAGCTATCAGTAAAGAGTAAGTCCTTTATGGTCATGCAAAATTCGGTCCAGGCGACTGAATATTGGAGGAGGCTATAAGCTCATGATTTACACCACAAGTTACACAAAAATACATCAGAAAAGCAGCAGGAAGATGATGTACCAGATCTTTATCCCTAACAGGAAGGAGCTCATCTGATAACTTTCTAGTACAATAGTTTTTGAAGTGCACCATAACTTCTTACAATTCTTCATCTGGTGGAGCTGCACAACTGAAAAGCTGACAGTAGGGCAGTAGGGGTAACTTGAGGAATTTGCTATTGTATTAAAGTCCTGCTTAAAAATCAGGATTTAATGTGCAGTTGAATTTCCACTCAAGGGTGTTATTAGTCTATTGAAACAGAATGAATACTGTCAGTCTTCTGATTACGCTGTTGCCATTGGCTTCAGCAAAGATCATTGTTCAGTTCTGATGCACCTAAAGCATTATTTTGACTACAAAGTAGGATATTAGATAAAATTCTGGCTATATGTAATTTTTTCTTACAGACCTCAGAGGACAGGGTGGGCCAGCAGTTGCCTTTCAGATATGCATATTTCTGAAACCTTAGAGACTTGTCAGGTTTTCCTTAAAAATCAACAAAAAAACCCCCACAAGTGGATATGACAGAATGGGTAAAGATAGATAGAAAGCAGATAATGGGCTTATTGGAGACCTCAGAGGATGCAGCCAGCACAGAGAAAAAAAGAAAACAAGAAGAGCTGGGAAGGAGACTTCCAAAAACAACCCCATTTAAAAAAAAAACAAACAAGCAAGAGATGTGTGATATTTACATAGTTTGGTACAGATTAAATAACATAGATAGAGGATAACAGACTGTGAGGTTCAGCTTAGGTTTATGTGATCCATCCCCTTAGGGCACTAGTGGTAGTGCTGTAGTACCTTGTGCTGTTTGGTTTTGTGGAAGAGGCAGTCAAAGAAAATAGAAGTCATGTTGGATCACAGGTCGGTATCTTACTGTCAACAGCCAAATTCTTAGAAGATTGAGATATCTCTAGTGTTATTGAATAGTTACACTTCATCAGTCAGGTTGTAGATTAGTGAAACTTGATCCATGGAAAGCCTCTCTGCTGAAATAACGTTGCTTTACTCTGAATTTTACCTTGGATATAATATAATTCCAAAAGGTGAGTGGGGCTGCTCTGGGCCCCAGGTTTTCTCACCTGTTTGTGGATTAGGCTGAGGAACTGTTTTTCTAATCCCCTGTGGGAACTGGGCTTGACCTTCACAAATGCTAGCAAGTGTTTCAGTTTGTGGAGCCTGTCACAGCCATTTATATTCTGGTTCTGCTTTCTTCACTTCTCCCACCCATTAAAGCCTTCAAACTTCCTTAGACCATTTTACCATATGCTGCTTTTATTTTTGATAAAAACCATAGATGCTTTCTTCTCTTATTGTACCCTTTCAAGCTAAAAATATTTTGCTCTTCGATTTTTCTTTTCACTGTAAATGACTTAAGTTTCCACCCATGACAGATCCTTCTGGGAGTGTGGTTTTACTCTGTTCCTATGTGCAGAAATGTTACAACTTGTGCAGTGATTTGGTTGCTTGGTTTTGTAAGCTGCACGGCTGTGCAATCACTTTATCTGTAGAGAAACAAGAATGTGATAATAGCTTCTTCCTTCATACAGAAAAAAATACTTTATAACTGGGCTTTTGAAACCATCTAAATCTTTTCAGATTTAAATGCAGATTTCTCTTGTTTACAAAGGGATCTGGCTGCATAAGCTTTCTTTGTAAAACTTTTAATCTATGAAATAGCAGAGAATCTAACTTTCAAAATCTCTTGAACAAAATTTTCACTATGTATCACTCCATTGTATATTTGTATATATTGTTATTATCATTATTTTTTTTGTTTTATTGTAGTTTAGTTATTAAATTGTTCCTATCCTAAACCACAAGTCTCTTTTCCCTTTACCCCTTTAATTCTCTCCTCCATCCCTGGGAGGAGGGAGGGTGAGCAAACAGCTATGTGAAATTTGTTTGCCACTAGCTGGATTTAAAACCACCACAGAAGACAATCGATAAGAGGGCTAGGATTTGCTATTATGGTACTAGTGAGCACTTACTGTTCTGTTTGAAACAAGTGAGTAGAAGGGGTCCTGGTACCCAAAGACACCCGAGTCACCAGATCCTGATTCTCTACTGCCTTCTGCCTCCTGCAGTCATCTGCAAGCATGCAAAGGGGAACGAGACATTACCAGGTCCTATTGACTTGAATGACCCTCAGAAATTTCCAAGGGGTGCTGTTTGGAAAACATCTCTTTATACCTCTCCAGAAGAGCCTACATAGTTTTCAGTATTTCCAGGCATTAAGCTTAGGTGAGTCTGTTACTAGCTCCTGGATGTACAGGTAATCAGCAAATCTGAAATCATTTCAGGTGCTGTGCTGGAAGGAGCAATGCCTTGTCAGTTGAGCTCTAGAGGTTTCCCATTCCGAGCTGTGACAATGTTGGTGTTGTTAAGGGCATTTCCTTTTATTCAGCTGAGTAATGGAATTGCAGCATGTAGTTGGGGCTCTGTTTGAATCTGATTTCCAGGCACAGAATGGAACACACAGTGTAAGGATGACATTCAAGAATAAATGAAGTACAAAAAATTAATTTGGGCTTGTCCTTGAGCTGAAAATTTCTAATGAATATATAGCAAATTACATAGTTGCTATATAATAGGCTAAATTGTGGAAAAACTGGTCATTTAATGTGATTACAAGCTGGATTAAAACAAGTTAAAATAATTGGAAGCAACCTTAATTTTTCATTTGAGAGATTTGTAAGAAATCTACAGGTTCATTTTTCTGAGCTGGCAGCAGAGATAAAGCAACCTTCTTACTCAAAACACTGGTAATATCACTGCCTGAAAGAAAGAAAAATGACAGCTGCTCAGAAGTTTCTTGGGAACTACCTTGGGCTTTCTAAGAACTGTTTTGATCCTGTGGCATCTGGAAGGATAAGAGATAGTCCAGATGGTGAAGGAGTTAGGCAGACCTCAGAGCAGTCTAAACAAACATAGCAGTATCATCCTGAGAAGAGATATTTGTGGGGTGCTTGGTGAGAAGGAACTTGGTGATGAAAACTATGTCAATTTGTCCGATTGTCTGTCTGTTCAAAAAAAGCAGAACTCTGCACATTCCTTTTAGTTCAGAGAACTGTGCTGGAGATGAAGATCCTTCATGACTTTTCTGCACCAAATTCCACACCGCACAAACCTTTTGCATTAGTGGGGATGAAATTGATGCCTGCATGCAATTTAGTCCCACAACTAGTGCAGGTAGTACATCACAGTAGAAAAAGGAATATTTGCATTAGATGATGTTTTGCAGACAAATTAGCATTTGCTTTATGCCTTAAAATATAGCTGGCTTACACTTTCTCCTGACCTTAGCAAATAAATACATCCCTTTGGAGATGCTAAACGAGCATAAATTATATGAATTATGAGGGTTTTCCTACCCTTGTACTGAGGTGATCTGGGAACTAGGAATCTTCATCCAGCTGATCTATGACTAAGATACCACAAGTGTTTAAATTTGGGGAGCAGTGAGGCGTGGGGTGGGGGGAATGTTTATCCAGTTGCTTATATGATTTTATGGGACTAACCAGAGTTTACCCACCATAACCTCTCACAGCATTCCCAAAAAGGAACAGTCAAGGAGGCAGGATGTGGGAATGGATAATAACTTTTTTTAGCAGGTCATTCCCAAGTGATAAACCCCAGGTAGCTCTGTTGCTAGGAAGGCCATAATATTTTCATCCTCGCCCAACACCTCTACACTTAGAGGATTTCCTACTGCATAAAACAAGTCCTGCTGCTGAAACACATACTGGGAGCTAAACTGGCCTCAATGAAAGATCAGCTTAATCTGAAGAGTGCGATGGCCTTTTTCCAAAACATGGAAGAAAACCAGGTCCTGAAAAGTCCTGTAGACCACATCAGTAATGAAAATTGAATAGAAGAATGTGAGATTAATAAGGGAAACTGGTAAAATGTCTGACAAAATAGAGAGCTTTATTATAATTAAAATTACTATTCATAGGTGGCACAGTTCAAGCAAATTATACATTAGGACAAAAAACACCGTTATCCACTTCCAGAATTTCCATGACAGAAATCTGGCGGTGCTGTCACAGTGCAGTTGGAAGCAGAGCAATTACTGACTCAGGGCAAACCCCTCAGTGAAAGAACTACCAGAGTTTATTTCTAGATCAGAAAAAACATACAGTATTGAAAATCTATTTTAAAGACAGAAAAGGTGAAGATTCTTGTTATAACTTGCTACAGCATGTGTTCTTTGAGGTCTTCCGGGGTGACATCTAGTGCCTAGGTAGCAATTTTAATGCAAAATAACAATGATGGTGTGTTTAAAATCTTGGGCATGTTTGGACTGGTTCTGAGTCTAATCAAAATTGGGAATGATTAAGTCAGATTTTGCTGTGTGAATATGTTGTTGGTTCACTGAGCTCTACTTACAGATACATAAAATGCCATGAAACTCTCCAGAGTGTGCTGAAAAAGACATTTCAGGAAAATCTAACAGTTACAGGCAAATGTACGTGCCCTATTGGCTGGTGAACATGGGTATGACACTAGCATTAACTGGAAGCTCATTTAAATGGAGAGGGCCAATAGACACCCCTGCAGTAGTCCACCAATAAAAGACAGAAACACTTGATGTTTCAGCTGTAACTGAGGAGCTGCTTCAGTTTCATAACAGCAGTTTTAAAAAGCAAAACATGTAAAAACATGAGAGAACTACTTATATATAAAGTGGAAAGAATAACAGCAGTAGCAAAACAGTTTAACAGGAAGCAGCAGAAGAAAGAAGACCAAAGCAAGCTTCATGAATGCAAAGAGAGGTAAAGAGACAGCAGTCACCGAAGAATATCCTGAGCTCCGTGTAGCAGCTAAGCTGGCTACCAGGAATGGCTGTAAGATATGTAAGTCAGCTGGCCACTTTCCACTGGTCTTATGTAGAAGAGTTCTGCAGGTGCAGAAACATACAGGCTGGTTTCATGCATCTCCTTACTACCTTGGGTCCATACTAGATGGGCCCAACGCAAACCTCCTGAAGTTGAACAAGGCCAAATGCAAGGTCCTGCACCTGGGTCGAGACAATCCCAAGCACAAATACAGTCTGGGTGGAGAATGCATAGAAAGCAGCCCTGAGGAGAAGGACTTGGGGGTGCTGGCTGATGAGAAGCTCAACATGAGTCAGCAGTGTGCTCTTACAGCCCAGAAAGCCAACTGCATCCTGGCCTGCATCAAGAGAAGCATTAGCAGCAGGTCAAGAGAGGTGATTCTCCCTCTCTACTCTGTTCTTGTTAGACCCCACCTGGAGTACCCTGTTCAGATGTGGGGCCCCCAAAATAAGAAGGACATGGTCCTGTTAGAGCAAGTCCAGAAGAGGGCCACAAAAATGATCAGAAGGCTGGAGTGCCTCCCCTATGAGACAGGCTTGAGAGAGTTAGGGTTGTTCAGCCTGGAGAAGAGAAGGCTCCAGGGAGAACTTATTGCAGTCTTCCAGTACTTCAAGAGGGCCTACAGGAGAGATGGGGAGGCACTGTATCAGGGAGTGTAGTGATAGAATGAGGGGTAACAGTTATAAGCTGAGAAGAGGGTAGATTTAGATTAGATATTAGGAATAAATTTTTTCCTGTGAGGGTGGTGAGGCACTGGCACAGGTTGCCCAGAGAAGTTGTGGCTGCCCCATCCCTGGAGGTGTTCAAGGCCAGGCTGGATGAGGCTTTGAGCAACCTGGTCTAGTGGAGGGTGTCCCTGCCCATGGCAGGGGGGTTGGAGGTAGATCATAGAATCATAGAATGGTTTGGGTTGGAAAGGACCTTAAAGATCATTGAGTTCCAACCCCCCTGCCATGGGCAGGGACACCCTCCACTAGACGAGGTTGCTAGGTGATCTTTAAGGTTCCTTTTAACCCAAACCGTTCTATTGTTCTATTATTCTATGAGTATTAGACAGTATGAATGTAGCTACACTGTTTTTGGGATCAAAGTCCAGAGCCAACATAAACACTTTCTCATGACTCTGAACCCAAGTGAATAACCTGAACCTCTCAGATTCAAATAGATTTCTACATATAGCTTACACAGATGTTTCTAGACCACACTTCAGCTGCAATAAGGAGCATAGCGCTATAAGGAGCCCAGCAATATGACACAGAATTTGTTCTTCATAGAGCTGACATGCATGATTTGGTGATACCCTTCCTCTTATGGTCTGTCTCCTTATGGACTAAGGCAGTGAGCTCTACATGACAGCCTAAGTACTGGCAGGACTGACTAGCCTGGACACAAGCCATACTCACAGGGTGTGGTGGCACTTGCCACTGATAACTTTTCCAGAATTAGAAGTGTGATGCACATCACCCTAACTGCAGTATTATTTATGCCCTTACTAGCCACGAAGAAGGTAACTTGGTTTATCTTAATTATTCTGAATGTCCTAATCTGTTAAAAATATTAGTCAGTGCAAAATACATTTCGTGTATTGCTAAATGCATTCCAAAACATCTGGATGCAAAGAGAAGTATTACAGGAAGAACAGGAAGAAAATAGTTGTACTTATCTGCATAGGCAATGATAAATGAATGTCTAAGCAACAAGCAACCTTCATAAATTACAAACATACCAGAAATACACACTTTCAGTGCAGACCTCATACTTTTTGGTGAGGGGAAAACCACTAGGGTGACTAATAAAAAGATTGATTTGTTGCCCTAGTAAATGCCCCTAAGAAATCTTCAGAGAAAGATCTTCTTACAACATCAAGAATTCTAACAAGGACAAGCCCACATCAGCATCAAGCGCAGCAGTATAACTGACAGACATATTTAGGACACCATCAACATGACTTCCGTAACAAGTAATAATATGGATGCCATCTGGAAATCACAGAAATTGAGTTGGATGTGGATGAGCTTCTGTCAAACTTGATTTCTATTTTTACCTGCTATTTTTTGTGCAGGTTCCTGACTGTGATTATTTTTATATAATAAAACTTCTCTTCCTCTTACACAGTCTTAGCATACTTATGGGTGAAGTCAGAGTTAAGGACTTCAGGGGAGTGAATGTTTAGTTCTGCAAGGTCTCAGAGAAAGGGTTTAAGCTGGTTGTCTTTGCTATCATCTGTCATGATGGATCATAATAATTTTGAAATGCGTTTTTTTGCTGCCATGAACAGCAGAAAAGCTGTAGAAGGGTTATGGATTCCAGTATATATTGCAGGTTGTTCTTATGATCAGGTATACATTAGTAACTTGTATTCCTATAGGTCCCACAAGCCATACAAGTCCTTAACTTGTCTGAAGACAAATCATTCCTTCTCTGCCTGGTCACATATGCATGAACTCCCTTCTGAGGCTGGAACACCTACATATTTTAATTGGACTTTGTTCTGCTTTCTAGCACTGAGATGAGACTCTAATCCTTTTAAGGAAGAGCACCTCACTTTATCACCTCCAAATTCTTACAAGCCGCTTCAAACTTGTTATCCTTCTGTCAGCAGAAATGGGATCCTGTGAGCTGTAGTTCGGGCAATCCACAAATTATCACAATTACTCTTTGTCTAAAGCTAGTAATAAGCTATATTGCTTGTTAGCACTTAGTTGTAAAATAAGTAGCTGTTGAGACCTGCAATACAGAAAATTCCTGTGCTTGGATTCACATAAATTCAGCTCTTAATTAACCTCTTTGTCAAAAGGGATGCATTTGCACTAGCTAAGTCAACTGTCTCTTGGTAAGTTGATACTAACAGAGGGCAGGCCAGGTGGCCAGCCTGGGCCCTCCAAAGCACCATGGCACGTCACAAGCTAATGCTAGCTGTGATGATGTTTCATAAACTGGGGAGTCATAAATTAATACCTTGTTTAAAGCTGAAGTGTCATGACTGTGGGATACAGGATGTCTCCAGAAGCACGTTTATATTCAGCTGGCTCTCCAGTGTGCCGAGAAATTTGTCAGAAGAGCTTTGCTGTAAACAGCAGGCTGTAGCAGGGGGGATAGTGCCAGGGTGTACAGCTTGTCAAGGGAATCAGCTCCCGGCTCCAACCAGCCACAGACGTGTCCTGGCAGCTCTGAGGTGAACAAGGACTTTGGGAATTGCTCCAAACACAGATGATAGCCAATAAAGTTTGTGCTTGCTCTGTTTCTTTTTGTTTGTTATCTGCTAGTTTCTACTTGCTAGTTTCTTAATTTATTTTACTTTTCTTCTGGTCATCTGACAAATGTCTCCTGGTTTGGAAAACACTTTCAGCATGAGTTGGCAATAGCTCAGGAGGCCTGACTTCAGGGGAAAGCAATATAACAAACTTCCACTAAACTGAACCTATGGTATTAAGCCAGACATGCTTAAATTAGAATCTTCTGGAGAAAGTAGTGCAAGGAGAAGCTGTGAAAGAAGAGGAAGAGTTGCCTTCTAAGCAAGACAAACTAGGAGAGCAGCCAGCCTAATACTGGCTAAATAAAACGTGAAATGTCCAAAAAAAAAAAAAAAAAAAAAAAGAAAAAAGAGGAAAGAAAAAAAC
>WKFP01015466.1:4268336-4339833 GCA_011057875.1 Pterocles orientalis
GCTAGGTTAGGCTGTTGCCACGGTACAAAATCCCAAGGACACTCAGCCTGCACCAGCTGTAAAAGCAGCGTGGGGTCCTGAGTGGGGTGATGGTACATCACCTGCAGCTGCTAAGGTACGGGCTTATGAAAAGAGAAAAGCTGGCCTAGGGATAGGTTTATGTGTCAAATGGTTTCCTTTTGGTAAGCTTTCATGCAATTTTCCTCTATCAAGATTTCAGAAGTGAGTCAGGTGATCCATGACCCAGTTTTAAACAGGAAAGTTACCCCACCTGTGTCCTTACCAAGAGCAAGGAGAGTCATCTGGTTTTAGGTAATACTAAGGAAAAGCAGTAGTTCTTAGTTGTATTTTTCCCATGAATTGATGTTTGAGCAGCTGGCTTTCTTGTGTTAGAGGTTTTTTCTAACAGTAATTTCTGTAGTGACTTCTACTAAAACAGTGGCAATGTGTTTTAAAGACCATTCGGTGTGATAAGGCTGTGTTGAGAATTTAAAAACCTGTTTTTACGTGTCATACTATTTTTCTGGAGAAAGACATCAGAACAAGAAAGTCTGTAATGTGGAGAACAGTGAGCACTTTTTAACTTGCTTGCTTAAAAATAACTGCCTTTTTAGTGACCTGTTTCAAATTCAGGTGGCCATGAGTCTTATACCTGATGGATCTGTAAATCTTAGAGTGTATAAAATTCCTTAAAAAAAAAATCTAGTCTGAGAGGTTGGATATTTGAGGAAAGACTGAGTTTCCAGGCTCTCCAAAACAGATAACCACTGAAAAAGAAAACATCTCAATATCAACAGCTGAGTCTCCAGATGCTCTCTGGTTCCCCTCAAACCAGTGAGAAGAACTGTGCCAGAAAACAGCGCTTCATTCTAGGTCAGGCTGGACAGAGCTTTGAGCAAACTGATGTAGCTGAAGATGTCCCTTTCAAGGTCCCTTACAACCCAAGCCATTCTGTGATTCTATGAAAACATAATTTTATCTGATGAGCTCCTTGCCTGCAGTGCCAGACTCTGCCCTTCCAGAGACCCGAACGCTGGAGAAATAGAGTGAGCAAGCCCCCAGCTTTTCCCCACTTTTTATTTTCACTCATTTATTATTATTGCCAAAGAGACATTCATCCCCATGTTATTTTTTTTTTTTTTAGTGTTGTGATAAGGGAAGCGACAGCTTTGTGCATGCCACATGTAAGGGACACACGTCTATATGCACTCCAGCCAATGCCAGCAGCCAAAGGGACTAGCAGTAAGGGCACAAAGTCTCAACATCTTTTAGATGTGTCAAATTTGCTGCAAATGTGCAGATAGCTGGGCTCCTGTAGTCAGTCTGCATATGTCCAGAAACGCAGAGTACATCAGCAGTGCTCCAGCCAGAGCTGCAGGGAGGTCCCAAACTGCGTGGAGTGATTTTTAGAGTTGAAGGATGCAGGGCTGGGCAGAAAAAAGAAAAAGCTGTCAGTAAGGTCAATGATAGGAGAGTTTTGGTGAGAAAAACTTCCCCAGATTTATGATGTTCCTAAATATTTTCTTCAAGAGTCTCTAAACTATTCTGTGCACCTAAAATAAACTCAAGATTTGAGTCTGTCATGTGCTCTTGTTTAATTAGGGGTTGTTAAGAGTCCTACTGCAACCGCTTTGCTAATGTTTCTATTATAAAGGTTATGTGACAGTAATGTGAGAACAACAGGAATAATCCTGTCATCTTGACAAAAAGTATAGCTCTGCTTTTCTGTTCAGCTACATTTGATATTTATTCAGTAAAATTCTCCAGTCCTAGTCTAGGTTTCTTGATCAAACTCAAAGTAATTTTTTAGAGTTAAACTCTTATATAATATAAGGAAAGGTAGTCTTGGTATTAACAGAATGATTTTTATATTGAATTTACTGTACAGAGCATAGCATAGTAAAAAAAAAAAATCAAGACCTGACTTTCATTTCATTTACACTTTAATTGGTTTTATTGCAACTTAGTGTTTTATTACGTAGTGTAGCTTTGGTGATATATTTTCTTTATTTAATTTTATTGTATTTCAACCTCTAAATACAGTTTTCTACATCAGAAATACATAATAAATCATGCTTCTGTCAGTAGGTAACATGGGTATCTTAAGTACACCACTCCACCAAACTGAAACTATAGTTGTTTTGTGTTGATAGGCTTTTGATTCTTGTAGCTGCATCCAGAGTTGCCTTCTGAGGATGTTGCTTCTGGACTGATGCAGAAAGGGCTAACGTGAAGAGCAGACAGAGTTAATACAAGCAGGGGAACTGCGGGGTGCAGACAGGAAATACCCTTTCTGGTTTTAAGTAATTTTGTTTTAGTCTGTTGCAAAAGCTATGCTATTCTAAAAAAGACTGAGAAAATGAATTATTTTTTATTCCTGAACTGCAAAATTATGCATCTTAAAGTGATAATAGAAAGACAGCAGTCCAATTTGATTGGCAAATGAATTGGGATTTGAATGTTAGCCATGTGCTCTTTCATTTAGTCTGGGTTTTTCCCAAACTGAAATAGAGAAACCTATTTTAAATTTTAAAATCCTTTCACACTTTTAATTTCCTGTAAATACAGTTTAAGATGTTTTGGATTACAGTGGAAACCTGTGTATTTTTTTCAGCTGAGAAGCTATTTACTTACTTGCTGATTTATGATGAGGGTACTGATGACTGACGAATGTGCATCATTTGAAAACTTGAGACATATCACTATAACCTATTAAACCTAACAAATTGTTTTAATTTTCCTGGCTATCTTGTCATTCAATGGCGGCAGAAACTGAGAGAGAGAGCATTCAGCAAAGCCCCACAGTTTGGTATTGACGCCAGTTTTACTGTCATCATACTGATATCACTAATTAAATGAGAAAAGACGTTAGACACTTTCTATTTGAGCACATTTTTGGCAGAAAGAATTGTGATCAAGGCAGTAAAACTCCATCCTGCGACATGTAGGGCTGGAACTCAAATCACAGGAAGCTCTTATTTTGGCCATGTAGGGAAGGAAAACCAGTCTCCTAACACAAACACAGATAATTTTAATTACTTTAATTGTTTTCACAGGAGCCCTTTAAAGAGAAAACCTATTTTTTTAGGGCTCCCATGGGATAAAGATAAATTAACCAAGTAAATAGATACAGGGCATCTTAGATTCCAGACAAAACATTTAAGCAAATCGATCTATTTGACTTTCTTGCAGATTAACCATCAGGCTGCCCCAGAGGAAGAGGGATAGCACTGAGCAATCCCCAAGCAATCCCTAGGCATTATCTGAACCCTTGAAGTCAGTAAAGCCAAACTACTGTGAAAAGCAATGGTTTAGATTTCCCTACAAAACCTTGTCATCGGTAGTGTAAGATGTGGTACATCAAAGCCCAAGATACTCTTGGACAGAGACAGATCATGCTGTAAATCAGAGAAAAAAGGAAAAAAAAAGAGTTTTATATGAAGAGCAACAAACAAAATGGATCAAGAATAAGGGAACTGAGATTGAAGCTTTTCCCAAAGTACCAGGCATGGCTGGATTGACTGATATCCTTCATGACTGTCAGTAAGTCAGGATGCCAGGGCCCAGGACAGCTGGAAGAGGGCCACATACTCCTGAACAGGTCTGTGTATTCAGGAGGTGCCCCTCACAACATGACTCAAACCAGAGCCTCAAAGGCAGCCCTCAGTGTTCATTAGGTGAAAGTCTGCTATGGCTGAGTTACCCAAGAGGCGAGGTGATACCACTGCTAAGAAACGCCTGTATTTTGGGTCATTCTGTAGACTGTGAGCTTGGGTGAAACACATTTGGAAGCCCTATCAAGCAGACCAAGTAGATAAACCACTAGAATAGCTGAAAGGTAAAGAGGCAGTATAGCTATCTGGTGCTGCTCAGTTTGGAAGCAGGCGCATCTCTTTATGGCAGAGAAGTTACTTGACTCTGTCCCAATAGCCAAGAGGACACCCCACCCACCCCTTTGCAAAACATCTGTGTGTGCATCAAGGAGACTCAGAGAAGATGCACCCTGGCCATGTTTGTGTTATGCTTACTCTGGGGATACACAGACAATAACCCACTAGTATGTTTCTATTCTTTTAGCACATCCCTCAAAATGACTCTTGGCAGAAATGAAAGCCAAGAGTGCAGAAAATTGTCAGTTACAAATTGCCGGGCCCCTGAGGGCACCCACTGTCCCTGCCCAGCCCCACCAGGTTCCCCCCTCCTTCCCATGGCCCAGGACCCCATTTCAGCCCAGCCTGGAGCCATCAGTCAGGAAAGGTCTCAATCAGAGTTACCTTGCTTGAGGTAACTTACCTTCATCAGAACTCAGCCAGAGGCAGATGTGGCAACAATTTCAAATACTTAAAATATTAGAAAATTTAGTAAAATTGTCTGACTGTTTTACCAGTAGTTTTGCAGTGTTTTCAGGGGGTGTTTCCCAACAGCAGGTTGAAGGGGAAATCACAAAAAAAAAGGTCCCAGAGCAGTAAACCCACAAAGTATGGCAATTTGTCAAAACAATATGTAAAATAGGGGCTTCTATCCATTTCACCCCAGTACCAAAGCAAATAGGAACAGCTTTCTGTAGCTGCTTCAGCCTCAGGTTGGTCAACGCTCTTCCCTGGAGATTGGGTGACTGGACCATCCAGCAAGAGGATAAACAAAAAAAAGCCCATAGGTAAGAGGACTGAGGACAGTGAAGGAAGGACAAAAGAAAAAGCAACCCCCACCCCTTAAAAAAAAAAAAAAAAACAAAACAGCAAAGGAAACTACAATAAAGTTTTCTGTAAGCAGAGCAGAGGTATAGGGAGTTCAAATACATGCTCCAATCTTGGCTGATGAATCTCATGGCCAGCAATTATTTGACCTGCTCGGTCCTACCACCAGTAATACCTTCAGGGTCTGTTCCATAAACCAAGTCCAACAGCTAATAAATGACGTGGGAGGCTTGCTTGGACATAGGATAATTCCAGGAGATGCAGAGATCAGATTTTCACTGAACATTTCTATAGTCAGCTCAAAGGAGATAGGCAGAATAAGTCAGAATTTCTTCTGGGAGAAGAGCATGAGGAATATTGCAGAAACTACACAGAGACCAGCTTGAAGCTTTCAAGCTGCATTTAAATACTTTCTGTTTGAGCTGCATGGTTGAAATTAATTTGCACAGCAGCTCTGCAATTGCACATAACATTTTGTTATTGTTCAGCTAGAACATTAGTTATCTCTTATTTGTAGATCAGCTGCTATATCCTGTAATGACCTTTTGCTATGTGGTTTTCTTCTGTTCACCCACTTGTTTGATGAGTTGGGCTTGTGGGTTTTCTCTTTATTTTTCTAATAGGTATTTTAAGAGTGAAGCTACTGTGAGAGCAGAAGAGTGGATGATATCTCTGAGAAGGCTTTACTAGACTTTGTGAGACAATTTTCACAGTAAATTTAAACAGTTCCCCGTAACAGAAAACTTGTGTAAACATTTTGTTCTAATCACTTTTTTCCTGCCAGGGTGCTGATGCCTAATGCATCCTTTTTACTTCTTACTCCCACCTAAGCTTGGTCCTGACAATGAGAGGTGCAGGGAGCAGATACCTGTCTTGGGACTGCAAGACAGCAGCACCATGTCATTGTTCTGCAGCTTTGAGAAGCAAATCTCTTTTCCCTCTGACAACCACAAACTTGATACAGTGAGTAGGAGTAAAAGATCCATGATAGCTGATGTGCACGTCAACGCACTTGTCTGTGTTTGTTACAGGGATTCTCAGACATGCATGAGCCTGTACACAGGTAGGCATGCGTGGGGATCCTATCAGGAAATCTTCTGTTTTCCTCACAGACAAATAACACAGCTTATTGCTTCCACTTTTTAGTATAATAAACTATATGTAGTCAAAGTTTATTTTAAACCTTAACCATGAAGATTTCCTTTTAATACTATTGATACCTAGCAGCTTATGATCAGCTCAGCTGGTCAGCTTTGGCTGGACGCGCCTGTACTCGCAAAGACTTCTGTTTAGAAACCGCAAAATGAAACGGTGGAACTGGAAATTTAAGCAGGGTTGTCCTGCCGAACCTGAGGAAGTGTGGTTAGCCAGTGTGCAAGCTCTTTGTTGATAAAGGTTACAGTCAAACCAAAATGGTTTTCATGTAGTGTTTTAAACATATGGATGCATCACTAAATAAATTATGTGCTGCAGCTGCATAATTATGCTGTGATCCCTTTGGCCAGGTTTTGTAAAGCTTGTAGTGACGGCTCAAAGCAAGAAACTTCCACCAATTTTTAAATCTGTTGTACTCATTAGGCAGCTGAAAAAATAAATTATGGACTGCTGACTACCATTCAAGTTGGGAAACCCCAATTAACAGCATAACAAACCCAGGGAAGACTTTCTCATTAATAACCAGTAATGACAGCCAGGGAGCTAAACTGGTTTCCAGAGGTTCCAGGAACCCAGGAGTTTTCCAGAATTGCTACTTTTTTTTGCCCACTAACATACTCCTCATAAAAATTAGATCATCTGGCACAAGCATATACAAGAATAAATTTCAAGTGAATGATACATTCTGGCATTTTTCTCCCATACAGGCACAGCAACATCTCAAAATAATTTGCATCAGAAATTCTGGTCTTTAGAAAACTTGACGGGACAAATTTATAAAGTAGGTACAGTGATTGAGCCCTCAGCATTTTAATTTGCACGTGCCAGTGTGGATTTGCACATAAGACTTCAATGAGTAAAAAGGCAGATAGATTGCCAGTCCAAAAATCATATTCTGTGCATGAAAGTGTTACCTTATGAAGGCACAAGAGAGCTGTAAGTATTTTGTTACAATAGCTATCAGAGGGGATTTTGGGGGAAAAAAATAATCCCCAGTTAAAAATAGATCTCATTTTTTTCTAGTTCATTTCTTCGCTTGACTGAACTGTAAAAGACTTAGTTCCCTAATTACACCAACACAATGGCTTAACTTGTTGAGTTGCGAAAGCTTGCTGTTATTCTTAATCAGCATTTCTAATTCAGCAATAGTAAATCTGTGACAATGAGAGAAGACAGAAAAAGATTCACAGTTTCTGCCATTAAGAATAATTATTTCCCACACATTTTAGTGTTGAGGCACTTCTTGTACTTGAAGCTGTGAGACCCCGAACACATCACCATCAGAATAATTTTTCTTTGGCAGCTCCGTAACTTGCCAAGCAGCAGGAGGCTTGACAGAGGTGGTGGCTATTCGGGTAGCGTAAGCCCATTTCTGGGTTGGGAGGTGACTGTCTAACTGCTAATGGGATAACAGAGCACACTCTGAAGGGGAAAGGCTTAAAGACTTTAAATTAGAGTCATCCTTGGCATCACGGAGAAATACCCAAGTTACATTAGCATCGAGTTGGATTGCAGAATAGATGTTTTCCTCTTTCATTGTTACTGATTTGTCTGAATTTCCACTGTTATAAATAACAATAGATTTCTCCTTCTGAACTTCCTCTTGAGCCTCAACAAATTAATATACTTGCTTTGCTCTGCCTTCCACCTCCTGCATTTTCTTGATGAATTTCCTAGGAGCGTTTTCTATCACCTTCGATGAGGGCATTATCCTCTTTTCTTAGATGAAGTTAGAGGTGCTCACAAGTCCACTGATGACATAAAAGGGACCATCACAAGATCACTGATAACATAAAAGGGACAATGATTTAAATTTATAAAAAACCCTACTTTTTTTAAAATTTTTATTTCAATACCCAGATCTCACATTCTTGGAAAAGCCACGTCTTGGAAAACATGAGAAACCAGCTAAGACCACAGACAATCCCAACTCTGATGCTCCAGTGTAGTACATTAGTAATAGCTTCATCTTTAAAAATCAGAAGTGGAAGTGAAATGTACCTCTTCTCCCAGCCGCAGAAAATCTCCCTTATCTGGGTACCCATCAGGCTGCTGCAGCTGGTTCAGCGAAGCTGGATGGTGCTATCAACCTTGAGCCCAAAAGCAGGCTGCAGTGCTGGTTTTGGCTCCATCTGAACAATTCCCCAGCTCACGCTTTGTGCCCAGCTCTTACGTTGGGCAGCGGAGAGCAGCAGTGCGCCTAACGTCACAGTTAACTTTACCAGTTCTCAGTTAGGAGTAACTGGAGAAATCTGGGAGAGAGGAGCGAGGAACATACTTCCTCCCTTCCAACTCCACAGGGTCCCCAGTTCCAACCGCCAGCTCCCCTCAGTCTGGAGGGGCACGGAGGCATCTCATACCATGCCACTGCCCCTGCTCTTTTGCAGAGAGCCATTGGGTGGTATAATTTGCGTGTCAACTATTTGATTTTATTAACCAAAACTGAAGCTGTACACCTGCCTTCTCTCAAATCAGCCCACAAACTCAGAGGTCTGAACTTCACAGAATCATAGAATGGTTTGGAAGGGACCTTGAGATCATCTAGTTCCAACCTCTGTGCCATGGGCAGGGACACCTCCCACTAGACCAGGTTGCTCAAAGCCTCATCCAGCCTGGCCTTGAACACCTCCAGGGATGGGGCATCCACAGCTTCTCTGGGCAACCTGTTCCAGTGCCTTGCCACCCTCTCAGTGAAAAAATTTATTCCTAATATCTAATCTAAATCTGCCCTCTTTCAGCTTAAAACTGTTAGCTCTCATCACTATACTTCCAGATCAAGAGTCCCTCCCCATCTCTCCTGTAAGGCCCCCTTCAAGTAGTGGAAGGCAGCTATAAGGTTGTCCCAGAGCCTTCTCTTCTCCAGGCTGAACAACCCCAACTCTCTCAGCCTGTCCTCAGAGGACAGAAGGTGCTCCAGCCCTCTGATAATCTTCGTGGCCCTCCTCTGGACCCACTCCAACAGGTCCATGTTCTTCTTATGTTGGGGACCCCAGAGCTGGATGCAGTACTCCAGGTGGGGTCTCATGAGAGAGTAGTAGAGGGGGAGAATTACATCCCTTGACCTGCTGGTCACTCTTCTTTTGTTCCAGTTTAACTAGCAGAAGGAGTACACAGACCAAGACAGTCGTTAACACCAGTTTTCCTGCCCCATTTCCTCATCTTTCTTGCAGGTACTGAAGAGTGACATCAGAGGGATGTGCAGAGAGCTGAATTACCACCCCCTGCATATGGCTTTGCATCTGAAGCCCCTTCCACCTGGCAGCTCTCCAGCCCCTGGGTTAGAAGTGTCTCCTTTTGTCCAACTTTCCACTTTCTTCATATCCTCTAACTTTCCACTGAGTCTCTCAAAACTTCTGTGATATTTTTGACCTTTTGCAAGCTCTCAATCTCTGTTCTGCTTTGTGGGAAACTCCACTGTGAAAAATCTCTTCTGCACCAGCTGCCTGGCCTGGACTGGCTTCTCCATCCTGCTGTTCTCAACATGTCCCTTCTGAAATATGAGCTACTTAGTCTCATATGTAAAACATGTGGTATTGCACATGTTGAAATGTCTGATGACAAAGCAACTTCAAAAATAAAAATATTGTCCTAGTTTGTTGCCTTCTTGAAGCTTTTTAAGCTGCCATTAACCACGGACTTCCTTTTGGCTGAAGCCTGTGAGTGACAATATGTACAAGCAGAGCACTCATTAGCAGCCAAGATGTCTGAGGGCGGTGCTCGGTGTGCAAAGCATATTTAATTTTATCAGCTAATCAAGCTATTTTTAATCACAAAGCACTCTTTGAAAATGACAAGAGCATGCGAGAGCTGAAAGATGGCTCGATATAGAGGCAACTATTTCTATTTTGAAACCTCTGCTGAGAAGATAAAAATTATTCTAAGGCTGAAATGCTGTGTTCCAGCATTTACTGTCTCTCTTGTCAGTAGAAATGCCGTGGGAGACGGAAGAGCAAAAATTACGTTAGAGAGATAATACACAGGAAGCCAATGTTATGTTAGATTAAAAACAGCCAGTACTTTCAGTGACAAGCTTGGAAACTAGAAAGGAAATACTGCTGTACTAAACCATGCAGGACATGTTATGGCTATATTATCTTTTTTTCCCTTTTATAATAACATAAAACACAGAATTATCACCAAGAAATGGCAGGAGCTAGATGCCAAATGGGCAGGCTACTTCGCAGGTCATTCAAGAAGAACCTGGTTGCCTCTCTTGCGTACTGATCTGTCCTGCTCTCAGAAGGAGACGCAGAAGATCATCTCTATACGTAAATGGTGTCTTTATGGTTCACAGAAAAAGCTTAAATGGGGGAAAATCATCCCCCTTATCTGTGCTGAAGAGAAAACAGGTTAATACAGAACTGAAAAGTGAGAAAAGCGAAAGCTGATCTCTTCCCAGATTTCTATTTGGACCAGCAATCCACTCCCCAACGCTCAAATTGGGTACTTCTCATGAACCCTCAGGAAGGCTGGAGCTTGGTGATTTCAAGCCTAGCTCAGGCAACCAATTGGTGGCAGAATGAATACCAGCTTTGCTGGAATCTCTCCACACCCAAAAAGTGAAACCCTAACCCAAAACAACCAAAGTAAACACTGGCAGGTGAATCCTCTTTCAGTAGAGGAACTGACGTGAAAGTGCAGAACAAAACATTTACTGTGATTCTTTTTTGGTTTGATAATCTTTTAAGAGCTGCCTGTGTTTTTATCTTAGTAAATAGATAGCCTGTAGTAAAGTGATTTGTGTCTTTCACTTTTCCCAGACCAGTTGCCACAGAAGTTTGTAGCTTCATTCTCTGAAAAAAAAAAAAAAAATTGGTGTAACAATACATAGTTTTATTTCTATGGTTTCTCATTTGTCTGGCAGACCATCTTGCTCTGTGAGATGTTTCATTCTTTTCAAGACAGCTTTACTTTAATCAGGCAGTTTTAAGACCTTGATTTTAGTTTTTAGACAAATATGTATCATATAAACCAATACAAAACTAGTTTATGGTAACATGTATTGCACTGTGGCTCCTTTGGCATTGATGGTGCTGGTGCTACTGCCAAGTCACTATTTTATTTTGTTTTACAGTATTTTATTTTGTTTTACAGTATTTTATTTTGTTTTACAAAGGGGAAACCCCAGCAACTCAGAGTTACCCATTCTCATGTGCACTCATCAGGATCCCTCCTTGGTAAATCCTCCAGAGTTACTATCTGCGAGATGCCATAGAAGTCATAGAGTGATATAATATCTTGAGTTGGAAGGGACCCATAAGGATCATCAAGCCAACACTCTGATCCTTGCAGGACTACCTAAAATGAGACCATATGACTAAGAGTGTCATCCAAATGCTCCTTGAACTCTGACAGGCTTGGTGCCATGGCCACTTCCCTGGGGAGCCTGTTCCAGGGACCAACCAACCTCTCAGTGAAGAACCTTTTCCTAATGTCCAGTCTGAACTTCACCTAATGCAGCTTCATTCCATTTCCATGTGTCCTATTACTGGTCAACTACACTGGAGATACCTCTTCAAAAAAATAGATATGCATGTTCTTTAAATAGGGGAAGGTGTTTTGGCAAGCCTGGGACCTGTTTTTGGCAAGTGTGTTTTTATTCTGTTGTCCTCCTTTAGTTGCTTGAGGGTCTGGATGAAATCCTGGCCTTTACAGAGTCAGAGTTGAAACTCAGGCTGCTGTATCTTGCAGTTTACAAAGCCCAAAGCCATGATGAATATGTATGTTGGGGCAGAATTTCCTTTCCAATGCCATCATTTCTACATTCTGCTCAGGAGTCTACAAGTCTTGTTTGGCACCATCTACTCGCTCAGCACACCATAAACTGCAGGAAGCCCAGTCTTTAACACTTACTTAGAGAGGTCACATAAAGTGTTAGCAGGCAGACTGCTGGCTCGCCACCTGGGCAGAAGAGAAGCATGCTTTTTCTCTCGGTTTGCTTTCTATTCCTCATATGTTGCCCAATAAATCTGAAATGGGATTATTCTTTAATACCTAGACATTCATAGAGAAAAATGTGCAGCAGTTGCAGACTCTGTATCTATGTTTTTATACTATAAAAAGGAGTAGTTTTAGAACCTATGTAACCAGTGGGTCATTTCTGCGCCCTGTTATATGTGATATTATTAAGGTTGTGTCACATGCCTTACCACAGGTGAATACACACCACGCAGACTATTCTGGGAGTCAAAACATCACACGCTGAGTGTGAGAATTGTGTTATCCTTGCTGAATTTCACTCTGGATGCCATACTTAAATATTAATAGTGTTCTACAGAGGACGGCATCCATTGCCTAGAGGTTAGGACAGTCAGCAGCCCCTGCTACACAGTCACCAGGACAGGGACATTGCTTGCCTGACAGATGGATGCCTTAACCAGGGACATGGGATCACGGTCCATCTCTTTCTGTGAGCATCTTCCAAGGTCAAGCAGGGGCTGGGCTGGAGATTTTGAGAACTATACATTTGAATTTATACACCTGAAGTCAACCTTTTTGTGACTCTCCATCCCACAAGAGATTTACTTAAGCTAATTTTAGTTTATTAAAAAAACTGTAAGTCTGAGCTGGTAACATTATGCTCCCACTGTAGTTCATAAAGAGAAGGGTTATCAGAAAGTTATCAGACATCCAAGACAGGCTGGATGTCCCTCTGTCGGTGCCCATTTCTTCCTAACAACTACAAAGTGTGACCAGCTCAGACAGACCCAAAAACTTTCAGATGCATAAACTGGAGCAATGAGTCACGAACGAGATGTCCGTACCCCATCAGCACGCACACACGGAGACAAAAGCGTGGCTGAGAAATCCCGCAGCTCTCTACAGCGCCGAACTGCAGCGTTTGTGAAACCCAATGCAGATTTTAATAGCTGTCACGCATCCCAAAAATATCTTCACACCTCTTTTCCTTACAGTCGCCTGCTCTTTGCTTGCAGACCCGGTAGATAACAGGACCAAACGCTCCTCCTCAGGACCGCCTCAGCGCTCGGTACCTGCCCTAGCTATCACACCTCCTTCACCCTGCGCCCTTTCCCGGGCGGGGGGGACTCCCGAGCTGCCGAACCCGCCCCTCCGGCCCTGCCCGGGGGAGGGAGGGAAGGAGGGAGGGAGCGAGGCCGGGCGAGGGGCGGCCCGGCAGCACCGGCAGCGCGCTCCCCGCCGGCGGCGGCGGCTCCTCAGGCGGAGGCGTTGGGGGCAGGTGCGGGCCCTTCCGCGTCGCGCTCTGAGGAGAAGGAGGAGGAAGAGGAGACGAGGAGGAGGAGGAGCAGGAGGAGACGGCGAGGGCAGGCGTCCCCGAGCCTGGCCGGCGCGCCCGTGGGCGTGCTCCCCGGCGGGGAGGGCCGCCCGCAGCGCACACCCCCCCGGCGCCGCTAACTTTGCTTCTTCGGGAAGAGCCGCTTTCCGGCAGCCAGAGAGGGTCGGCGGAGCCCCGGCGGTCCGGAGCCGGCTCTCCCCTTTCCCCCTACCGCCGCCCGCGATGAAGGGCCGCCGGAGGTGGCGGTGGCGGGGCGAGTACCGGCGGTTCGCTGCGGTGCTGGTGGTGTACACGCTGCTGCTGCTGCTGCTGGTGCCCTACGCGCTGGACTACGGGGCCAGGCGGGGGCGGCAGGACGAGGAGCCGCTGCTGCGGCGCTGCCCCAGCCTGGAGGAGGCGCTGAGCGAGTGGGGCTGGGACCAGCGGCAGCCGCCGCTGGACGAAGAGGAGGAGGATGAGGAAGGCGGCGGCGGGGCGGCTGGTAACAGCAGCGCGGCGGCTGCGGCAGGGAAGCGGCACATCTACCTGCACGCCACTTGGCGCACGGGCTCGTCCTTCCTCGGGGAGCTCTTCAACCAGCACCCCGACGTCTTCTACCTCTACGAGCCCATGTGGCACCTGTGGCAGGCTCTCTACCCGGGGGACGCGCTGAGCCTGCAGGGCGCCCTCCGCGACATGCTGCGCGCCCTCTTCCGATGCGACTTCTCCGTCCTGCGCCTCTACGCCTCCCCGCCCGGCCCCCGCGACCCGCTGGCCCCCGCCCCGCCCGCCGCCGCCAACCTCACCACGGCCGGCATCTTCGGCTGGCGGACCAACAAAGTGATCTGCTCGCCCCCCCTCTGCCCCGCCGCCCCGCGGCCCCGCCGGGAGATCGGCCTCGTCGACGGCGCCGCCTGCGAGGAGACGTGCCCGCCGCGGGCGCTGCGGGAGCTGGAGGCCGAGTGCCGCAAGTACCCGGTGGTGGTCATCAAGGACGTGCGGCTGCTGGAGCTGGGGGCCCTGCTGCCGCTGCTGCGGGAGCCCGGCCTCAACCTGCGGGTGGTGCAGCTCTTCCGTGACCCCCGCGCCGTCCACAACTCCCGCCTGAAGGCCAGGCAGGCGCTGCTGCGGGAGAGCATCCAGGTGCTGCGCAGCCGCCACCGCGCCGAGCCGCGGGGGCCTCCCCGCCACCACCAGCAGCAACAACAGCCGCCGCCGCAGCTCCTGCTGCCGCCCGGGCTGCTGGGCGGCGGGCGGGCGTCGCAGCCGCAGCACCGCGCCGAGTTCTTCCTCGGCGGAGCGTTGGAGGTGATCTGCCAGGCCTGGCTCCGCGACCTGCTGCTGGCCCGCCGCGCCCCGGCCTGGCTCCGCCGCCGCTACACGCAGCTGCGCTACGAGGACTTGGTGCGGGAGCCCCGCGCCCAGCTGCGCCGCTTGCTCCGCTTCGCCGGGCTGCCGGTGCCGCCCGCCCTGGAGGAGTTCGTCCTCAACATGACCCGCGGCGCCGCCTACTCCTCCGACCGGCCCTTCCTCATCTCCGCCCGCGACGCCCGCGAGGCCATCCACGCCTGGCGGGAGCGCCTCAGCCGCCAGCAGGTGCGGCAGGTGGAGGCCGCCTGCAGCGAGGCCATGAGCCTCCTCGCTTATCCCCTCAGCGGCGGCGACGCCCGGTAGCCCTCCAGCCCCGCGGCCGGCGGGGAGAGCCCGCCGCCGGGTGAGGGCCGGACCGGCGGAGGAGTGCGTCTCGGCCGGGCCCGAGGACGGGCGGCGGGGTCCTGGCTCTGCCCTGGCGGCGGCCGGCCGCTCCCCTCAGGGCCGGGCGCTCCCGTCGGGGGCAACCCTGCCAGGAGCAAACCTGCCTCGCCTCGGGGACAGCCGGCACAGCAGGGCCCAGACCCTGCTTCCCGCCGCTTGGCTTTGGTGGGCCGTGCTGGGATGTGTGGAGGGGGCACCCGGGATATTTGATCTAAGAGAAAGGTTCGGTGAGAGGTGTCCTCTGGGCACCGCATCCATCTCAAAGCCCTTTCAACATGAAACCGCGACCACGTGCAGAGCATGGGTGTTCTTCAAAAGAACTGAATCAAAACTTTAAAATCCCCCTAATTAAGACCCTCAGCAAGGAACTAGAGGGCTTGGAAGGTGCTGCTATGGGAGCATCACCTTTCCCGAGCGCTGAAGCACGCTCGGGTCTGTTGTTGCTACTGAAACACTTGCAGGGGGCTTCTGTGAAGTTCGCCGCAGAGGTTGGTGGAGGCCTGGACAGGCAGGAGGCTGCTTGCCAGGGAGGAGGACTCAGCTCCCCTGCTCCCAGCCGGATGGCTCTGGGGGAATGGTCTGTGCCTGCAGGAGTTACTGATGTGCTGGGGAGCGGGCACCGGCCAAGGGAAGGGGAACCATCTCCATCTCTGTTTATTCAAAGCAGTGGGTAAACAGTTGTGCAGAGGGGTTAACCATGATCCGTTTATGTGTTTCAAAGATGTTTGTGGCAGAAATCTTTACTTTTCTAAAGAAATCTGTAACATTCTTTTTAAAGTAGGATTTTTTTTTAATATATTGGTATAGTTAGGTGATGATACTCATGTGGGGTACAGGTGACTAACATGTTTCCTGGGGACATGTGGAGGGGTGGCTGTAACTGGAAGGCGAACACTCGATATTTCCATTTTATTTTCTCGGCCAGATGAGAGAAATACTTTTCTCCCCTGGCTTCCGGGCTGACACATTGTGCTGTGCACAGGGTCCTCCTGATCACATCCCTTCCAAACAATAACATCCTCTCAGTTAGCAACTCCCAGACAAAAGCAAATGTTTCCTAACGAGGTTATGAGAAATTAATCATGAAGTTACCAAATAAAAGCTTGTCTTTAAAAAAAAAGTAAGAAAAAAACCACAAGTTTCATTTTGAATTTTAAAATGACATATTCCTGTAGACTTCCTGCAACTTGTATGAGAAGGGTGAGCATGCGTGTGTGTATGTGCAAGTATCTTTTTTTTCTTCATTTCTTAATTATGGGATAGAAAGTTCAATTGTAATTTAGGGACAGAGTATTGTAATTTCTTAGAGGCTGCTTTTGAGTCCATTACAGTCTGGCAGCATTTAAACAGTCCCACACGAGTACACAGGGTTATAGGGATGTTTACATGCAATCCTCAAATACAAACTGAGAACATGAGCTTCAAATTGAGGATAATCCAGGATCAGGAAGAAAGCTATATTTATATCAACTGCTGAAATAAAGGCAGTTCAAAGACCTTACATTATCTTGGAGGAGGAGACGTTTGAATTGCATTGTAGGTTTTCGTGCTCTGAATATTATGCTGTAGGATGTGAGTTAGGATGAATCTTCATTTATTTTAGCTCTTTTTCTTCCTTGACCCTCGCACCTGAGAGTACGTTGGCACAAGAAGCGAGTTTATTTCATTATCTGACAGGAAAATGTAGTCATTGTTTTTGAGTAAATCTATCCATTTCACGGTAGCATGCTTCATATAATTCTGCATCCTTTGGTTTCTGCTTGAAGTAAAAATTACGGGGGCTCGTTTTGTGCTGCAACAACCACTTCTATCTAAGGGTGTTTCTTTATTCTCTCACAGGCACTGTGAGAGCAAAATTTGTCTCTGGGCTCTGGGTGTTGTTCTAGTGATATTTAATAGTGGTATTTGTATAGATGGACAATACCTGTATTAATGCCTTCATAACCTGTGTTAAGTAACTTTAACTTGGGAAGCTTTTCTGGGAATACACCCAGCCTGGCTTGTACTGCCACGTGTGGGAAGAAAATAAGATTTTCTTGCATGCCAAAAGATGATACGGTACTTAACGTTATTACGTTGGATGGAGGATTAAAATCCAGTGTATCTTGCTGATTTGTGTTTAGCAAGTTGCAGTCGCAGATTTGTACAATGCAACTGTTAAGCATTCGTTTCACCTTGACAGAGAAACTCATCTTGCTGCTCCAGGTGGTAAATGTCTTTTATAAGAAGCTTTTAGAATCCATGCTTAGTTTCACTTACACCAGTCACTGGTTCATCATGATGAAGAAAGAAGTGGTTCCATCTAGCTTAACTTGGTGCTTATAGCTGGGAAGAAATCCACTAATTGCCAATTATTTAGTATTTTCTGCAGCAGTTTCTGCCTTTGACATAGATGCATTTTCTGTATCAAGACTTATTTCTCTCAATGGAAGTTGTTCACTAACACAATTGCTCTTTATTAGTGATTAAGTCAATTTTTGTCTCAGTCCAAGCTGTTCTTACAGGTTTGTTTGGTTTTTTTATTCCATGAAAAGGGCTCTGTTTGGTAAAGTGTACAAAATGTGGCAAGTGCAATTCCTGGTTTGTATTCAGGGTGCCTGAGTTCATTAGAAGACTCGTCTCCAAACAATCCACAGGGAATGTCCAGACCTGAAAAAGGAGTACATAGCCCAGAGCGGGATCTTAGGGCAGGATGTGCAAAAGCATCTAAGACTGGATGACAGTTGCTTAATTACTGATGTTGTGACATGGGCGCTTCGGTCACTAAAAGGCCTTCTAAAATTCCCCTGCCTAAGGAGGACAACTAAGTCTCACCAACAAATGCCTCCCATTTTTTCTTCAGGGTGTTTTGGTGGTGCCTGAAAGCAATATTCAGGATGCTTTCAGCATATACTTGCTCGCCTTGAAACTCATACCTTGAAGAAAGGAAAAAAAAAATGTCCTGTGAAATGCCAGTGTTGGTACTTACCTGAAAAGACAGAAGAGGATCTGATGAGGATGACCAGCGTGGAGTTTTACTGGCAGACGTTTTTGGAAGCAGAACCTGCTGAAAGCAGGACACCCCTGGTTAAAGTGCATTTTGAGAGCAGCTGGACATTTATGGCTTGGTCACCATTTTTTTTACTGTTACTGGGCTCAACTGAGATTTTGAAGTAAAGTCTTAGTTACTACTAAATGATGTAGAAAACCAAACCGTAACTGCATCTTTCAGAGCAGAGGATGGCATGATAAGCAAGGGAACAATGAACACAATTTGTAGCCAAGCTGAATTTGTCAGGCTTAGAATCAGAGATCGGGACAGTGCCGCAGAGTTTTAGTAGTTCAGATTGAGATTTGGGGAAAATACCTACTTGTGCTACATTACATATAATGAATTAACAACTGCAATATATTAAAAAGTCATAGTGGGAAGTGGGAACAAAACTGACAAATGCTCACAAGACTTGTTCCTGTCATCTATTTTTACTTAACTTTTGATCATCATGTGTTTGCCTTAAGGGAGGTGAAACTTGAGCACTGTAACTGTGTGTAAAAGGCTGTGATATTTCCATGATGGAATTGTTAATTGCTCTCAATTTAAATTGTTGATTTTGGAGAGACAACTATAGTAACATACTTGTGAGAAACACTGAAAGTCCAGGGTCAAAAAATACTTAGCCCCTGCGTTCCTTGCACTCCCTAGAACATTACTGATGGAGTCCTTGTAGATACCCATGGTATGTACTTGAATGCTTCAGAAGCAATAGAAATAGTTTAGTAGCTCTCCCAGTTGCAGTATCCTCCAAGAAGTGTTCAACGGTCATTAAGTTACTTATTTAACAACTGCAGTATTGCACAGGTCATTTTAGTTCTCCTCCTGCCCTTGTGCCATCAGTCTGTGCATCAGGAAAAGTTCAGAGTTTCTACATTAAGTTCTCAATATCACCACTTTCAGTGAGCCTGATGGTAAAAAAAAGAAAGTGCAGAATTTCTGGGTTTATTATGGTAACGCAAGTAAACAACGTTTCAGTGAAGAACTGAGCTCCTGAAAGACTGTGAGTGCCAACAAGCCTGACAGCATGTTCTGTTCCTTTCTTGAACATGAGGAGTTGCCGCTGAGACTGATGGTATCTGGAGTACAGGGACAGTAAGTACAGTGCATGTCATTTCTCAGAAGCACCCTGCGATCCATGCAGCACTGGGACTACATTAGATGTTATTTTGCCATTCCTGTTTAACTTGACATGACACCACCGTGAAAAAGGATATGGGCAAACTAAGATTGTCACGGCAAATCTTACACTAGTAGAAGTTTTCAGCACCTTGCTGGCTATATGCGCATGAGTCGGGGCTAGGGGCCAGAGTATCCTCTTGACTGCACTTTAAGAAATAGGTGTTAAATCCAAACTCATGAAGGTGGTGGTTTTCAGTGACCGAGGGACCTGTTCCTTGTTGCTGAGGTGGTACCTTTGGCAGTCTTGGTGCCGGGCAAACAGCTGGAAGCTAATGAATGTTTTAGTGCTTGGAGCATGTCTGGGTATTGAGTCCCAGGCAATCTTCCAGCACCGAGGTGTTAAGCTCTGCTGCTGACCTACAGCACCTGCAGCGACATTTCTTGGTGTTGGTAAAGGGGAATCAGGTCTCCCCCCTGCACTTCCAGAGTTGCCTCCTTGTTTGCAAT
Source organism: Pterocles orientalis (assembly GCA_011057875.1). Classification (NCBI taxonomy): domain Eukaryota; kingdom Metazoa; phylum Chordata; class Aves; order Pterocliformes; family Pteroclidae; genus Pterocles; species Pterocles orientalis. The sequence goes on from WKFP01015466.1 coordinate 4,287,838, forward strand.
TGTCCAACTTTGCTGCACTTGAGCTGTATGTAGGCTGAAATGCTTAAGGTTCATGTCTCTTTGGGAAACTTGCAGTCAAAACAGTGCATGTTCTTTTGAACCCATGGTTAGGATGTGGTGGTCTTTTGCCTACGTTCAAATATTCTTGAACATATTTCTTTGAAATAATTTGTCACTTCAGAGATTTGGGACAGGAACTCCAATTTGGGTAGGGGAAATGACCTCTGTGTAGAGGATGCCCCCTGTTACCTCTGCCATCTATTCTGATTTGGCCAAATGCATTAATGTTTGTAAAAAATCAGACAGCATGTCCTCAGTAAAAGTGGTTTTGATATGTATGTGTATCTTTATTTTATACCAAATAAAATCTGCATTGGTTTTATCTTCAGTGACCATGCTCAAACCTCTTTCTTTCCCACAGAGAAGGTCAGTGTGGTATAAGACACACAGCAGTGGGAATCAAAGCCATGTATCTATGGCTGGGGCAGTGATGCTGGGGCTGAGCAGTCTGCCACCATTCCTGCTCTCCCACTGATGCCTTCTCCTCTAGCCCCTCTTTCCCTCCTGCTGGTAGCCCTAAGGAAGACTCTTGAACCCAGCATTCAGCCTTCCGGTGCCTAATAATGGACAAGAGTGCAGGTGGGAGGGAGAAGAGGTTGGTGAACAGACGGGGTAAACATGAGGAGGCAGGGGAAAGGGATTGCCTTGTTGTAGAAAGCAGGATTTGTTGGGCAAAGGGACTGTGGTAAGCAGTTGCAGGAGAGGGCTGAGGGACTGGGATTCAATGAGGGGGGGCAGCTGGAAGCTCGACTGTTTTAGTTGGAAAAGGCAGCTAGGAGCATGTGGGAGGGAAGGAAGGGACATGGAGACAGCAAGCTGGGAGAAGTAGCGACCAAGAGCTGGGCTGCAGTGAGGTGCTGGGAATTTCTCCAAGAGCATTGTTTGGAGGAAATGGAGGGGGAGAACTCCAGGGAAGGAAAAGTGGGGTTAAGGCCAGATCCAAATTGTACGGGGAAATCTGGTACCTCTTCAAAATCAGGCCTTCCTGCTTCTCTGCTCGAATGGCTGTGCAGACAGCCAGTGGTGGTACAGCCCCCCTGGTGCAGCGCTGGTCCACACAGTAACAGCAACCTGCCTTCTGCTGAACCTTTGTCAGCCCATGCAAACACATTGCTCCTGCAAACAAGACTCCTCTCTTCCCTGCTGCATAAGGAATTTATCACCTGCCCAACAGCTCTCCTAGCAGTGTTGAGGTGGGAGGCATGGGAAGAAGCACTCCCCTGCAAAACTGAAGTTGTAAAGCTTAAGCTTGTAAAAAGAACCTTCCCCTGCCTCCTGGTACTGTCAGGCTCAGCTTGTGAGTACAGAGGATGATGCGAGAGCTGTCTCAGCCAGCTGCCTTTGCCTGAGGTGCCTTTGGGAGTGCCTTTGTGGTCCCTTCTGCAGCAGGCATTGCCACCAGAACAGAGGGGTCTGGAAGTCCTTACCCTTGTCCTTGGTACAAGTGACAGCTGTTTGCACACTGGATATAAAAGTGACAGTTCTAGCAGTGACTCACGTGTGCATCACTGACATCTATTGTTTTCAGTATGAGCTTTTTTTAAAAAATGCCAGGAAACCTCTTGTATGTGCACGCAGTTACAGGGACATTCAATGGCTGTGCTACAAAGCACTGAAGGAAATCTGCTGCATCCTCTTTCATGCTCATTGGCAGTCATATATCACAGCTGGTTGGTTTTTCTCCTCTACAGCACTTGGTCAGCACATAAGGTTAGACCCACCTGGGGCAGGAACGGCTCAGGCAATCTGTCTGGCACCACGAGCATTGCTTGGTCTGTGGCAAAAGTTCGAAAGCATGCAGGAATCCGGCAGGAGACTGAAGGAGGAGAAAGGATGGGGGCAGTGTTTCATGGCTGAGGTATTCAAAAGCTCTTAGAGGAACTGGACTCGGTCCCTGGCGCCAGACTATCTGTGAGATGTTAGACAAATAAGTTAGCTTTTCTGAAGAGGCCAAGTCCGTATCAGGCTGCCAGAGGCTGAGTGACACATTTGGTATGCTGGAGCTGGATTTATAGAACTGCTGTAGCCGAAGTCAGCATGCGGGTGTGCCTGGTTGGGGAGCACTGGTGGCTCAAAGGGTGACTCTGAACCCCCAATTGAGCCAGTTGTGAAAAGGGCAAATGTACGGTGGCATTAACATGTTCTCTGTCCTGGCCACCCAAGTCCTGAGGGGATGAATTCAGATATTTTAATAAGTACAGAGAAATATCAAGTGAAATAACAGCCCTCTGTCTTGGAGAAGACCAAGCTGTGTGGTTTATTTAGCCTCAAAGTCAAGGTTGAAAGAGGTCAGCGGTGCACAGTGTGGGAGAGAGGTAATCAAGCCATGGACAATACTGGCGTAAGAACAGATTTTTGTATATGAGCAATGAATCACTTCAACCTGGAAGTTGGAAGAACTCTTTTTTTAACCATGAGAACAGCATGGCAGGAAGGGAGGGGAAAAAAGACATCTCATTTTAAAAGACAGCTCCATTAATTTAGAAAGGAACTGATACGGTAGACAACCATGTTATGGCAAGATATGAAGCTGTGTGGTCCAGGAGCCCTGTGATCCCTGGAAGAATACTGAAGTCTCCTGAAAAATCAGCTTTGCTGTAGAAGAAGACCTGAGCCCTGGCTTAAAGAAAGATGTTTTGTCCATTTTGTTTGTTCTCTGTGAAAAGGAGGCAGTGCTTGTTCTGGAGTACTCTGCCATAGGTTAATGTCTCACGATTTTTCCTAGGAGGAAATCTGGTAATTTTGTTTTGTCTTTGCCAGGATTTGCATAAAATGTATCAGAGCTGTGTAATAAATCAAGAGGAGAACAAATTCAGAATTTTTTGCCTTTTTTTTTTTTTTTTTGAAGATGGGAGCTGAGGGGAAAGGAAAAGTGGTATGTGTTTGTGTAAGCAGAAGCTGTGTGGTTGTTCGCTTGCAGTGGGCAGAAATCCCAGCTGTGTTAGCTGATCAAGTGAGTGACTGCTGGTTATACTCTGCAGCAAATGAGGAGTTACTTTAGTATGAATTTCATTTTGCACCTTAAATTGTAAATTGGAAACCATATTTTCCTACTGATTATCAGTAACGGATTGGTAAAATATTTGTGCATGTTGGCTCTTCTAGGGACTTACAATTAAAGCAGATACATTCAGATTGAAGGTAACTAGCCAATATTTTGTAAATTTTTTCCTTTGACAGGTGATATAGGTTATGTGGAGCTGCCTTGAAACTTCTTCACTGGAAACTGGCCATCCTGCTGCTTCCAGCTCACCACTGTAGGTTAATGAGTTGCTTGTAAACTGGCAATGCTAACCTCAAAGGAAACAGCTAGTCAGCAGTTTTAAGACTGAATAAACTTGGTTTATTTCTAAACTGGCTTTCAGATTACTTGGAGCTGTTGAAGCATGTCCGGTTATACTGGTACCTACAGCTCCACAGATTCCTGCCAGGAGGAATTCCAGCTGCAAGACACTGAGCTCCCCAGGGCTACCCCTGGAGCACTCATCAGTGGGTGGATGCGGAGAGTGAAACCCCTTTACTAGCTGCAGAGCAGGTGGGTGACGCCCCCTCCTCATGGTGAAAAGCCCACTCTTCTGAAGAGGTAGGCTGTGCCTTTAATAAAGTTTGTTTTAAATATCTTTACTATTGCATGGGAGCAGAAGGTCCAAGGATAAGTGGGACAGAAGTCTCTTGTGATATGCTACAGAACAGCTAGAATAATTTTGAGGTAGACATTTAATTAATACAACTTTTTCATCTTCTAATGATGCTTTGATCTGGGGAATGCAGAAGCAGTATAGAGCCCTATAGAATAATTCCCAAGTCTTAGTTCCGAATGTCTGCAGGGCTTCATCACTGCTATACTCATGAAATGTTAATTCCATATTGCGTGGTTTTAAACCAGTAAAAGTAAAAATTATCTAAGGAAGGTGAGAGCTGCTGCTTAAATGAAACCAGCTGTAGTACTAGAAGCATCTATCTGTGAGCAGTGATTTGAATACCTGTTTTAATTAACACAGAGCAAAATTTACATCCTTTGGACAGTCAGGTTTTGGAATAACTGCCAGAAGGTAAAATTAGGTTGATTCTTGTAACCAAGTGCTTTCATACATGCATAGTATTACTTTCCAAATAAAGCGTGAACTTCTACAGGAAAAAAACGCACATCCATCTTTGAAAATTTTCTTGGATAAAGGCCCAGGATGCACCACCTTCCTTTTCAGAAGCTTTTTTTTTTCTCTTACTACTGCTTCTGCCGCATGCACCTACAGCATCTTTGTTGAAGCATGCAGTTATCGATAGCTTTTAGTAACCTGAGGGTAATTGTGTTTACATTTGATGGTATTCCCTTCTCCTCCCTTTATAAATACCAACAGCCAGGATAAATCTTGTTTTGTCCCGTTTATTTTTGCAGTATGGTTTTACCAATTGTGGGCATTACTACCGCCTGAAGAGCCTTTCCCCCATGGTCCATTGGATAAAACTGCACCTACGCACCTGGGGGCTCCCCTCCCTTCCCCTGCTGTAAACTACTAAATGCTGCTGCTTCTCTGGGGTCTAAACCCAAATTCCTACCATTGGCTGAAAAGCCTGGCCCACAGATACATCCAGCTGAAATCCTGCTCTTCAGATAACCCAGCTGGCACTTGGTTTCTCAAGGTCTGGGAAGCCAGGGACCCAGGCAGGAGCAGGCAGCCGAAGCTCCGCGGCCTCATCCAGCACAGCAGCAGCCAGCTTGTCTGGCACCCCAGGAAGAAGGCTGCCTCCAGCACAGCGCAGCACCCCAGGAAAGCTCTGCCTCCTACCCAGCGCAACTCCTGTTTGCTATTTTAAAACCCGCCATCAAGACAAACTCACCCGTATAATAGGACAGGAACAATTTTCGGTACAGGATGACTAGCATACAATGAGAGGTGGGGTGGACTAACCATGGAGAAGAGCCCTCTCCTCTTTTTAGTGTAAAGACTAAGAGCACTGCCAAAAAGATGAGGCTGGAGTTCCTACAGAAAGACAGGCACATTTCAGTACTGCCATAAACCATAAAATTTCACGCCATAAACCATGTCTATAGCTGGGGCATGTGTTTAATTACCCATCTTTTCTAGAATAAAGTGTGTTTTCAATATATCCATAAGTCTTACCTCAGGTTATGCTTCCATTTTTCAGATTGTATGCAATAATTTAGTATTTAAATACTATTTCTTGTCCCATAACAAGAGAGCAGACTTGGGTTTGTTTAAGATTTTTAATAGAGATGGATTTGATAATTTTGTTTCATTGATCAGTGGCTCAGAACACGTAGTGTATTTAGAAAAACTCACATTTTCAACAATTACACTACACAAAACAATGTAAACTGTCACTTTTTTCCTTCTTAAAAAAAAAAAAGAAAACATCTCACTTCGGAAACACACACGGCTTATGTTACTTGAAGTGCTTTGCAGAAAGCTCTTTCTCTTGTGACATGGATTAGTTTAGCAGGAACAGTTTTTACTTTGTGAACCCACCCTTAGTTAGGGAAAACAGGAGGTAAATGGATTAACAAAATTCAGTTTAGTTGAGAATATTGAATTCTGTCATATCAGAGGTGTGTTAGTCTTCAAACAGAAGCTATGTTAGATTGATGAACACTTAAACATCCTTTATTGGTTATATTTAAGAATACACAGAGTGGCTGGGGAAAGAAAGACAGTGTGCAGAACATCTGTAGCTCTTCAAGCACAGTTTAATTCTGATCACCATCTCTTATCATTAGTTCCAGTCCTCCCTTGTTTGATCTAGTTCAAATATTTAGCTGATGTCAGCATCCTGAAAATGGACTGACTACCTTAAAAAGCTTATGTTTAGAAGGAAGTTCCCACATATTTGAGGAAAATACATTGCAAAAGCAAAAGAAGAATGGTTTATTTAGATTAAATGAAAAAAAAAAAGAAAAAAGAGAAAAAAAGTTGAAAAGAAGTAGCATTACAAGCATCAATTCTTGGGCCTCCTGAACAAAGGGGCAGGAAATAGCTGTAATTTTCTTAGTTGTCAGTTTTCTAAGATAACACTTGGTAACATTGAAGAGTCCCTTTCTCATTAACTAACAGTTCCAAACTTCGAACTTACCTGATTATGAGGCTTTAAGCAGCCTGGTCTAGTGGAGGGTGTCCCTGCCCATGGCAGGGGGGTTGGAACTTGATGATCTTTAAGGTCCTTTCCAACCCAAACCGTTCTATGATTACAAGCTTTCATCTCTTCCCACAGACGCTAAAACCTACTTATTACTGTGAAACCCAATACGCTTCTCACTTGCAGACTCAGTGCAGAAGAGCTTCTCTTCTTGACTGCTGGATGAACCTCAGTGCCGGGGGCAGTTTCCTCACAAGGAAAGCAGGGAGAGGTACTGGCACTGCCTTGGCAGCAAGCACACACTTTGCTTATGATAGTGAACTAGTAAAGTCACACTCCCGAATGCAGGGCACCCATCCACTTCAGCCAAACTTTCTATCTGGAAAGGATCAAGAACTCCTTCCTAAAAGAAGTTCCAGTCTCTTTAAAACCTCATTGTTGACCAGAATGGACAAATACATTCAAAGTGCAGCAACTCTGAACAACTGGAGATGCTGCTTCCAGCTGTTTTTAAGGAAATGAGACAACAAGAATAGCATCTTTGACTGGAACAGTAATATTTCATGCTCAGATTTGCTGACTCTGTAGATCATAAATACAGAAGCGACTTACTACATGCAAAGTACAGCAGACATTCAGACTGCATCCCTGGGAAGAAGATGACCATCCCTGCTCAAAGAAAGTCACGCTGTGAACAAGAAGTCTTGCCAGTGAGTTTACAAGCTACCAAGAAGCATCCATTTCTTCAGGGTTCTTATGGAAAAGTGCGAGGTGTTGGTGTCTCACTGGTGTGTAGTACACCAATACACACACGAGATATTGTTTTTACTTTGATATGGTGCAATGTTGGGTGCTAGGTGGTCAGTCCACAAAGCTAGCACACCTGGTTTCAATCATATTGTGTGTTTACACAATTCAAGATGTTAGTTCTGTCTACTTTGCCACATCCTTCTAACTATAATTGGTTAATTTTTATCTTTTCTTAACTATAGGTGGTTAGTTCTTTTCTCACTTCGATTTAAAAACACAGTGCTACTTAAATTTACTACACATGCTTGGTCAGTGAGGGTCTTAATTCAGGGAGGGTTGTCCCGACACTTTGAGGGGTATTTCTTAGTATTATGTTTATATTAAAATGAGGATAAGTTACTTTTGGACAGTGCTAATCACTAACTTGGCTGGCTACTCTGGGAAATATGAATGTTTCTGTCTTCAAGGGTAAATCTAACAATCCTTAAGTGATTAAAAAAAGTTTTTCTCAACAGTCGTGAGGACTGTCATCCTAATCTACGCAGAGAGTACATATTTGTTATGTTAGCTCTAACTTAAATTGCAACAGTGTAAGGGAAATATTTGTTCTGAGGTGTAAACTCCCCTTTTCATTAAGCTGAAAAATAATCCCAGTGCTGACTGGTCACTACAGTAAAAAAATTCCCCAATTTGTACAGAACTAGTGTGGATTTGGTGTAAAATGCATAAAATAATGCAACATAAATAAGACTGTCCACTGGTGTCTTGCACTAGAATTACCATTGTGCCTCAGCTCCACCCCACATCCTCTCAGAGGACGGGCAAAGCCACCCCACACATCGCTGCTTTGGACAGTACTAACGAGCAGCTTCAGCACTGGCCCCTCAGCTACCTAGCCCAGGATCCGTGCAGGTCATCTGCTTCTAACATTTCTCTCTTTTATTGCAAAAATCAGACTAGCTCATGGTATGTATGAGGGGAAGGACCTCACGGCAGTGGTACCCAACTCAGGCTAGCTGGCCATGCTTCAAGAAAGCAACACAACAGAGCACATCCTTCATCCTCTCCAACTCCTACATCGCTCAGGGAGTGCCTCAGGCAGAGGCCAGGTTTGGATCATGGTGAATAACGGTGCAACTGGTCTTGTTGGAAACACTGACTTTTGAACCTGTTGATATGCTTTGGAGCACAGAGCCTGTGACCACAAGTTTCACTATTTGCTTAGGGTAACAACATTGCCTTTGGTTTTCATTTAATGCTTTGTGTCAGCAGGTACCCTCAGTTTGTTTTGGTAATGGGTGAGTCACCATTCCCTGTTCTCCTTTGCCGTGCCATTTTAAATTTTATAAATATCAGATCTTCCTTTGCCATTTCTTCTCTCCAACTGAAACAACCCAAGCGTTTACTCATCACACAAAATTTGCACTGTACTTCTGGTTACCTTTTTGCCCTGCTCTGCACCTTTTCAGATTTTTTTAACATCCTTTCAAAGATGACCAAGCCTCAATGGGATGCTGATGGTGTGAGATTTATGGACCAACAGGTTTTTGATTTTGACTTCAGATCCCAACGTTGTTTACCTTTTAAATAATTCCTGCTGTGTTCTGAACAGTAGCCAGATGGATTCCAAGCTCTTTCTCATGAAGAAACACCTATTTTATAGGCCATTGCACTTGTATACTTTGAGTTGCTTTTCACGAAGCACTACCCCACATTTTACAGTCAACCATGGATTCAGTAATCCTGGGTAACTGAGTATCCCACATGGTTTTCATTTTCCTACTCACTCCCTTCTCCAGGTCCAGCAGCACAAACCTCTGGATGACATTGCTAGCAACTTCTCTCCATTGTGAAAACTGGTGAAATGATACGAAATGGAACAAAGACTAATTGGTCACATACTAATGGTGATAGATTCCTCTTCTTAGAGCAACTAAGACAGTATGAGCTTAACACCTTTCACTAATGGACTTTCCAAATATCTTCTTATAAATGAAGTATACCATCCTTTGCATGACCATTCAGTCTTTCCAAGAACAGGGTTAGAAGTTGTAACTCCTCTTTATCACGGCAATATTGATATAAATCTATGCTTTATTGCTGCATATAATAATGTTTACTTTTAGTTGTAGCTTGCAGACTTTCCTATAATGAAAAGGATATTGGAGCAACTGTTGGATGCTCCCAGGTGAGAATCATTAATTGTGTTTTAAGGAAGGGAACTCCAAATCAATTCTGTACCCTGAGAAGAGGGTTGAGTTGCTTTGAGAGCTTTGTAACAGCGTAACAATGTAACTCCACATGAAACACTCAACTCCACAAAATCTAACAACTGTTTGCCTCCTACTTCTCAGTGACTCCAATGTCTACATCAAGTAGGGGAGTACTAAGAAGAAATGGAAAGATAAAGTATTTTGCTGGCCTAGGATGATATCACCATGCTCTTACCTAACCAGAAACTTGTTGACAGAGCAGGAGCTCCAAGCATCACTAGCATTTCTTCTCTTTAGAAAGGAATGTGTGGATGAGGCCTTAATCAGCATGCTCAAACAGAGCTGAAAGTACGGCAACATCTTGTCCAGACAATTGAGTGTTTAGTTAAGTGCATATACAAATCAGCCGGTGGCAGATAGCCCAGCAGGTGTTTCCATTCCCTTTCCTCCACTACTACTCTCCCCACAGCAAGAGAGCTTTCACAATATTTTGCTTTTTCTCTCTTCCCCACCCACTGTGGTAGTTAAAGGATAATCCCTTGCCATTTAACCTCATTAGGATACTGAGCTCCTGAACTAGGGCTCAGAGCACCCGCATGCCATCGTTGCACTGATTGCTTAAGACTGAAAAAACAAGCCCTGAAACTGCAGAGTTGCTGTCCTTCTTAAATCCTCACAGCTTAAACTGCAAATATTGGCAAGATTGTTGTGTTGTAGCTATCAACACTATGAAGAGGGTGCATCAGATGATACAGTATGATATCGTAGTTCTACTGAACCTCTGCTTACAGTAATTATTTCGGCATTGTTAAAGACATTTGGTGCAGTAGCACCCAATTTCTTGCACACTGAAATAAATACTATCTCTAGGAAGGACAGGATTTAATATGGTCCTCGACCCACCCCAAGCTTGAACCTATTGTACCACACAGGCTTTAGGTGCTTTGATAACATGGGAACAGAAGTTACCAGAAGATTTGGACAGAACACTTACCACAGCAGTCTTAGTCAGACTAGCATGATACCTAGTGCTAGTGCTTTGGATACCTAGTGAGTTTTTGTATTTGAAATAACCTTAAGGCACCTCCTGCAACCTTACTGATGTGTTCATATCTTAAATTACAAGAGGTTAAGAGTTCTGAGAATGACAGACTGATGAAAATCAGGTAAAATGCTGCTTCTGATTTTCTGCTTTATGAACAGACCAGAACTAATACACAGAAAACCAGGAACACACATCCTGACTGCAAAGGAAAGGCAAAGCAGCCTGTCTCTCTTAAAAGGAAGGAAGCAAATTTGGGACATCCTCAGATGGCTTATGTTCCCCCTGCTCCACCAAGGCCAGCTATGGGTCATATCCCTTTCTTTACTTCCAATATCCCAAACTAAAATCAGACAAACTTACCTCAAGTGACCCCTTTCCTACAAGTGTTACTAATCGGCTGTTATGGTCTAGAAGAATATCTGCTGGTATTCTGCTTCCTGGTATTAATCTGTGTCGAAATCAAGGCATTCAGCCAGGCAATTTAGGACTGAAATTCAGAATGAGACAGTGGATATAACCTCCTTGATTAAACTAAGTTCTGGAAATAAAAGCCATGAATATGTTATAACATAGAACGGCACGACCAACTTTTCCCTGCCTCTGTAATAACAGCTTCAGAGACTTTACTAGTTAAAAAATAAATCCAAACTGTTTCTCATAGCCTACAGTTAAGTATTTTAAGATTGCAGCAAAACCCTTTCAAGTTGAGCACTCACTCTGAGGGAATGCAAGTCTGTTTTTTTCCAAATAAAAATTTCAGTATTTCAAATTAAAGGCATCAGCAAACTAAATGAAAAAGCATAATGTTAACAAAAGCTAGAATTAGCACAAATGTTTTTAATTTCCGTAGGACAAAGATTACCGCTCCTTTGCATGCACCGATATAAATCCTTTCTAGGTCTGTAATCCTGTACACAAACTTGGGATGGCCACTGGCTTTATCCACACCTGCATAACCAGGTATTCAAAAAGCCAGGACTTCTTTCTCCTTGCAGATGCCTTTCTGCACCACCAAGTTCCCTGATGTAGACAGTGCAGGCAAGCTACAAAGTCCTTTATCCTCATATAAATTATTATGAGCTGTCTCTCCATGGTAAGTTTCAGTCCCTAGATGAATCTTCAAACCCAACAGCATTTTGGAGGTCTGCAAGTCCACACAGGGTGGTGCAAAACAGATTATGATCAAGAAAGGAGCATAGGATAAAGGTAGAGTAGATAAAGCATCCAAACCTGATAGATCATTTTATTACCTGAAAATATGTACTGATTGCAGTGTTTAATCACCTTGTCACAACTGTTTAATTTCCATAGCAAAAGCTTGTATAAATTGCAAGTATCAAAGAAAGAGATGACATTTCATTTGTATCTGCAACACAGATTCAAGTATGATTGCCCAAGCATTTGCTTCCTGTCTGCATGTATGCAGGTTTCAGAAGGCACCTCCATGTTTATCAGACTGATGTTACCCTAGAACCGCTTTCAGAATTACTAAAGGCTTTTTAAATTCCATAAAACATAGTAGTGATGCGAGATTACTTTTAATAAAATGTTCAAAGTTATTTGCTTTGCTCTGGAGTAGAAGCAAGTCTGTGCTTCTCTGTGAAAGCCTTTGATTTTGTAATCAATTAGGATGGGGCAGTTTAATTACTTTTGCATTATCCCATTGTCCTTGTTTTAGGATAAGGTATGCAGAAGCCTACAAGACTTCTCAGCATTTAGGAAGATTAAGAGTAACAACTGCTTACAAGGCTGTTCCCACAGTAAAGCTGTTTGAGCCATTTCCTGGCTTTGTAATTCACCATTTCCTCCACACTTTTCTTCTCTTTCACTTTGCAGGCTTATTTCTACTGGATGTTATTTTTCAGAAGGGCACTCCCAAAAATCCCAGGCCAAGAAGTACCTGTGGTTTCTCACTGCACAATATTAAACTCTCAAACTTGAGAAGCAAGACCCTCCTCCTGCACTGCAAATAGGGTTTGCAGGAACCACTTCTCACAGAGAGGGTTTTTCAATATACAGACATTTCCAATTATTATTCTACACGTTCTTCTCTTAGGAATGTGTTCATGCCACTAAGCAGCTCTGTCCTACTTTCTGTGACTCGGATTTTGACCGAGATAGTACATTACACTGACTGTGTATAGCCTGCATTCCTGTGAGACGGTCTCTGCTTCCTGGTCATGGTTTAGCCTCCTGTGCTTCTAAGTTTCAGCAGGTCACAAGTTCAGCATTTTGGAGAGGAATGCTTCCCTGCTGATCCATCTGTAAGTTCTCTCTTTTCTCCCTGAAAAAGGCCCTCCTCTCACCCGCATCTTAAAGAAAAGCACATGAGGTTCAGGCTTCTGGTTACGCAAATTCCATTCCCACACTTGTGCAGAGGCAGAGACCATCTCTGCCAAGCCTGAGGTCAAGCATGTTATTCCTGTGAGCTACTTCAAACAGAGTTAAAAGACACACTGAACCTTTCTTTGAAAAGCATGTGAAGAATATTAGTTTCCAGGGTTTTACTGTTCTGAATTAGACTCAGAGAAGCTCCTCTGACCAATATTGTCTGAAGAAAGACTGCAATTCAAGTTAAATTGAACTTATACAAGAAGGACCATACTTTCCATGCCAATCTACAAACTGTCTCATTGATTATAAAGATTAAAATCACAGGATCTGGCCTCCTGGTTGTCATAAGCTGCTCACGCTATTTGTTAAGGTTTCTAGACTTCCTACTGCATGGTCTTTCCCCCTCTCCAGGAGTAAAGCATAGTAGCTATCATATTAGTAGTACTAGACATCATTTTAACCTTTACTATGTACTCGCTTCAGATCAGCTCTTTGGAAATTCATCCCAAAAAGCTTAGTTTTTTCCCCCTGCAGTTAAAATTTCTGCAGTCCTTTCCCCAAAGGCAATTCCTTCAGTGTAAAAAAAAAAAAAAAAAAAAAAAAATTAAAAAAAAATTGGTCCTTTCATAGGCCAAAAAAAACTTGTATCCTTGGAATAGGGCCAGATGTGGTCAAGTACCAAGTATGTAATACTTTACCCTTGGTTCAGTCTCTATCAGAAAAGGTAGTTTACACTGTACCCTTCATCTGCATAGCAGACATGTAACATACAGCATAAACACACTTGTCATAGCATTCCTCCTTTCTGATAACTTGAGATCAGAATATCAGAGCTACTGCTGAAGCCCATGTAAGCAGCACTTTGAACACCTCTCACAAGAAGTGCCCTGAAAAATCCAGTGATATGCCCGTGTTTGTAGTGAGGCTGCTGTGGTACTGCTCTGAGCAGTCACAGGATCTGCTCAGAGCTACTCAACACTAACTGATAAACTACTTTTAGTCCACTTGAAGTTAAGAGAATTTGTTATTTTGCACAAAACATGCAGTGTCATACAGGTGACTCAAAACTTGATCATTTCTCACACACTCTGAATTAACTAGCAAGCAAAGCACAAAAATGCCACTTTTCTAGAAATTGTGTGTTCTTCCAAATTCTGTAAATGAAAATCTTTCTAATTCAAGGGCAGCTACGTAAGCTCCAATATCCTATGGCAGTATGGCAGTACTTTTTTCAGTGAAGACAATCATCTTACACGTTTTCTTTTTCCATTTTAAAAGGATTATAATACTTATTGATTGCTGTTCATTACCATCTTGGGCTGTGTTTTCTAGTCAAAACCTCATATACCAAGTTCATAAAAAAATATTTATGTGCTGGTATGGTTCGATCAATGTCTTGCCAGCTCAGGATCTTATGGGAAAGGGATTGAATATATTAAACTATTCTTTCAAAAGGATACATACAAGAAAAAAAGGATCTATTAGAGAGTTGGTGAAATATGCAGTATTTCAGAACAAGGAGGTGGGTTTTTTTTTGTTCTTCACACTTTTCCAATAAAGGAGTCCTTTGGGAATTTGGTTCAGGATCAGCATCAGTAGTAAAAAGAAGCTAGATGGTTTATCTTAACTTTTGTTGGCAGTGAAGTCCAATTTTGGAAGAAGACTTAAAATGAAAAATAGGTAAAAATCAAGGAACAAAATTCACTGTTGTAACATATGAATAAAAATTAAGCTTGTGTACATGGGCCTCTCCTCATCATGTTGGATAAGCATTTTAAGTAATTTTTGAATGTGCAGTCAGGCTATTATATTCCTCACCTCTCACCAATGATCCATCTATTTTGGCTGCTCTTTCACGACCACATTTTGGGCTTACTGGTGAACTTCATTCAATTGTATATTTTTGCCATGGGAATTAAAAACACAGACAGAGAAGCATCTGCACTATGATGGTTTATTGATGCTTTCAAGAGATTCAGTCTTCCTGAGGAAGCTAATGAGACAGAAATTTCTACTTCCAGAATCTGTACATGATCTTTCTTCCAAAGAACAGACCTCTCTCTGCATAAGGCTCTGTTTTTCAACCAGAGTGATTTGGTAAGCTTCAGCTTCAAGCTGCACATAAAGATTTGCCTCACTGCATTAAGTCCATTTATTTTGGATAAGCTTCACTGTCTCAACCCAAAATTTGGTTCATATGACTCATCTAGTAACTCTAATTGTTGTAGAAGTCTCAAGTTCTCACTCAGTATTGACTGTATGGCTCCCAAAAACTTATCCAAAGTAAATGCAATTGGTTTTATAATTCAGGAGGAAACTACTTTTTCTATTGCCAGAGCACTTTAAAAAAAAAAAAAGTAAAAACAAGTAACGTAAACAGTATAAATAGCATGGATCGTTGCTATTTGTTTTGTCTTCCTTGAAAGCAGAGGAGAACTGAAAATGAGTTGTTCTGCTCAAGAGATCTTCATCAGGGTTTGTTTCTCTTCACCATTTAAGAACAGAGCTCAGGCTGTATTGCTCTTCCAGTTTTTCCACAAAAAAAGCTTCTGGTTTCCTCGTGTCTCTTTTCTTAATAAAGTCAGACAGTCATTGTAGATCAATGCCCTTTACAAATTTACCTTGGAGGGACAGACAAGGAGGTAGATCACTTGTTAGAGAACACATTTGAAAGAATGCAGACACGACAATATGACTGCAATATTTCTCTGCAGCAGTAAGTTCTCATACTGAAGTTAGCCTATTAAGTTTAATAGTTACGGAAAAACAGCATGGATAGTTACTCACACACAATTTTATGAGACGAACAACTGAAATGGCAGCAAGAAAAACACACTTTTTAGACAAACTGATATTACATCACATTAGTGGGCCACAAAAGTCTTTAAAAAAATAAACCTTTTGAGACATGAGAATGAAATCACATTTTATCATGCTTTAAATAGCTGAACTGCCCTTCAAAGCATAAGTTTTCAGCTACTGGCAAAGACAATGATATCTCTTAATTTGGAAATTAAAAAGCATTTAGCAATAAGTTAAAGCTAGCCTACGTGTAAGTGGGCTAAATACTAGGTAAAGATTTTTTCCCTTTTCACATTTAAGATGATACTACAGTTTATCGCTTCTGTAGCTTATGTGTTGTGCAATGCCCCACTGAAGGTTCACATCTACTCTGTGAAAGAGAACAAGAGCAAACACCTTTCTTTTAGGATAATCACAAATGGTAAAGCCAGTAGTATTTGTGTGTCCATGTAATTAGATGTTTGCTGTTTATCACACAGAAGAACTGTAAGCAGAGTCCATGGATTCTTCTGAGCAATATGAAACCTCATGGTTCCATGCAAGTTCAATACTGCTTCTCTCACTCTCTTCCCGCCTCCCCTCCTCCTCTTATCTGCTGTTTTCCCTAGCCCAAGATACATTTCCAACTATCTTAATCCGATTTTAAGAAACTTAAGGGAGAGAAAGTTTCACCTCATGACTTCTACCCAAGAGAGCCTGCCTCCGGGCTTGTGTTGGGTCAGGTACATCTTAGACCACAGGAAGCTGGATGTTTTTCTTTTGAGGCACTAGAAGTTAGACTAATAGTAATAGTCAAGTTGCCCAAAGCTAAAGGGACAAGTAGCTCTCATTGCCTTCCTATTTAAATACTTGGCCAGGGAAGAAATCTTCTTTTTCCCTTCTTCCCTGAAATACATTAAGTACAGCTTGCAGTAACAGATTCCCCACTGAGTTTTCCATTCATGCACCTGTAGTCCTAATGTATACCGTCCTGTTTTACTTTATAGTTTCCTCAACCTCACAAGAGAAGTTAACAGTGGATCTCTCCACATTCAGATACACACACATCTGTTTTTATCTCATAATAACCATCATGTTTATATTTCTTCTTCCACATTCCCAAGCTAAGCCAAGCCAAGCTCAGTTCTATGACAATGTTTTCATGTACCTCTCTTCAGAGAGAGCTGCTGCAGCTGAACAAGACAATTGCAGCATGCTAATTATACTTGGATTCAATATGCAGTTGAAAAGAGGAGAATGACCAGTTTTCTCATTCGTCTATTTTCAGACATTTGGAAAACCCCACTGCCAGCATCTTGAGTAAAAAATAGGTGACATCTTCAGACCCTAGAAAAACCACTTACGCACGTTAACTTCTTTAAACAAACATCCCCACCTCAAGTGACACAGTGGCCTGCAGTCCTCCTTCATCCATCCACAAAGCAAGAATTATTTTTACTAAGTTAGGAATCATGCATTGTCTTCCAGAGGAAATACCAGCCGGGTACCCCTGCTTGTAACTTCATGATCTGCTGCTCCCAAATCATGTTCCAGTACTTCCTCTGAATTACTTTTCGTTCTCCTGCCATCAAGGCTAGTGGTAGCTGTATGGGGCCCAGAAGAACCATTTGCAGTTATTGTTGTATCACCATACGTCACAGTAAGATCACCATCGTTCAGAATAAAATCAGAATCCTCTTCTCTAAGCTGTTCCTGATTCTGTAAAAAGAAGAAGAAGAATCTTTGTACAGTGCCCAACATCTGGTCTTTGCCAAGAAGGTAACTGAACAGAAGAGTTTACCTACTTGTCAATATAGAAGCAGTAAGTGGTAAAGTTCCACCTTAAGAAATGTTAAAAATAACCTTGAACCCAGTGTTTGCAAATCAGCTTACTGCTCCTTGTATAAGTACTGCTATTGCGGAGAGATGAGGGAAAGCTGAATCCAAAAACTAGATTATGAAACCAGTAACTAGGGATTTAATAGCACTGGAAGTTTACCAGAAGTACAGGAGAGATGAGCAGTATACACCAGTTTTTGCATGACAATTTAGAAGGTAACACAGGAAAAAGCCTGGAGACCAAACACAATTAAGTCACTCCAGTTATAAAGTCCGAGTTGCATCTGTTGCTAATTTCAAGTTCATTAGTAAAAGACTCATGCAAACTGCTACGAACTCATCAGGCCCAAATTCTTTATACTCAAGGCTTCCACAACAGTTTTTTGTTATAGATTGAAAACTAACCACACTCTTTTAAACTATGGGCTTACTCTTACCTATACCTTACTAAATAGAGAATTCCTTGACCTAGTTCTTAGGAGTGCTCCTGAGCCATAAAAGTGCAAAAGATGAATACAAGAAAGTGCTTGCTTCATAGTTTTGTAACTAGTTCTGCTACGTTTTCTTTTCAAAATAACTTAAGAACGTGGCTCATAAAACCCTACGAATTTATTTTGGCAGAGATGGGATGAAATATGTGGTCAGAGACCGTAAGTGTAACAAAACACTTCTCTACACAGCATAATACAACAATGAGCAATCGTACCACGTTTCACTCCTGTTTAACATGACCTTGGTAAAAGGCAAAACAGCTGAATAAGACAGAAAATGGGGCTTCCTCATATTTTAAGAAAATTCTATCAGTACTGTACGCTTGCTTTCTTGCAACTGAAAGCAACTATTTCCCCATGCAAATAGCCCCATACTGTTTAGCAAGAGCTCAAGCATCTATATTGCTGTTCTCCTTGGTAGGCTGGACACCGATCAGGCTACATTCTCAAAATACATCATTTTCTTCCACTTGAGCAAAGGAAAGAGGGCACAGGCTACATCAGATAGGATGCCTGCGATCAACCTCACCAGAAGCCCTACCTGTATTGCAGAACAGGTTCAGGGCACTTGAGATTGAAAATGCTGATTAACCTATCCATGATGAAAATGCAGTGCCTGGCTAAATAAAACTTCCTGGGAAAGCTTCCTGTCATTATTTCAAAATGACTATCAGCCAAAATAAAGCAGCAGAAGCCTCTAGATGATACGGAATATTTAACTAATGAGGACTGGAAGAGATGTCAGGAGTTTACCAAAACCAACAAAAGCAATGGTACAGTTCAGTGTTGGGTGTAAGATAAGCCCTACTTAGAATGAATGCTAATTTCTCAGACACTTCGTGGCATCCAAATTTATCATTGCTTACTAGAGGCAGGGTTACTGTGACAGAGAGCACTGTTCTCAAAGAGCAAATATAGTTCAGGACACTTGCTTGCTTTGATTGCAAAGAAAACACTGAACTACTGTCACTATCTTAAAAATTAAAAAGGCAGAAATTAAAGGGTTCAGCTACAGTTGGCAGAAACACCCTTTACAAGCTTTCCATTGCAAAAAAGTGGACGTCTGAGGGACAGGACCAAGATGATCAAAAAGGTACACAAAATAATTGACCGTTTAAGAAAAACTGATATCCCTATATATGGTTTTTGAAGAAGAGGCATTCAAATAAAGATGAAAATGAGGAAGAAACAGGCAGTTTGTGACTGCTGACTGGTTATGTTTCAAGAAGTTGAAGAAGCTGAAAGGCAACTTGTAATAGAGCTTCTCATGGTGTTTGCCCTTGAAGAGGCACCAAGAAGGGGAAGGCAGGGCATCAGCACACCAGGAGGTATTGTGATATCAGGGGCATGTCTGAAGCGGCTGCAGCAACTTCCCAAAGCACCTCCTATCTCCACAATGCTATTTAACAGTAAATCCTTGCAGCCACCTGTCAGATAAGAAACTGGTAAGAACACACAGTACGCTGGAGCTTCCCCAAAAGGCTGGAAAGCTCTTGGAAGCACGATCCTGAAAGGAGAGGGCTGCAGGCTTTACACTATATGGCAAGTCCTAAATCAGCCTTTACTGTTTTGTCCCAGCCTATACTTACATGTATGTAAGCAAGATCAGTTCCAGGGAAAACACTGAGCCTTCTCTCAACACAGTGAACAAACATTGGCTTGCACAAGCCAAGTTCCACTTATTTATTTCACTTCTGAATAGCACTGCAAGCAGCAGGCAGTTTATTTCACATATTTCCCCAGAGAAGATACTTGAACAATCCCATGTAGTACATGGATTTGCTATGTTTGCAAGCAAAGAGGATGGGTGAATAAACCTACAATGCTCCATGCAGCATGAACAATTCTTTCAAGAAAGACAGGAAATGTATCCAAGTAGGTCCCTAGAGACTTGAAATTCTTCCAAGAATAACCCTAGACCGGCCTCTGCAATTCCCTACAGTTCTGTAGGAACAGCTTCAATTCCCTCAAAAAACATAGGTCTGAACTTCACCATTTAAACTGACAATCTAGAATGGCTAAGTACCTAAATCCAAAACTCTACCAAAGACTGAATTTTGCTTTGATGTACTGACCATAACCCTGAGGGACCTCACAACATTCTATCCCATTTGTGGTAAAATCTGTTCATTCTCCTAAAAATGCATGCTGGAGACGTTAAAATGGCTGAAGCTTATTTAGCGCTACTGCTTACAAAGCCAGTCTTTACTGCCTCCTAAGGCAGTGCAAAAAAGAAGCACATGCAAAGTACACTGCACATCCAAAGCGCTGGTAGTCACCACGTACGCTGCTGGTGCTGAATACAACGCAGGCATCACGGATGACAAAACTTGCATCAGAAGTTAACTTATCTTATGGCTCCAGAACAAAAGCATCAAGTAGCATGCATGCAAAATATATTACCAACTTAAATCTAATGCTCCGCTTAGAGTTGTTCTACTTCTCATCTGAGTTCAAACTAATCAAAAAAAATAAAACCATTTTTTCTATGAAGCTGTAACTACTAAGAAAGGGGAGGGGGAAGGCACGATGTACAGTTTTCTTACCAATTTTGAGCGTTACCTCCTCCAAGATTTATATAGACTGCAAGTGAAATTTCTTTACTGGTCTTGCGTATTTAGAAAAATAATTAAATTCCCTCTACTTTCATACCAAGTTGTCACACTGTGTATGTTGCAAGACCTAAACTTTCAAAAAAATAAAAAAAAAAAATGGGTAGGAGTGTGTGTAGGACACAAAACATAACTCCTGAACAAACAAGTGAAAAAAAAAAATAAAGTCCCCAGGAGTGCTTCATCAGGAAGAGCAGGTGATAACAGATGCTTCACCAAATGGGATAAATGGTTGACAAAACAGAGAATTACTAAAAGTTTGAAACACATCAATAGGGAAGGAAAAAAAGTGACCTACATTAGTTTGGGATAAATTGTAAAGCCCTGCCAAATGGTAATGCACTAAAGTAACACCAGGAGAGAAAAATAGGAGTGAATTTTTGAAAATTATAATTTTAAACACTGTAACAGCAGCAGCCTTTCATGCTTTTAAGTTCCAACTTGGATTCTGTTTGGGTAGGAAACAATTAATGGTGAGCCTAGTAGCACAGTCTTAAAGCAGTGAGAGAAGATCAGCAAGTAATAGTAACAACAGCTCCAGAAAAAAAAAATCCACTGTACTTCACCCTGCATGCTGACTCAGGACATTATATGTATGCCATGCAAATTCAAGTTTAGAGGGCACAATCTCATACTTGGGAATAGTTAGTATGTAAACTATGTAATAAGATTATTTGACTTTCAGACTTTAAAACTCCCCTTTGGCATCTAATTAAAAAGATGTACTCCTACTCATGGAAGTGAAAATGAATTCTAAATAAGACTGAAATAAAGCTGGGGTGGGGGGAACAAATCACAAAAAAGCTGAAAACAATACACAGATAGACAGTCAGTGCAGCCACAATACTTTTATGCTTTCTTCTCTTTCTTCTCTCTGTAGATGTCACAACTGCTCAGGCATGCACCTGAATGAGATGTAGGATTTACTACTTTTTGAAACACATTTCCCAGATGTATTACATTCTGAAGAGTATTTACAGACTTTTTTGTTGTTTAATTCAAAGGCCTCAGTCTCTAATTCCTGCAGATGTACCATTCAATTTTCCTGGAAATACCTTGCAAAACAACAACTATTCCAAGTGTTTCCGTCCACCCAAAGACATGACTCTCTCCATTGCTTCACCTGCACTCAATAGGAAGGCAAAAAGATCCCACAGCTTTTTTAGCCAGTAATAAAATGGTACAGTCAAGTGCTGTAGCAAAGCCAGCCATGCAAAGAAACTAAAAGCAATAAAGCAACTGTAGAGTTTGGAAATCTTGAAAAGAAACTGGAAATAAAATCTCAAAATTATATTCTTTCCTCAGACTAATGCAGCAACGCACTGAAATAGGAACATATGTATATAAATACAATGTGAAAGTTCCACATTATATACACTAAAAAAGTAAGCAGCCTTGTAAGCAGTTTTAATGATGAAGTTAACATCCCAAGGAGGGGGGGTGCATGTATGTGTTTCACAGAACCAATCTAATTAAAGAATAAGTTTCCACATGCAGTAGTAACCAAGAATGAGAAGAGAAAAAGAATAGCCCAATTATTAGAGAAAATGAAAGCCAAAAAGCTTGCATGTTCATTCTGGTTACATCCTCAGTCACTGGATAACTTGTAACATCATACATAGATAGACAAATGGGCAACACAGAAGTAGGTTAATTGGTTTGATGGATGCCTTCCAGCCTAGATCTGTTTTAAGATCTCCAGTGGCACTGTAAAGATGGGAACAAGGCCAATTTCTTGCATTACTAACGGCTCCAAACAGGCAGCAGACATTTCAAATTTCTTTGAAATTTTACAATCAGGTAAAAGTAAGATGCTAATGATACAGAAAGACATGCAGGGAACCATTTCAAAGGTGCAAGTGGAATTAATAACTTTCTAGGAAAAGACTAATAGGAATCTGGTCCAAGACTACTTGAACATAGCAGAGATGGTACCATTCCAGAGAACCTGCAAATTTGCGTGATCTCACATAGTAGTACTATGGTTTTATTTACAAGCAGCTCATAAATTGTAGGTTTCAGAAGCACTGTACAGATACGAATTACACGTATCAGGATTCTGACAGAGTAATAGGAGAATAAAGCATTAATTCTTGCAAGACACGGCTGTAAAGACAATATAGTGACCTGCTAGACTGAGATAAGTAACTGATTAACAGTTTCTGAAATGTGATCTCAAATTTCACAGTGGAAACAATGAAGGGAAGCTCTACCAGATTTCTTTCCGGCATGGGCAAACATGTCCGCATCTTCTCTGAATGAGACCTCAACACAACCTTAGAGTTCACAGGAAAAGAATCTTGTCCAAAAGCCTTAAGAAGGGACTGAATAATTTGAAGTGATTCACTAAGAACTGGTTTGTTGATTAGGCGTATAATTTTCCAATATCCTTAAATGTTATTTTTTTAATGTAGCATTTGAACAATAAGATAATTTCTGATTTCTACTAACAGAAGCTGTTGCCTTAGGGGAGGGTATCTGAAGTCTCTTCTGCCTAGAAAAAAACAGCACTTTCTTGCAATATGTGTATCACATCAACCTTTTGCCTAAAAAGAGAAAAAAAAAAAAAACAACCTGCTTTGCTGAAGTTAAACAAATAAAAAACAAAACACAGAAGTACTGAGTCATTCTACTTACATCATAAACCTGGGGACTTGTCAGACAGCGGGCTATCAGGCCACACCAGCTGGGTAGAGTTGTGGTTAATGGAGGGCCACTGTGAGTGAGAATTGGCTTTAAATAACTTTAGTAGTTAAGGAAAACACATCAGTGCTGGAAAACCACTATTCCAAATAAAAAAGACAATTGTACATAAATGTGGTTCTGCTGTTGATCTATGTACTGTGCAACAATTTTAAACAAAACATACATTGAAAAAACATCTTTCCCCCAACATTTTCCCCTTGATCCTTTCAAGGGCAGTTTCTTTACTCACACATTTTCTGCAAGGCCAACTAGCTAGCTCTCTTCTTAAAAGTTCAGACAGTTGCAATGTTTCCAGCTTTTGGGCTCTCTGGAGAGCCAAAAGGAGCAAGCAGAGGTACAAGTGCTTCAACAAGTCCAAGGGTATTTCTGCTCTGAAGATGGGACCATGGTGTTGAGGTTCCAAGCTAGAGGTAACGAGACATGCTTATGTGGCTCAAGACAAGGAAATAAATAATATCCATCCAATGACCTCAAAGCAATGCAGCCACTTGAACTGCTAGCTGGTCACTGACCCACAGAGATGCAACCAGAACTCTTACTCTGGTAAGGCTTAAAGACACCTCTGATAGGACGAGGAGTAACGGTTTTAAGCTGAAAGAGGATAGATATCAGGAATACATTCTTTCCTGGGAGGGTGGTGAGGCTCTGGATCAGGTTGCCCAGAGAAGCTGTGGATGCCCCACCCCTGGAGGTGTTCAAGGCCAGGCTGGATGAGGCTTTGAGCAGCCTGGTCTAGTGGAGGCTGTCCCTGCCCATGGCAGGGGGGTTGGAACTTGATGATCTTCAGGGCCACTTCCAACCCTAACCAGTTTGTGATTCTATAATTCTCTGCAGTGCACATATACACACTGCACAGAGCCTCAGAAAGGTGAAGGGAAAACTGTATGTCAAGAACCATATAACACAGCATAGAAGGAAAGCAATGCTTCCTAAACTAGACTACATTGAGAGGGCATGTGGTTAGGAAGCAAAGGCATCTTATCTGTCTTCACAAGTGTGCCCCCAGGTAAATCCATACTTGTTCACACCAGTATTCCAGACTGATGATATGCTTGAGGAAATGCTCAGGAGTCAAAAAAAGGTGTCCCTGCTACAAAGCAGCATGCTGATCTTGTCTGGCACAAGAACAGAGCTCAGGAGGAGAGTGCTAAGACTTCCAGACGTTGTCTGAAATCAGGGCCACAGAGGTTTGGGTTGGTTTTAGATTAGTTTTTTTTAAGTCAGTCTGATTATTTTAAACGTAAATATATATTGCAGGCATTCTAGTTACTTTCTTGGGCCTCTAAGTATAGAGAGAATCAAGTCCATTTATGAGTATAACAATTTCCCTGATCCTCTGAACAGATCAAGGTACTTAGGGGAAAGAGCGGGTTAAAAAAGGGGCCGTTTTAGCAAAGATTTATCTCTCCCCTTTAGGAGAGCCTGGCATAGCATATTTACTTGAGCATATAATGGCACGATTATGCCACTGGAGAATTACATTTCCTCCAGCAACTGTGCAGCTACACCCAGTCCTGGAAAGAAATAAACTCTTCCCCCTCACACTAATCCACCAGCCTCCATGTTGCCCTGTGGCCAACAGCAACTCAGTCATAATAAAACAAACCCAGTAAAAGACATATGGTACTTCAAAGTTGCAGTTTTCTTCATGTTTAACAATTGTGGGTGAACCTGGCAAGCAGCCCATGACATTAAATGAACTCTGTTCCACAGGAACGATGTTGCCGGTTATCCATCCACACAGAGCTCTGCAGACAATATCCAGAGTTGGAGCACACTGTCAAATGCATCTTATTTGCATCTTTTTCAAGTTAAGTTCCCTTGCAAAGAGTGAATTTTGAGACAATCTGCTTTTCTACAGCCAAAAATATTTGGACATTAGCACAAGTACAGAGGTGGCAATTCTAAAGATCAGCCCTTCAGTGCAATTTAAGCCCACAGAGACGATGTTTGCCTGTATGCCTCCTTGCAACAGAAGCAGCAGAATTTTGTCTCTCCAAGACACAGTAAGACAATTCTGCCTCTGGATGTCAGTTTCCTCGGCACAAACTTCACAGAAACCTTCTCTAAAGATTGCTGGTCACCACTGAAAAAGCAAGTGCACTACCAGCATCCTTTAAGTTTCTACAAAACATCTAATTAAGCTCTAATTTTCACCTAGCACTCCCCCTGCCCTTGCTGCAGCTGCTGGGGGCTGTGCTTGTGCTAGCATCAGCTGAGGGGAAATCAGCCTTGCCAACTACTCCTTTTGTCATAGGGCACATCCCTTTTGTAAAGGCAGGGGAAGAGGATAGCTTGGCTTCCTTCTTAAAAATAAAAGTAATCAGACAGCCAGATCCTTCCATGCTTTTATCACAGAAGTATTTTTTTTAATAACAAAAATTGACCTCAATACACTGACACCAGCCACTATGCGAAGGGTTAACTAAAAATCACTACAATTTATGAATATTTAAACTAGCACATGCACACTCTTCTGGGCTTTGGCCCACTAGTACCACATCTGAAAGCACCAGTCACAATCAGATTTTATCCTGAACAGGCAAACGCTATTAGGATTTGAATGCTTTCAACACTACGCCCGGGTTTCCCTGGGTGGGAAACTTGATGCACAAGGAATGGAAGGAAACGACCATGCTCCAACCAGACCAGCAATATCTCAATCACCAATGGACAAGACCCCAGGGAGAAGACTCACTTCCCAGATGCAAGCTGCAACAAGATCAAGGCCCTGTCACAGATATTTACATATATTTAACTGCCCCAGAAATTACTGTGAATCAAGAACTGAATTTCTGCGTACAAGTCACTTGCCATGGCCACAAGATTAGCTTTCCCACTTCCCACTAAGTGCATGTAAACTGTTAAGGATGGGCACCTGTATGATATACTGATTAAGAATAGGCACATAAATTAAAAAGCCACAAGCATAAAAGACAGGACAACTACCCAAAAAATTATCAGAAGCTGAAACAAGACTAAATAGTACAATAATTGCTTCAGAAAGGTTGTACAGTACAATATACACACAAAGACACTCTCTGCTTTAACACCCATAGGAAGATCTGGGTACACTGAAACAAATAAACTGGATCACATAGAGCTTTTAAGTTGCAGAACTTCCTGTATCTGTAATGCGCTTACAAAGAGGACTTCATCACAAAAGCAGATGGCTCTTCAGAGCTGTGTGTTGGGGTTTAGGCATGCACAATGAACTGGAAAACTAGTTTGTGCTCTGAGCACCAGTGAAGATGAGAACAGCTTAATGGAACAAATCTGAAATTTCAGATCTGAAATAGTTAATTGGCTGTCTTATTGTTTAGGAAAGAGCTTCAGCTGCTAGAACTGACTGGTTTTCATCCCCTGGCAAGTGTGACAATACCATGCACCATAAAAAAGGAAAGGTCCATCTTTTGAGTCAGCAAGTTCAAGCTTCAGTTCTGTGCACTGAACCTGTCAAATACATGATCTTTCTCATATTTGACTCCTTAAGTGCTTAAGGCTACATATGGGTACATGGAAAAGAAACAAGAACAGTTTATGTCTTGAAGCTAAGCTGTGTTTTCGAAAGGATACTTATGGTCAAAGCTATACCATAGCCTGAAGAGCCAAGCACTTTCCTGTTTTGTCCTGTTCCTTCTTTCAGAATCCGGGCCATCCTAAAAATAAGATAAAAACATATTCCATTATTTCAGACAGAAAAAAAACAAATCATACATTCCAATCATTCACATTATAATGACCTGTCTAAAAAATACAAACTACTTCGATGCTGTACTTAGATTGTAGAAGAAAGCTATTTAGAGTATAAGCTATATGCTTATACTGAGAAGGTTACTTCCCCTAGAAAGACTAGAAATAACTGTACAGAGAAGTAGGCCCCCTTCACTATCCTCAAGTTACCTTAACGACCCCTTTGGCACAGAGTTCCCTTGAGTCTAAAAGCCTATTGCACAGTTAATGCAGTGATGGAGATAGAAATAAGTCCAAAACTGACAAACAAGCCTCACTGATGTCCTGTGTCCCCATCCCCCTCCCCAGATAAAAGATGGGAATTATCCAGACCAAGTCCTATTCATTGCTTGGTTGGCTCCCTTAGCTTCAGGTCTATTTGGTGTCCTTTCCCTAAGCTGGTTGCTTCCTTGGAAGAACAAGGGAGTTCATCACACCTGACACACTTTCACAAACCTGATAAAATATATCACACTCAAAATAAACATGCTTAACAAGGAATGCATATAAAATCGCAATTGAGGAAAGTCATGCAAATTTCATAAATGCTAGATCAACCTCAGAAGTGCTAACAGTGTTAAATATAATCCCTTTACTATCTGTGCTGCAAACCCTTGCACAAGCTGGCCTGCAGCTGCATTTGTTTTCACTTTTGTTGCTGTTTTAGGGGTTTTTTTTGGCCAGAGGCCAAAGTTAAACACAGGAAAACAGATGAAGTGCGAACTCCTTCTATGAATCATCTTTCAAAACTACTGGAAAAAGAGCAAGATGGGATTGCCCTGTGTATTTCTGATCTGCAAAAAAATCCATGATCCACCAAGAGTTAAAGCTTAGTACATTTTCACTCCCTCCCCATCCCAAATGATACATTTTCTTTAACTGTGACGTGCTGCTAATCTTGGCTTGGTGAAAGAAAAAGGAATCCAAAGGGAACTGACTAATGGAGACCATTAGGAATGCAATGCACAGCTAAAGAGGGAAACAAATGGGTAAGTGCTTTACGTTTACATGGGAAAAAAAACAAACAAGTTATTTCCACCCAGACACTGAATGAGAACAGAATACCCATGCTCTGTTTCCTGTTAAAGCAATTCCTCAAACAGTGACAAGCTCAGTCTGAACTGGCCAAAGCCATCTTACCAGGATACCACTTACTAACCTTGGTTTTATGCAATAAATATGGCCTTCATTGCAGAAGGTGTTTTGAGGCCTGGCCTTCTAGTTGCTTCCAGATAGCTGCAAACCCAAATTCACTTTTTTTGTTACCCAAGCCCACCATTTCATAATCTACTTTGTGTGCTGGACACAGGCTTCTACAAAGAACAGAGAGATGTCTAATGCGGTTTCTGCAACGAAAGAGATGCTTCCTGAGCAAGCAACTCTTACCTGTACAACCTGTGACAAAAAAAAGGCAAGGCAGGAGAAAGCACTAATGAGAAAGCTGATCCCAAATACAGCAACTGTCCTGTGCGTGCGACCAGCCTGAACACCAGCAGCATACAACCTGAGATTTACAAAGCAGAGTTCACACACTTGCACCCTAAGCATCCTCTGGGTCCAAAGTCATGTCTTTTCTGCCATTCAGCTTCCTCTAGCAGGTTCCTACAGAAGCAATCAATTGTGGTACCAAACAATTAACGTCAAGCAGTACTCTGGGAGAAAGTAAATTAAGGTCTGGACAGAGGAAGCTCCCAGTGAAGCTTCAGGAAATGTTGTTTTGGGTTTTTTTTTTTCCCCAGACCTTTCACTCCTGTGAATTCACTCAGTTTACAAATGAGGAAAACTGAAATTTTTGCTACGAACAACATTCTTTCTATAGTCTTGTTTGCCAATAGCATATTGCAGGGAAAAAAGTCAACTCTTGCATTGTTACTGATGCACAGAAAGCTGCACTGAAGATTCACATTAACAGTTTCCTGAATATAAATGACAATTTTCTAGTGCTCCTTTTGCCTTGTACAGGGGGTAGGCAGTACAGGTAAGATCCAGCTAGCTTGTGGTACAGTATACAGGAGGTGAAAAGGGATTAGCAAACTTGGTCTTTGACTCTAAGCAAGTTCAAGGGCCAAAATTTGGTATC
The DNA here is from genome assembly GCA_011057875.1 of Pterocles orientalis. NCBI lineage: Eukaryota > Metazoa > Chordata > Aves > Pterocliformes > Pteroclidae > Pterocles > Pterocles orientalis. The sequence continues at coordinate 4,316,574 of WKFP01015466.1, forward strand.
AATTATTGAACAGAAGCCAAGAGGATTATCTCTGGCTCAGTCTTGGAGAGGACTGTTTATGCTGCAGCATGTTAAAAGAAAGCACATTGGGTGGGTTGGGGAAAAGAAAAACACATTGTTAAATAGAGTGTATTAGTAGAGTTGGGAAGGTTTTTGATGCCTCATATGTGTGTGTGTATATATATGTATACACAAAAATTTGAATGCTGCAGCGTTATACCCAGCACCACAGAATGTTTTTCAGTGGGCATTACTTGAATATTATAAAGTAAAATGCATTACTGACTTGCCAGTTAAGACAGAGGGGTTATCCAGGCACATAGCTTCTGCAGTTCTTTATCATCTTAGTTGTAAGATAAGAACAGCCTAATAGAGAAGTTATGTAATTACTTACTCCTTGTAAGACTTGAAAGCTGTCATTAGTAGGTGGAGGATCCTGATCTGGGTCAACCCCAACCCTACAGAAACATTAGGAAAACAAAGCAAGTGGTGTTACTGAGGGTTGGAAATGCTGTACGCCCTGCAGAATGCATTTTAAAAGCACTTTAAGCACCCAGCAAAGCTGCATTCAGAGAGGTTATAAGAATAGCTGGAGGAAGAGCTGTCCATTATTCCCCTGCACTTACATAGCTATAAATAAGATACTTTCTCACTCAAGCAACTACCTGTAGATAACAGCTTTAACTCCATCTCAGCATCAACTTTAACTGCTTACCTTTGTTGCCAATTCTTTTAGGACACTGGCAAATACTATTTTTGCCCTAAAAGATGAACTGTGGGTGACATCCTCTTCAGTGGAGAACATCCCTCATGTCCAGCAGCAAGAAACCAGAGACTAAGGACAAGCCCAGCCTAAATATTTGACACAGCAAATAACTTAGCTGCCAGATAGGCCTGAGAACAGCTCAAATATAAGATTAAAAAGCTACACACAGCCCAAGTTTTAATGCACTGTGTGATGCAACAAAAATACTTTATAAAAACTCACAATATTAATTTGCTGCAAGCTTCATTCACCTAACACAACATAGCCACAGTGGATTAACAAGAGGTCTGTCTGGTCCAGTCTTCCACCTGAGTGAGGGAGGGTCTTTATAATGAGATAGTGGATAATTACAGAATAATATGTTAATAAGTAACTGTCTTACTTTTGCATAGTTAGTGAGCATCTTATTACTGAACCATCCTTTCACACAGTGCTCCTATCCAAGATGGGTACTTACTCCTTGTAATTATGTTCAGGTTTTTCTGGTCTGTTTTGGGGATAGCTATTTCACAAGATTAGACTTGTCTGGTTTAAAATCATATTCATTCCCTAATCTCTGTACTCTCTTGTAGAACCTAGACGTCTAATCTCAAATTTTAGGTAAGATTGCCAGTCTCAAATGTGTTGTGTTTCAGTCCTACCGTGTTTCATAATACGAGTAGGAAAACACACACAATAACAAAAACATTGTCTGTTTAGATGGCTAACTTCTTCATTTCCCTCTCTTGGAAGGAACTGAGCTGGTTTAGTGTAATATCTTTGTTATCTAGACTTTGTATCAGCTATTTCTAGCCATGGTGTTTATGTAACATCCCTGAGGCTCACCAGACACCAACAGAACCTTGCTGGTAAGACTATGTCATATGTGTGTCCCAGGGACACGTGTTTGCATAAAACAAGCAGTGATCCAGACATGATTTACCTGCAGGCACAGAAGATGTCAAGGATTAAACTAAAAGGGAACACCTTCAAATAACTTCCAGGGCAGCACTTTCTAATTGAACAATAGAAGAAAAAAAAGTAGTCATTGAACTAAAGTTTTAAGTCATCCTTAAGCCAATCCAAGGCCCCAAATGACAATGTAGTTCAGAGAAAATCCGGAAGGCCGCTCTAAGACAGCCTACAGCAAGCTTCACATAGAGCTAGTGCAGATCCAGTCCTCTGCTTGGATTTTTTCCCAAGTCTCTTTCCTCATCACTTCCTTTTTCCACACAGAGAGTCAGCCCTTCGGCACATTTGGCCTAAGAATTCATTGGCACTGACCAGCCTCAATACTAAAAAGCTTCACCAGTGTAAGGGAACACTGGACAGACAGATTGGGCACTGGATCATAACACATGATAAAACAAAATGCCACACACAAGAGCTCTGAAAAGTTACAAGGGCTTAGGTGTTACTGCTTAGCCTATCACTAAGCAGTGAAGATGGAAGAATGATTTTCTGCAGGCAGATGAGTTACCTAATGAAGCCTCACGCAGAAAGCTGACAAGAAACATCAGGAAACCTGCTCAGTATGGCAATACATATAAGATTGTGCATTCCTTTATAAATACACATAAAAATAAAAAGAAAAATATTCGTTGCTTTCCAAACTCCAGCTGCATGTTGGCGAGGTTCAACACACTACGCACAGCAACCACGCTCGAGTTAGCTGTGCAACTGGCAGTAGGAACAGGGAGTTCAAGAAGCTGTTCCAGAAGATGAACATAGCTTGCATTCCCTAAATAGTTTTAACTCACTGGGCTAGCATTCACTTCACAGTACATAAGAAAACCCAAACAACTCATAATTTCTCAGCTTTTAGTTGACTCACAAGGTTGTGCATTTGTTTGGGGGATTTTAATTGCCCTTGGACAGGGGAAGGGGGCTTAGTGGAGGACCAAAGGAGGATCGCCATACTGTTCAGTGAAAAGTAACAGTGCATCACAGGCCAGGTGTTTGGGTTCACTGCTGTGCTGAAGAGGAAGAGAGCTTTTCTGTATAAAAATTGTTCAGCTTCTAGAAAAAACAAAATTCTTACTACAGACATTTCTTTCAATATTGAAATAGTACATCAACACAGGCTAGACCATTGAATTTTTTTTCCAAAGTTATCCTTCAGGTAAATTTATATTTTGAGTATTTCTAACTAATTCTTTACTAAAAATCTTTTTTTTTTTAAAGTTCATGTTTCAAAATGTGTTCCTCCGTTCACAGATTAACACAAAATACATTACCGTTTTGAATTCCACAACTACTTTTTGTATCTTTCAATCAGCATACTGTCTCTTATCCTCTATCATGAATTGTATAGGAAACTATTTTTTTGTAGCAAACCTGCCTGTTTAAGTTTTAAGGTATACACAGCCTGGTCTTACGACAAACATCACAGGGGCAGAGCCTGCCCCCAAATTTCTAAAGGAAGTCTCATCTTTACCACCTGAAACAAAACAATATAAAAACCCAGTCAAGTCTCTCCCAACCTCCTTTACAGTAGAGAGAAGAACAGAAAACATTTAGTTACTTCATTCTTACTTAACTACTTTCATAGTTAAAATTACAAGTAGAATTGATGCATGTATGTCTTCATCATAATTTTTTCCTGGTGGTTAAAAGAAAAAAAAAAAAATCCATCTCACATCCTTAAGTACACTTAAAAAGCTTCCTGTAATTTAGATACGCTGTAAGGACGAGTAGTAGTTCTCATTTATTTAATTAGTTTTTAAATTAAGAAAAATTGTTCATGGGTTGATTTACACAGATCCCCTCTCAGAGATCGGGGGCATGGGGAGGGCAGCCTCACTAGTGACTGTGGTGTTTCACTCAAACCCCCAACAGAAAATCACCACCAGTCTAGTCGAAAACAGTGTTTTGCTGAAGAGGTACAGACTGCGTGACAAGGACTGAGGGATAGATGGGCTGCAGGACAGCCAAGGCCAGGGCAGGGCAGATGCCAGCAAGCATCTTTGTTTTTCCCTCAACCCTTCACTGAAAGCCCATTGCAGCAGTCATGGTGGATTCCCTGAGGGAGTACAGTAACAATTCAAATAAGTAACTCTTAAAAAGCAGACCTCAGATGAAGAATACAAGCAGTATTTCAGCTGTAACAATGCATATATATCCCCAGACTGGTGAAAAATCCATCTATTTCCCCCATTGGCATCAATTTGGTATTTGATAGATACCTTAATACTTCAGGACAGACAGTTACTAGTACATAAAGCTCAGCCATCTTTATTTCTGCCTTGGGAAGTTTACCGGGATCTGTAGACAAGAGTATGCTACAGTAAAAATTCAATTTAAGTATATTTATTCACTCCTTCTTAATTCAAGTATATTTTTTTTGTTTTAAGGCATCAGAGGTTTTTCATGCTTTAAGAACTCTGCAATAGCAAAGGGACTACTACTGAGCTCCTAATGCCCAGTACCAAAGCATCGCATTTCTACTCTTAAATGTCTCCTGACCTTCTTGGTCCTTATTCTACAGCTAGAACTCCAGCACAACATGTAGAAGTGCAGTTACTCAGATTTGATCCCTCAAACACTAAGCCTATGTATAATTCAGTAATTTAAGCAGTGTAGTAGAAAATGGATGACACAAAATGTGGAATGCAAAGTGCAAACTAAATGCATGGAAGGGAATGGTAGAAAAAGCAGCTAGAACTACTTCAAGTTCTCCACTGTGTCATTTTAAAATGGGTGGAACCATTTCTTCTGATACTTCAAAATATTTTCCAAGGTCCTGCAACACATAGATCACAAGTTACCAAAATACCAGGTTTTATTACATTCTAGTGTATGTAATTAGTGTGGCAACTGCCAAGACTGACTCTAATAGATAACAGTTCTCAAATTTGCTTGTACAAGCTAACATACTGCATCTCTGGCAAATTTAGTAGTTGTCTGGGAACCTTCAAGTATGACAGGATACATGAAAAACTTATCATTGCCCCACCCCAAAGAGTTTTCTTTATATATTCTGTATATATTTTTATATACATGCAAACAAATACACACTCTCCTATAGCTGCCAGTTATAGATTTTTCTTCCTTGTTTCTCTATCCATGTATCAGTTCTAGGAACCGTCAACCGGAGAAGACTAGGATTCTAGTTTATCTCAACTCATTAGCATCTTGCTATAAAGCAATGTGATAACACACAGTTTTTAAAACACATCCCCAAAGAGGCTGAGCTAGATAATCTAAGAAGTCCCCTCCAACCTGAACAGCTGTATGAAATAACCCCAAGGAATACTTAATACCACCTGTGTGATTAGGATTGTATCCAGGATTTATCAGTTTTCATGTCTTCCCAGGCCAGAGACACTCATTTTGCTTCATTAATTACTCATATACAAGAGTTAAAGGATGTGCTTTGTGGGTTTTTTTATAAGCTAAAGACATGATGTATGATCCACACTCTCCCAGCTCAGAAGAAGAGAACAGACTCAGAATTGAGGAACATCTACGGCACTCTGCAGAAAAGGAGAAGCAGCAGCAGCATGCCATAGTATAGAAAGAGCACACACTTAAGTGTTATAAAGATGAAGAAAGCCAAGCACCAGGTTAATTCGGTATAAAGGAAAGCACAGTGTCACCTGAAATACAGCCAGCGGCTTTCACTCATCTCTTCCACCGATGGAACATGGTCACCAACTCTGGTACAGTACAAGAATGCAATGTGAGTAACAAAATGCTCATGAGATGGTAGGTTTACAGAGCTCCCTAGCAAAACAAAATAAACCAACAAAAAAAAAAACCCTACCCAATCAAAAAATAAGACAAAGCATACAAGAATAAGAATGGCAGAACAATTACAAAGTGACAAAAATAATTAAAATTAACAACTGCACCACTTCATGATAGAGTTGTCCAGTAATATCCTTAATTCCTTCAGATTCAGGCTGGCAAAACACCCATCTTCATGACAGTCTACCTCCTCCAGAAAACTAGACTCAATAGCTCTCAAGAGAGCCATTACACAGAGACAGAGCCTATCTAAGACAATTCCTACCACTTCAGACCTGCACAAAGGCCTAACAAAGAAAAAGTCATTACAGAAAGACATGACAGAGGCCATCAGTACTACATAGCTTCAGAGCAGTCCAGTACAACTGGCACCACATACTAAATCATTCAGTTGGTTTAACTCACAATTGACCAACAATCTTTAACACCATACATCTCCAGTCATAGCACAGTATGCTTTTACTCCTTGTGCTGCTTTTTTCAATTGTACTTAAAAAAAGAAAAACAAGTGAAAGCATGTTTGGTTTCTAATACATCCCATGTAAATTCCTTAGCAGCTTGTGGTTCCCTCCCCCGCCCGCCCTTGTTTTTCCATGAAAGCATGCTACATGAAATATATGCTGCTTATGTAAAAATAAAAGCCCAGATGATCAGAAATCCACAGAGGACTCACTTTACAAAGAACAGGTGTACACATCCTGATTTCAGGCTCACAGATTGACAAACGAAATATTTAAGGCCATAGCTTGTGCTACAAAGAGCATGCACTCATCTAATTCTCAAAGGCCAAGGCAAATATCACACTTTGAATAGATTTGTTTTGAATTCCTGGTTCAATAGCTCTTCTCCCATACCAACATACATTCCAGGTCAGCACGCTCTGCTCCGAAAGGCCAACACTGAGACAGCTCTGCATTGCAGAGCTAAAATTAAAAACTGCCCAATAACTTCCCTTCTGTGATTTCTTTCTCTCTGCTGTATCTTTGCCAACTTAATATACTGAAGTTTTCCCAGATGTCTATAATGAGTGCAGCATTTTTGGAAAAATTTAGCTCTTTTGGAAGAGTTCAACTGTTTCTTAGAAGATGGCTGAGAAAGAAGACAATTCCTACTGCCATGCTTTAAAAAAAATACACTAAAAACCCCTGGAACTAGGACAAGTTGTTTCATGTTGGTTTTAGGGTACCTTTGGGTATTCTTTTACTTGACCTAACTAAGATGACTCCTGAAATGGTCTGCTGGGGTTTGCCAGAATTTGGCAGTTAAACCTTTATCACCTCTGTGTTCTACATATATCTCAACCCAGCTCCTCTGGGCTTTCCCTGCACTTTTTTCTCTCTGGTATGAATTGCTATGTTGCAGAGCACAAGAACAGAGATAAGGAAGCATCTTCTGTGCTTACTTCCAGACATCCTAAAGAGGAGGCAATCTCTTTCCTACCAAGAGAAAGACTCAGAGGGGTGAGGCTGGAGGTTTGGAGGCTGCACTGCACCTCCATTAAGAGAGGTTCAACACTGATGATGAGAAACTAGAGACTGGGAAAGAAGAACGAAGACAGAAGTTTCTAGATAGGGAAAGACAACTGGAGAAAACAGTGCAGAAAGAGATAAGGTGAAAGGAAAAAGCCCACAACAGAGGGCAAGGGACAGCACCTGTGTCTGTGCATTTGCCCTTTAAGGGCAGCAAAGAGCAGCTAGAAGGCAGTGAAGTGAAGGACTCAAGTTGTAGAATAATGGAAACAGGCTGCAAAACAGAACAACGTGACCTCTTATCAGACATCCCCCACCTCAGTCACAAACATAACGCAAGGCTGGATCATAGAATGCTTTGGGTTGGAAAGGACCTTAAAGACCATCAAGTTCCAACCCCCCTGCCATGGGCAGGGACACCCTCCACTAGACCAGGTTGCTCAAAGCCTCATATCCAGCCTGGCCTTGAACACCTCCAGGGATGGGGCATTCACAACCTCCCTGGGTGACCTGTTCCAGTGTCTCACCACCCTCACAGTGAAAAATTTCTTCCTAATGTCTAGTCTAAATTTACCCTCTTTTAGCTTATGCCCGTTACCTCTCTTATACCCGTTACCACTCTTATACCCGTTCTCTCACTACACTCCCTGATCAAGAATGCCTCCCCATCTCTCCTGTAAGCCCCCTTCAGGTACTGGAAGGCTGCTATCAAGTCTCCTTGGAGCCTTCTCTTCTCCAGGCTGAACAACCCCAACTCTTTCAGCCTGTCCTCATAGGGGAGGTGCTCTAGCCCTCTGATTAATTTCATGGCTCTCCTCTGGACTCTCTCCAACAGGTCCATGTCTTTTTTATGTTGGGGGCCCCACATCTGAACACAGTACTCAAGGTGGGGTCTCACAAGAGCTGAGTAGAGGGGGAGAATCACCTCCCTTGACCTGCTGCTAATGCCTCTCTTGATGCAGCCCAGGACACGGTTGGCTTTCTGCACTGCAAGTGCACACTGCCGGCTCATGTTGAGCTTCTCATCCACCAATACCCACAAGTCCTTCTCCTCAGAGCTGCTCTCTATCCATTCTCCGCCCAGCCTGTATTTGTGCTTGGGATTGCCTCGACCCACGTGCAGGACCTTGCACTTGGCCTTGTTAAATTTCATGAGGTTTGCACGGGCCCACCTCTCAAGCCTGTCAAGGTCCCTCTGGATGGCATCCCTTCCCTCCAGCGTGTCCACCACACCACACAGCTTGGTGTCATCAGCACACTTGCTGAGGGTGCACTCCATCCCACTGTCCACGTCTCCAACAAAGATGTTAAACAACACTGCTCCCGGTACTGACCCCTGTGGAACACCACTTGTCACTGGTCTCCACTTGGATATTGAGCCATTGACCACCACTCTTTGAGTGCGGCCGTCTAGCCAGTTCCTTATCCAGCAAGTGGTCCTTCCGTCAAATCCATGTCCCTGCAACTTAGAGACAAGGATGTCATGTGGGACTGTGTCAAAAGCTTTGCACAACTCCAGGTAGATAATGTCTGTTGCCCTTTCTCTATCCACAAGCGCCGTGGCTCTGTCATAGAAGGCCACCAAATTCGTCAGGCACGATTTTCCTTTGGTAAAGCCATGTTGGTTGTCGTCAATAACCTGCTTGTTTTCCATGTGCCTTAGCATAGATTCCCAGCACTAACACTCACCTCATGCCATCACAGCACATTGAGGCACGCTGTTTAATAAATGCACATTTTATCATTGGACCACCCTGAATAAGATTGAGAATAACCTGAGACTGGCACCAAGCTGTCAGTTTTACCATCCCAGATAGGTAGGTAGTTCACATAGCTCCTATGTGAGAGTTGGCGTTTCCAGATTTCTTTTCCAGTTTGCTCATTTAAAGAAAAAGAAAATCACTAGGTAAAATGCTCTTAAAAAGATTTTATTTGCTAAGATTTAAAAAAAGGTTGCTAAGCATAACTGAAATAACTTCACTAAAATAAACACAAACTTCCTTATTTGAAGCAGTTTATGAAGGAGAGGAAGGTGTTAATCTACATGTTGTTTCACTCAATGTGAAAAGAATCAGCTCAATAACCTCTAAGGAAAAACGGGAAAAGTATTCTTTTGCAATACAAATGTTAGGAGTTCCCTTTTTTTTCTGTAACAGATAAATGAAATGATAAGTCAGCTACTTTTCTGAAAGGAGGAACTTTGCCAGTGGTTTTGATTTACAGGGCTCTCAAGTTTGCCAAAATTGTTAAAACTTCAGGCAGGAATTTGTTTCTTTGTTTTAGTCTCAAATGATGAGACTATTTTTAATATCCGAGTCACGCTTTAGTTTCTAAGAAAATAAGATAATCTACTGCTAGAAAACTGTAACTGTTTACCACTCACGTGCTTGAATATGTCTCACTGAGAGACAGCCAAGGAAGTCAAACACATGACATCATGGCTTTAGTTCCAGTTCTTGGTGTTAATTTTTAACTTGCTCAGCATCAAGTGGCAGAAACCAAAAGCATCTAAAGACCTCATGTTTTCCTTGGATTTTTCTGTTGTGACCTCAGTTTCCCAACCAGTTAAGCAGTAAACTAAAGTCTCTGCTACAAACCATAGGTCCTCTGCTTAGCTGTACATTTAAGCCTGATCAGTGAACCCTGGTACACTGGTAATGTACCCTATCTGTAAAGATAGCTGCTCTGCTGGTTACTTGAGACATTCAGAACAGAGCAAGGGGAGGCAGAGGGCACTTTTGTGTATTTTCCTCCTTATACTTCTTTTTACTTTACCAAAACTTAATTTGCATGTTAGCCTCTCCACCCTTGACCTGCTTTTAACGTATTTCACATCATGGGAGAGAAGGGACCACCAGAAGTAAAGAACAAAGCATGCATCCCCATTGCCGTGCGATAAATGTTGAGACCAGAGGCACATGCCTCTGCCTTTAAGCCACAGCAAAGCAATTCTGGATCCTTGCAGAGGCATTGCCCCATGCACACACACAACTGCTTCCCCATGAACATAGTGGTGTCAAGCCAGGCTTAAAGTCTTGTCTGGAGTCAGCTCTCTGGTACTGTTCTACTTTAAATTGTGTAAGCAAAACCTTAAGTAAGAGCTCTTGGTGTTGCTGTCTCTCCTATCTCTCCTGACGTGCCTAGTATGATGGATGTGATCCCGCAGTTCCTCGGCTCAGCCCATCGCAGCCCACAGGAACTGTCAAATGGGCCACCCAGAAACCCCACTAATGGGCAGACCAGTACCCACAGGATTACAGCAACGCTGCTCTGCCATGCAATGACCAGGCAAGCTAAACCAGCCCAAAGCATCAGTCAGCTTGGTGGACTCTTCATTAGAGTAGGCCCTTCTCTTCTCCCCACCTCCACACTGCAGCAAGGTCAGCTACTTTATGAGGACTTTGTAATGACTGACTGGCTTTCCATCTTTCCTTCCATGAAGGCCAAAGTCAACCAGAACCCAACCAGGACACAAAAGTTGTGAACTGAAAGGCTAGCTCTCATATGAAGAAGTCCACAAAAATCCTGACATTTCAGTCTAACACACAAGGCACTAGCTTCCTATGTCCTTTCATGCACTTAATCTAGAAAGCAAACCATCTTTTTATCTTGTAACCTATTTTCTGCTAAATAATCCTCTGTGGAAACACTACTTATTTCCAGCCTCTTGAAATCTAACCTAACAAGCAAGTGCCAGGACTTAGAAAGCATCTCAAGCCACCCCAGGGACAAGATCCCTACAGCATGGCCTCAAGACTGCATCAGCTCTATACACTGCGCTGCTGAGCGAGGCACTGGGACAGCATCTCATCTTCATCTCCTCCTGCATACCTCCTCCCCTGGGTAAAAAGGGATGAAAAAGAGAAAAGCATCATATTGCTAAATTTCAGCTGGAAACTAATTTGTCCCTTTCTTAAATCTGTATGGTCAGGCAGGACTTCTTGATTTTCAGCAAAAAGGGCTCTGTCACAACAGAGGGTACTTTCCCAGCACCAAGCTTCTAATTGTCCATCAGCTGCACACGGCTGCCACCTCCCGGCACAAATCCGATTTCATGCAGTCTCAAAAAAAGTGCAGTCTCCACCATTAACGGAGTGGTGCCTATCTAGGCAGAGCACAGTTCTCTCAAAATACTTCCTATCTAGAGTTCCCTTTTTTACATTATATCCTTCCCTTAAAAGGAAATTTAACCATTTATTTTCCATCAACTATGCCAAACAAATGACAGTTAAAAAATACTGAGTAAATCTCAAAAAATCCTCAAAAAAATATCTTTCAACACTCAAAACTATGGTTCAGCCATCTGTTTTTTTAGCAGTTTCTCCTCTAGGAATGCTATCACAGCCTTTCCAGGTTCTCTGCCTTGTTGGCCACATTAATGACTTTTGCAAATATAGTCTACCCAAAGGACAAGCCTGGAATGGATATAGTGTTAGCCCTTTCTCCCTTCAGAACCAATTAATCCGCCAGACTTGTGGAGTCTCATTATTGAGCTAGATTAGTCCTGCTGAAGGAGTAAGTGCATCTTCTTAGAAATTTTCACCAACTGATTCCCAGGCTTGATGGGGGGGGGGGGGAAAGGAAAATAAAAATAATTTTTAAAAAGCTGCCACTTCAGAACCAGTTTCTAGTTGGCTAGAAGCTAGGGTCACATACTGGAACTCAGTCCTGTCCTGTCGCTGACAACCGAAGGAGTGCTGTGGCACAAGTAATGGTTGACTGCATTCATAAGCTGCCTTCTGAAACAGGCTGACTGAATGCAATTCCCCTCAGTTGTTCAGTAGCACATCCTGTCCCTTGCTGAATGACAAAGTCTGAAGGAAATAACCCACTGTACTCCCTCAACAGAAAAAAGATACAGGCAGCAGGGCAGAAGGCTCAGGATGCCAACACCTATGAGAGCTGTTAAAGTCAGTTCTGTTGACCTGGTTGCAGCCACACTTCAGAAGCAGCTTTGGAATCCACTCAAGCAGAGGGTAGACAAAGGATATCCTCACATCGGCCATTGCAGAGGCTGCAGGCAGACCTTGGCAGGCTTCGCTCAGCCACTGTGAGCAGACTGCAGCAGTGTTCTTAACTGCATGCTGCTGGCCAGAACTCATCTCCTGCTTCCTTGTACCCCACACCTCAGACAGCCTATGCACACTGCTGGTTATGCAGACACTGGGCCTGCCCTGCTCAAAGTGTATTAGTGCAGTTGTTCCTTATATACCACCATCGGACAGAAATCCACTTCTGTTATCAGAGGTGCCAAATAGCCAGCTGCACATGGTACCTATTCCAGATATCTCATATGGAACAGAAACCAGTCAGGCTGGGCTTAGAAGTATCGTTATGATGTGGTATCTCATGATCATTAATGACAACTGCACTGGAATAGTTTTTGTTGTTGACTTCACACCAGGTGTTACATAACCTATTCTTCGCAACTTCAGAGAACCTGACTATATGTAAGTGATGCCTCTTTCTGACGTGCTAGCCAAACATCTGGAACTTGCACTTAAAGACAGTTTTATTTGGCACCAAAAAAAGGGAAACTGATTTCCTAACATTTGCTGTTAGACAAGCTGAGATACTGTCAATCACTGTGCTGCCCGTCTCAGGCTAGAAGTATGCTACCTTCAGTGAGAAAAGTTCACATGCATTTCTGGGAGTCCTATCCATCTTTTTTTTCCCCTCCAGCCTAGGAAGCACCTGCTACCTATCACCACACGCAGTACACTTAAGTTTTCCAAAAGCAGCACCCGTCCCTAAGAATGGTCAGTTCTTTCAAAGACTGAAACTGTTTTCATCTTAGATTGTCTTCTGATAGAACAGGAAAAAACAATGGAAGACAAATTCTGGTTAGCACAATTAAAAAGCAAGATGAAGTAGGCTTTTGAGTATCAAAAAGCAAGTAATTTACATATGAAAATGCGCTGAAAGGTTTCTACAGTGTGTATTGTTTTAATCCCAATTTACCTTTGCTCCTCCCAACTACCAAAACTTTCACAGAATGATAACATATGTTAAGTCTTTAACAATGACTGACTCATGATTCTCTAACATTTTTGTTGTCAAAGTCTCCTCAAACATGAATGTACTTGCAGCCCTGAAATACCAAGTACTAGCCAGGATTTGCAAATGGCTATAATCGTGCTCCTTACCATTTTCATAGGTCTCCTCAAAACAGGAGGAAATACATCCAGAAGACTAGCAAGATCCCATTCATCCCAGTTGTTTAGGTAACATCAGGTTTGTTTGGATAGATATTTAAAGTGCATTTGGTTTAACACCACCCACTAAAAACTCCATTTAATTTGAAAAATAAAACAGAGCCATTACCAGGAGCCAGAAGACAATTATACAATAATGTCTTAGCGTAACAGGAAGAGAAATTTATATGGGACTAGATAGGCTAATTCTTTATTTTCAATATAGGGACTGCTGTATCAGGAAACACTATATCACATCCTACTGGGCTGACAAGGACCTAGACACCTACACACAGAGTGCAAGAGACCTCTAGGCTGAATCCCAACAGTATCTTGTACATTTTCTTCATCAGCCTGCAGTAGCACCTTCCTCTACAAAACAATGTTCTAAATACCTAGAACACCTCTAGCAAGCATCAAACAAGTTCTATAGGACTACTCCAGATTAGTACTGTTGCCACTTGAAAAGTGATGTTTCCCCAGCGCACAGTTGCATACTGACCTGATGTTCAGCCACGACAGCATAGGAGTTGTACCTCCGCCGACAATCCACACAGTGAAAAAGACGATGAGGAGAGTTGTTGAGAACATCATTTGATGCGAGTAGGTAGCAGTATCTCGTATAGCCAGAGCAAATGCCATAGCTCCCCTGAGACCTATGCAAAAGAAAGAAACAGTAGAACTTCAGAAGTGCAACTGTGCCTGTTCACAACACAGCATCTTTCCTTGCTCCCTCCCCGACACACAGGCAAAAAGTGACAGGCAGAAAGCACTGGGCTCTGGCGAGTTTTAATTCCCTCAGTTTCCCTGCTAAACTATGCCCTGGGTGATTTAGAACATAATTTACCCTGGTAGCTTTCTGTAACTTATAGAATCCATAAGTGCTAGAAAAGGTGCAAGTATTTCCAGAAACTAATGGGAAAGAAATGCAGAAACAAACAAGTTGTTGACAACAGCAAAACATACTATGGAAATCAAGCAGCTCCCCGAGTCCAAATAAAAGTAGACTTTTCCAGTTGATTCCATAACTGAAGCATGAGTTCTTGATATGAAATTGTTATCAACTGGAAAAATATTCTAGTTAATAACATGTTCACAGGCAGACTATATCCCTCCCCCCCCCACCTCCTATGATGAAATTCCACTAGCAAGGACAAGCCTTGGCATTTGGCCATCTGCAGACTTCTTTAGTAGGGGAATCACAGAATCACAGGATGGTTAAGGTTGGAAGCGACCACAAGAGGTCATCTGGTCCAACTCCTCTGCTGTAGTAAAAAGTGTTTTGTGATGTTCAGAGGGAACCTCCTGTGTTTCAGTTTGTGCTCACTGCCTCTGGTCTTGTCACTGGGCACCACTGGAAATAGCCTGGCTCCAACTTCTTTACACCTTCTTGTGTACAGAGGCATCCCTGGCACTTCTTGAGGATGCACATGTTTAGACACACAGACACACACTCTGTGATTTACTTTAAATTACAAACTTAAACAGTTATCTGTGTGACAGAAATCATAAGGGAGTTATAGTCAAATACCTTGCTTTCTCCAACTAAGTATGAGAGGACACCCATAAATACACCTCTATTTTCTCAGCAGATATCTGTTTCTGCACAATGTGTACATCATCTCAGCTAGAAATAGCCGTCTGGAAGAGATACATCCCAATTCCCCTGTTCCCTTCAGACGCACTTCAAATGGCAGTACTCTGTTCCCAACATGAGATGACTGCTTGCTGCCAGCAGCTGGCATTTCAAGATCTCACTCTTTCCAGACATGACACATGGTCTGTAAAGGTTAAAAGATACATGACGGCATGCTGCAGCAACCATTACACCTTCTATTCAGGAGGCACGGATGTGGATTATAAAAGCAGAAGGTAGTACTATAAATTGCTTATTAGTTAAAAATAAGATTTTTTTGCTTTACCAAACATTTTTGCTTTTACCTGAAAACATCATCATGTGCTGAAAGTTCCAGCTGATCTTATGTCTTCTGCCCAGATTCAACAAGAAGGAGAGAGGGTAGATGTGTGCAGCTCTGCCCAAAAAGATTGCAATCTATTCACAGCTGAGGGTTAAGAATGTTTTAACTTTCCTGAGGTATACACTCTTGGGTACCTGGCTCCAACATGAAGCTTCTGTTTTAGTGAGAGGTTTACATCATGATATCAAGTGTTCTTGTTATCTCTGTCTACATAAAACAGACTTTCACCAATTATGTGCACACAGAACTCACTGCAAAAAAATGCAAATTTTAACTAATATAACCAAGTTTAATACACAGTGAGATTACACCCAGTATTAAAATAACCAATTGTACAAATCAAGACCTTACTCAAAAAATTCACACTTTAAACAGCTACTGACACTACCATTTGATTACGTGTTTCAGACCAACAGAAGTGCAGCCCTATGTATAGAAGGAAAACCAATATAAGACCAGCAAGTGGCCACTTCATTATGGCTCCTGCAGAAGCAAAATCTCCTACTGGCAGGCACGCACTTAAGAGTAACTACACAGTTACTAAGATGATAAACCCAAAAACCACTTGTCAGCACCAGAATGAATTTCTGAAAGAGTAATAAAAGAGTATTGCAGAAATTCATGACAGTAGGTGCTAAGTTCCCTCTCTTACTGTGGTTTAAACATTCAGTGGTTCCAGGGAAGAAGCAGAAAGCTGAATATACCCTCTACCATCTAACCAACACTTTGGGACAAAACTAGAGCAATGTGCTGAAATCCTCTAAAACACCAATACAGCCAGAAGCCCACCAAACACTGATCGTTTGTTGCTGGGATAACAACATTAGAAGAATGAAGCAGTTCTCTTATGGAAAGGAAATAAAGCCATATAAGAATTCTAGACACCACTGGGTTGTTGCCATAGCTGAATTAAAGCAATACTGTCTGCAGGAAATCGTATCTCTAAGAAAATAATATTTTGATCATTAGTTGGTACAAAAAGCTTCCTGTAATTATTCAAAACAACATTTATAGCAGTTCTTTTGAGGACTGCAGAAATCAAACATTATAAGAATGGCTAGGATTTTGTCAATGACACTGAGGCTTTAGCTTTGCCTTTAGTCCAACCTTTCTCTTTCAACTGATAATGATGCCTCTACATTTTGCTACCGCAAGGCATTAACTCAATGGGGACAGTAGCTGCTGAGGCAAAATGTGGGTGCTAGTACTAGCTGCCCTCCTCACAAAGGTATAAAAAAAAACCAACTCAAGAGGCAACAGAGGTTAAGTGCAGCGGTAAAAAAAGATGTGAAAAATGTAATAAAAGGTAGACAGATAGGAAGATAAAAGAACAGAAATACTGAAATCAAACCCAAGATGGGCAGTGTAACCTGAGAGAGGACAGAAGGCCACAGAGAAAATGAAAAATTACAATGCTTAGTATACCAGGTACAACTATTCTGTTCATGTGTTTATCCAATGGCTGCAGGTCTCTGGAGCATTTTTTTAGGTCAGATGAATGGATGTGAGGAGACACAAAAGAAAATTTATTACTGCTTGAGGGGAAAAAAGTAAATGCCCAAAGGAAAAATAAAGAAAAATGTGATAAATCCCCTAGAAGCAGTACAGAGATGAGAGAAAACAGTGGAAAGGAGGAAAGAAAAGCAATACGTTCTGGATTATGCCATCTTTATATGTCCTTTTACTGGGTTTTATCACATTGCCAATAATCTGCTCCTGCAGCAGGCAAAGAGAAATAAAGACTGGGAGACTAGTTCCCACTGCTTCATGCATACTTTTAATTGCTCCGATAATTCAAGCAGCTGGGAATATAGTCAAGAAATAGGTACATAAGATATTTCAACAGGGGCGGGCTGCAGAGAGGACTCTAGTGATTCCCAGCTTACACGAATGTGACTACTACAAAAGTGTTCAGTTCTGGGGAGCTTGAGAGCCAGGTGCCAAGTCAGCCAGCAACAATGAGAGCTGCATACCCACCTCCAACACCAGCACCTTGCAGCAGGATGTACCCTTCATGTCATGGTCTGCACCACAGCTCAGTTCCCTCCTCTCATCACCTGAAATCCTGACCTCTACTACCTTTGGAACGTTGCTCAAAGATATTCTGTTTGCCCACAGTCTCCTTTATTTACTTGAAGTTTGTTTGTTTTCTTTAAGGGACCCTTGGAATTGAAGAGAAAAATTAACCCTTTCTAGGTCCTCAAAGTTCAAATACAGGAGCAACACAAGCACTGCTGGCTGTCAATAGCCATGTCACACAGTAAAACATATTAATTTATTTATCTATTGAAATTATATGACTTCTAGCACTTGCTCAGGTACAGAGCCAACAATTGTATGGCACAGCACAGAAGCCTTAGGGATTTGACATAAGGGGTAACCAAAGACTGTTCTCAAAATTCTTGTGCCTGCAAGACATGAGGGAAACTCATGTCAGCCACCACCACAAGTTTTCAGACACATAAGACAGTGAACCCTCACACAACACAAAAAAAAAGGATACAAAAGCTCCAATGATGAAAACTGGGCTGAATATATGTTTCTGGAAAGTAAACAGTGCCAAACCCATATAAGAAAATATGAAGTTCTCTGCCAGGAAGTGTAATACCTCAAAGAGCTAGGGAGAAAACAGTCACACATTAATGGCCAAGCACAACAGCACGCAGAATACTACAGCAACACAGTGTACAGAAGGTGAAAGACAGTCTTGCCTGCTTAGTGCGACTTCTTGATTCAACTGACAAATTATTGTACGTATAATGCGCCTGGGTAATTCCACAGAAAAGGACAGCCACCACACCTGTGGACAGAATCACATGTAAAAGAAAAAAATCAGTTTACTGTGTGCGCTCAACACATTCATGTGTCTCAAGTTCTATTAAATTTATACATCATCCTTAACCTTGAGATTTTATGAACCTTATTTACAGTTGAGTTAGATTCCAGGTTGGAATCGGGGAGGGGGGATTTGGGTGGGTGAACCAAACCAGTGCTTTAAAAGCCACACAGTGAGCTGCACCTTCAATGGCATTGTACAGAACACAGAAAATCTTAAAGCATCAACAGCATGTTTCTCATCGGAAGGTTTCAATGAGGAGGCAGCAAGAGGGCTGCTAAGACAGACAGGAATTCTGTCTCCATATGCTTGAATCCCAACAACTCACCAGTAAATCCACAAGCTTCTGCAAGCAAGAAAGTGCTCCAGGACATCAAGAAGAATAGAGCCGTTTCCAGCAGGGGGAAGCAGTGCAACTTGGTAAACTTTGTCACGTTAAGTCATTTGTTAAGGGATCAAAAAAATAAACCCACAGGTCCTTTGGCTTCTCTGTAACCGGTATTTATGGAATACGCTTTTATGTGCTAACAACCATTGCCAGTCTGAGAACAAAACACTCAGTAATGAGAAACTTAAATTCTAACACATCAAGACAAACTTCAGAATCAAGGTCTCCCCTTGCAACAGTCATCAGTTTTGGATATTTTTGCTGCATATCTGTGGCATAGCTGTGGCTCCACCTCTTTGAGGTAGTATCTTACTCTATGCCATGTTTCCCTGCAAAGTGCTAGCAGGGAAAGGATATATACCTGACATTCCTTTCAGACTGTGTGTCTTGTTTTTTTGGGGGGGTGTTGGTTTGGGTTTGGTCCCCATCCCCCCCTCCCCCCATCTTTAAATACAGCATAAAATACACTCAGAAGCATTTAATTCAGAAGGCTGTTCTTGACTACCAGCAACCCTAAAATGAAGTAGATTTATCAGAATTTTTCTGCTCAGAATTGTTTGACAAGTCTTTTTCACGAAGTGTGGCTTGCATGGTATTTCTGTACTTCTGAGGCAAAACACAAATCCTGCCTACAAGAAAATATATTTCCTTTGCTTTTGTTGATGTGCTTTAGAGTAAAAGCCAATTCAATCAGAGCAGCTCAGTCTTTCAATGGGAAAAAAAAAAACAAGTTCATCTTCCAGAGGAGAGCAAAACTTGAGGAATGTTAAACACACAATTAACAGTTCATACAGCTACTGAAGCAGTGGAACAGGTTTCAGTAGTGTCAAATATAGCTCTTCACATACTACAAAAAAGTTGTTCACATACTTAGAGAATTTTGGGTTGTTTCCCCCCCCCCCCCATCACCACTACAGCAGCAGGTAAACACTGAACAGCTCACTGTACCTGACGTGCAGACAGCTATGTGCAACCCTACTAGAAGACACAGAAAGAAACCGTGTGCTAACAGGGGTGGTAGAGAGATCCCTGGTCTTTCTTAAAGCTGACAACTGGCACAACCTTCTCTGAAATCCAAGTGGGAGGACAGCAAGAGCACAACAAGGACACTTGAAACAGTAAGGGGGTATCACTTTCCCTGGCTCCTATGAGGGAATTAGTACATCAATGGACATGTCAGAGCTTCACTATTATCCACCATTGCTCTCCTGGACTGCATCCTGGACTCTCTGTAGCACTACACAATCCAAAGCTAACAGCAGCACTGCTACTTGGAGAGTCATGGCTCAGTAGGGGATAGGGGTATTAAAAGCAATGAGCAACACCCCTTTTCACAAGGAAATTCACAGGTCTAAGGGCTCACAGGACTCTTAACCAACCAGCAGTCAGGTAGCCCAGAAAATATTGTGGAAACAGTATCCTATGGGCTTTATCATAGCATACAGCATTAACAAGCCACAAGTGATTAACACCAGAGGCAAACAGCTGGCAGTGTTTCAGTGGGAGCCTTGTTAGGATGAAGTAATTCTGAGGCTGGTCACCTGCTCCCCACCCACACCTACGTCTTGTTGACATTCTCTGGTAACTTGGAGGAGGGCAAGGACTCTCAAACAAATACTCCAGCCACACCTTCAGCTGCTACCCTGCTTTGTCAGAAGGCTGCACTCTGAACAAAAGCCCAAACCTTCATTAAAAAAAAAAAAAAGTTGACATTACCTCAAATATAAAACTTCCCATTTTTTTAAACAGCTGTTATTCTCCACACGGTCACTTCTCCACATAAACCATCTCTCTAAAACTTTTGAGGCTGTATTGTTATACTGAGCTAGATTATTTTTTTCCCTTCCTAAACAAACTAATTTTGTAACATCATGCTTCTGAAGCAGCAACATCCACCAGAGCAACAACCAGAACCCATTTTCCCACAGAGCAGTTGGATAATTCCACTCCAAGTTTATCCCACTGCCTGGCTCAAGAATCATGCATGGATGCTCTGGATAGCCAGAGACACTCCATGAGAGAGGAAGAGGTTGAACCTTGTTCCCCTGAAGTCAGGCAACAGCACTTGTCAGAACAGATTCCTTATTTCCAGTCTCTTCTGGCAGCCTTGTGAACCAAACTCTTTACTCAGCTTGCTGTTACTGCAAGTAGCCATACCAAAACATTTAATTAAATCTGAAATGAAAACCTGTGCTCATCATTCTGGAGGAAGATGAGAGCAAGAAAAAGGTAAGGAAAAAATAAGATTAACCAAATTGAAGTGTTAATTCAAATTAAATTATTATTTCCATTTTCTTAACTTAAACATTAAGGCAAAGACAACTTTCTTTGAAACTTCTCACTCATGGAGAGGTAGAGTTATGGGTACTTCACAGCTATGGGATTAACAGTCTATTCACTTCACTAATGACGTAACTTACGTGTTCTAATCAGCTACAAAGAGTAAAATGCAAATTTACAGTTTGCTTCTATGGTATTGCACGACATTAAGTATTTTTCCAAAAGAAAATAGGTAAAATTGTATAATCAAGCAACAGTTTAAGGATTTTTTTTGTTTGTTTTGTTGTTTTCTTTTAAAAAAAACAAACAAAAAAAACCCAACCCACAGAGGCTGTCTTCTGAACAGCCTCCCTGCTCCCACAGTCACGCATCCTCCTGAGCACAAATATTAGAAACAGCCAGAACCAACCGCTGCTTCAGAAGCATGACTTTACAAAATGGATCTGAATGCATTTCAGCTGTAATTAGTAGCCAATCAGCAAGCCAAAAAACACAGCAAGAGTATTTGATCAGCTAGACCTATGGATGGCTGGTAGCCTAAAAGCCAGATGAGGAATCATGGTTCTGGGCCACATCGATTGCAGAACAGTGGAACTGGAAGATCGAACATTAAAGCGCCACAGCACATCCTCCAGTTATACCTGTAAGGTTACCGTTATGCAGACATGTATCAGACAAATCTGCACAGTGTGTATATAACAAGGCATAGCTGAAAATGTATTACTTAAAATGAAGAATCACAGCGTCATGATTATTGTATAAAATATCACATTTTAGCCATTTTTTTTAGATCGGTTTTCAGAAGCCTAGGCAGATCAAAGCAATCTGCGATGTGTACCAATATACTAGCTTGTCTAAAAGCAAAGAATTGGAATTTTTTTTCCTGAAGAAGCATCACAATTTCTGGAGCAGGTCAGGCTTAATGACATCTACTACTTGAGCCTAAAACAAAACCCAAACAGATCACTCACTGAGCACATCAGAGCTCTAGTCAAAGAGTGGCAATAAGCTTCAAGAGAGCAGGTCAGGTCATGCAAAGCACATTATGTTATGACGTTAACTCTGGTAGAGATACAGTCTTATCCAAGACAGATGACATACGATTTCCAGCAGAAAGGTGAAATGCAGGACTTTCAGGAATGACTCTGTGGGGTCAGAAATAGCTATTAATGATTTTGCTGACAATAGAAGCAAATACCAGTTATCACAAGATGTCTTTCAAGCCTAACAAGAAAATACTTTTTTTTTTTTCTCCTAAAAAGAAACTAAACATTAGGACATGCCCATTTAGGGCCTCCCTTTGGCCATGGTTATATTGGAAAAAGGTGATTTCTGGGAGTACCTATATACCTTTCTATAGACAAAGGTTACCTGAATACTGATCACATCTTCACACTCAGACTAAAACAAGCTAGTGTCAACATTGCTATAGCTGGAAACAGGTAAAACTTGTTAGTACCTGAATGTAGCATCTAGTCTGGAAGAGCTAAACATGAAAAAGGATATCAGAGCTGTCACAACTCCCGTCACTGCTCCCATCATAAAAGAACCACTGAATATTCCCAGGAAAACACCAACAGACTTGAAAAACGCTGCTGCATCAAAAGCATGGGTGTTTTCACCTGTTGGCTGGTAGGCAACTATAGATCTAGAAAAAGAGTAACACAATGAGAGGTTAGAAGTGCCATCAGGAAAGTTTTATTCCATAACAGCGACACCTGAGCAACAAAAGAGACAATCCCCTACAGAAGGCAAATTTGCCTTTCTGGTGTATGTGTGCATGCATGAGGGATCTCAAACGTTTGAACTGTTTATTACTTCAGTTCAGGACAATCCATTTAGATTTAAAATAACATTTCTCAGAAAAAGCATTTATTTTAGACAAATACCAAAAGCAATTAAGTAATTTCAGAGTAAAAATTCAGGTAGTTACTTACGAAGATAATACAATAGCAACAGCGTCATTCAACACGCTCTCCCCAAACAGAAGGGCATAGAGATCAACATCAGCATGCAGCTCATTAAATATTGCTAGCACGGTAACTACAGAAAGAAAAGAGAAAAAAACACACTGGCTGACTTCAGGAATGACTGTGTGAGCTGATGAAGCAGACTTTCCAGTTTGCCTAAGGCAATAAAACCCAGAAATTTAAATACAAGATTGAAATTAAACTGGGAAACAGACTAGTCGTGTTTATCTATAGGTAAGCAATTCCATCAATTTTAGGGCAACTCCATTAGGAAGTGGCTCTGTTGTCCTCCTATCTGAGCAGCGCTTATAGAAAAGCCCCCCCATGATCGAGGGGACATGGGGCAAATAAAAGCCCCAGTATTTTTAATAGAATCACAGAACGGATTTGGGTTGGAAAGGACCTTAAAGATCATAAAATTCCAACCCCCCCTGCCATGGGCAGGGACACCCTCCACTAGACCAGGTTGCTCAAAGCCTCATCCAGCCTGGCCTTGAACACCTCCAGGGATGGGGCATCCACAACCTCCCTGGGAAACCTGTTCCAGTGTCTCACCACCCTCATAGTGAAAAATTTCTTCCTAACGTCTAGTCTAAATTTACCCTCTTTTAGCTTATACCTGTTACCCCTTGTTCTCTCACTGCACTCCC
>WKFP01015467.1:0-25499 GCA_011057875.1 Pterocles orientalis
TTTTTTTTTTTTTTTGTAATATGTATATAGGGTTAGATCACAATGTATAAATATGCATGTTGTCTGCTGACCACAGAAGTCAATGAGACATCCTTACCTGGAGTGCTGTGTAGCCGTGTCAATCTCCAAACAAATGATGTGCAAATATGTGTAACAAAAGGTAATGAAAAAAAAATCAACGAGAAATTAAGTACAGCAGGGTTATTTATGAAGAACAAATAGAATACAAAGGTGATACATAAAGTTGCAGGAAAGCAAGTCAAAAAACACTTCATGTTTTTTCTTTTACTTTGTACTTTGTAAGAAGAAAGAGGGAAAAAAGCATTTTAAGTATAAATTGAATAAAAGAAAACATTGTGGAACTTGGGTTTTTACCCGTGTGATTAAAGAGAAGAAAATAACTGGAGTGTGAAGAAGTTATACCTTTCTTACTTAGGGAAACTAAATCACAGGTGGAATCTTGCCAAGCGCATTTGATTTACTAGTAGTGATGAAACTCATGTGGGTTCCTTAATATTGAGCATTCCTTAATACTAAGTATTCCATCTCTGCCTTGTGATGAACACTCAGAGAAAGTCATCAAGACCTCTGCTGAATGAAATGATCTCTTCAGAGACACTGATGCCGTGAAGAAGGGACTTAACTTCAGATTCTCAGGACTTACTCCCTGCTCCCCTGTTGAAGCTTTTTATCTGACAGTCAGGAACAGTGAGGCACAGGCGGAAGCTTCTCTCCCTCTCCGGCACAGTAGTGCAAGGAATGAGGACTCTAAGGACAAGTAGGACTGATCCTAGGAATGACATAGCTGCCTCCCTGAGATGAAAAGCAAAGATGAAGTGGGTTCTCGGTGGGGTGGTTGTCAGGGCCAGACAAAGCTGCGTCACAGCTGACCAATATTCTCAGAGCTCTGTTTTCTCTGCTTTCCACCCCTGCAATTACTGCCAGCGTGTGCTGTGGTGCTGAGTGAAAGAGAAGGATCATGGCTCATCACCCGAGCAGTGGTGTGGGTTGTACAAAACCTTCTGTGGGAGATGATTCATCCTGACACCTATGTTAACACAATGATATGTTTTCCCAGAGATGTCCCCAGCACTTTACCAAGTGCCAATCTTGTTGTTTGGGGAGACTTCAAATAAACTGAGTCAGACAAAAGTCAGTCTGGTTTCTAGAGAAATATGACAAGGTCTGGGTAGTGATATCATGTCACCGAGAGTGGATACAGCATCACTGGAGCATGTTTGCATGCGTATGCCTGTGTGTGGACAGGCAGATCAGAGGTAGTAGGAAACTTTGTTGTCTCTGTCCCTTACGGGTCAGACTGAGCCATCCCAGGACAACCTCCCTTTTCCAGACTGCTTCTTTGACATGTGCTAAGTTCTCGATGGGTTACCTTGGGGTCCTGTGTCTGCAAAGCAACAGTGGGCTATCTTCTGCTCATTCGCAACATGACCAACAGTTAGATGTGTATCAGTGAAAATAATAGTTCCTTCAGATTTCCAGAGGAGAAAAGGGAAGTGAAGGAATATAATGAGCCATTGCTGCTTTTCTTAAAGACTGAATATTGAAAAGTTGAGAATGTAGTTAATTACTTTCACAAAACATCACTGAGCTCTTCTATAAGACGTGTAACTAGATCAGAGAAGTCACTACAGTTCAGAAACTAGAACATGAGAGAAAAAATTTTCTGAACAAGACCAGGAAAATGAGATCTAGGAGAATTTTGTTGCAGCCTTATGTCCAGTTTTAGTACTTGCATATAAAAAAAATCTTGAAAACTTCCATTAGGTAATTATGAATAATTATGTCCTTCTAAGTAGTTTTTATTACTCATTCACTCTCTTCCAAAATCTAAGCTATTGTAGATGGTATCTGGGTAGTCTGAGCAGCCATTTAAATGTCCACATTCCTTTGAGAAAACAAGTACTCTATGGAGAAAAATCCCAAATTTAATTGACTGTTAGGTGAAAAAGTGTATTTCTTCCTGCTCGTTCTGAAAAAATAGTGTAAAGGTGTCTTGTAGTGTGTAATGTTCTGTATAACATGGGTCAGAGAATACTATTATTCCTAACCCAAATTCATTATACTTATTAGTTTTAATGGATTGACTCTTGTTTGGTTTTTTGACACTCTCATAACATTTTTCTTGTGTTTCACTGAGGGGGCTTTCAATGTCCAGTGTTAATCCTGTTGATTTTTTTAATCCCTTCTTGTTTTGGATTATCCTTGTGGAGAAATATTCCACCAAAGTCACATAGTACATTAGATGAGATCATACAGGCTTAGGCACTATGCAGAATACAGACAGGCACTATAGTATGACCTGAAATATCTCAATCGCATTCTTTGTGCATTGTAAAATTATACTTGCATTTTCACTGCATCTGAACATTAAGCAGAGGTCTTCAGAGATGCCTTTGTCCCTTTCTTCATCTACTTCTGTTAGCCCTGAATGTTGCAAGGTTTGACAAGTGATTTAAGAGTTCCTTGTGCTTTATTATTTGACTTTTTTTCAGCACAGAATGTCATTTGCCACTAAATAACCCATTTATGTAAGATGAAGTCCCTCTGAAGCTCATCAGCAAGCTCTCTGTCCTTGACTAAGGCTGTAAAAATAATCAATATTTTGGTCTGGCTGCCAAACAAAAGCTGATTAGCATTTAAACAAGTATATAAATGTTTCATTGTTTCTTCCCAAAATGAAAACCTAGGATGAACAGGTTACTGTACTTGACAAGACTCTCACTGAACCTCAAATTAAATATTCTGGTGCTCACATAGTTTGAGGAGTCAAAGCAATTAAGTGCTTACTGCTCCGAACTGCTTCAGCCTCATCACTTTCCAACAGCCCAGTAGATTGTGTACCCACCTAAGAGGTGGAGAAGGGGTCTTTGTGACTCCAGACTGAAATGGCTCTAACTGTTTGGTGATAAAGCAGATCAGGGTAACCTTGTCTACAGATTTGAATTCTTCTGTGGATGCTGTTCTACTTGTCTTTTTAAACTCCTGGGATGAGTATTTAAATCTGTTGCAGTCTGGTAGCTGAAAGCACACATCAGAACGTGCTTCATGGCACAAGATGGGGTGGTGTTAATGGAGGTGTTACCCTTCCATTTCCCACAGTTCACCTTTTTGCTGAGATACTCTTTAAGCCTGATTGTTAGAGTACTCACATTATTGCACTTTCTGTAAGGTTAACAGAATAATTAGAATGTTTAATCTCCTTATGGCATGTTCCAACTACTGGTTTATTGGAAAGAACATTTGCCAACTGTTTGACAGTCTAGTTCTTCAGACATATTTTCCAGACTGATCTAGTCTACATTTGACATAGCAATTCTGAAAAAAATCAGAAATAGTTTTGAGAAAATAACTGTTCTTGTCAAGTATTCCCCTGTACTTTTTTACTTCTTCTACCTTCCTACCACCTTGACCTTTTTCTAGCTCATCAGTCATCACCGGTGTTGATAATTACTAAATAGATTTAACTCTGCAAAACCCAGGGTAATCCTTTTTTAACCCCTTGTCGAACTGAAAAAAATACTATTTAATCCTATTTTTCCCACACTTTTATCCAGTTCTTTGCTTTAGCCTGGTGTTGCACCTTATCTGTTTCAAAATGTCATGTACAAATCTTGGAAAAAGTATTCTGTAAATTTGAATCATTTATTTCTTGTTATTTATTAATTAAAAAAGGTAATCTTATGCAACATGAGAGTTCACAAAACAGTGAATAACTTTGGTCAACTCAAGACTGATTTATTTCAAGAAAATAGGCAAGAGTCAGTGGTCACTAGGCCTGATGATTGCTATATACTGATGCATTCATGCATGAATTTCCATGAGCCATCTGATTATCTGTATGAAGAGTATTCCATTCTGAGAAACACAAGTAACCATTTAAGAACTTTGATTGTTATTTCCTTATTTGTTTTGAAGACAAATGGTGGTAGTTTAATCAGGGAGGTTTAAATTTGCTATGTACACGATGGTTTACACACCGTTCCCTGTGGCAATGACTGTAATGAGGTCAGAAGGGTTATTTGCAGTTACGAAAGAGCCATTATGGGACCAGACCAAAGCTGCTGAGGATGGTTTTGATTCTGTCAAGACAGATGTCCTGGGAAAGCTCAGCAAGCTTCTAAAATAGGATATTTTCAGTGTGTATCAAATATACACTGAAAAACCTGAGATATTCATAAGGTGCTAGCTGTCATTTTCCATTTAGAAGAGCAGCTTGAGTGCTCTATGAAGTGCTTTTCTCTTGTAATGCAGTGGTTAGAGCACTGACCCAGTGTAGCAGAAATCGACCTTCCACTTTCTCCTTCCTTAAATGACACTAATTCCTACCTCCCTCAGCTCCAAGAAATACCCAGTGGTGTGGCTGAGGGAAGAAGAACCCTCCATTTCACATCATGCTGCTTCCTGGCAGATCTTGAAAAAGTTCAAGATTAATGGACCTTAAATACACTGAGGAAGCATGGCTCTGTTCCCTGGTAGTTGGGATGTTCACCTGAAACAACAACAGAGTTCATTGTCTCCAGGGGAAAAAAAAAAAAAAAATTAGAAATCCAAAGAGAAAAGCTTTAGGACAACTGGCTCAATAGCTGATGTAAATGGGAAGATATTTTTCAGCACTATCTGTGCATACTTACCACCCCATGGGAGTGCAAGCCCAGGCTTGCCTCATGGTAAATTCACCCAATAATCAGAGGGAAATCCTTATAAGATAGTTATCCAAATCTTGATGTCAGCTGTGATTCATGACCTTTGATACAACAGGTAAAAAAACAAAAAGTGAGATTTACTTAATGCTGTATAACAAACCTTGGAGTTGGGAATCCAAGCTCTTTGACACAGTCAGCCTTAGTCATTAGGAGGAAGCTGTTTCAGTGATGAATTATTACAACCCTGAGGGTACTTTGGTCATGGTTCGTCACTGTGGTACACTGTGGACCTTAGTAGTGTCTTACAATGTCAATATGTGCTTTATGTAAGGTCCGTATCAGTTTAGCCAGTTAGAAAGGATAAAACTCACCCCTGAGCAGCAGACCAGAACACGGACTATTCATCATACTAGTCCCACATGAGTCCTCAAAATGTATTTTAACCGAGATGGAAGTGACACATAAAGATCCTATAAGGTCTTTTGCACACAGCTGGATTTCAGCTGTGAACAGGAAGGGACCAATTCACAAATAAGTTATTTGATGGAAAATTTCACCATCAATCAGATTAGCTAAGTGACATGAATAATTCCTCTAGCTTTACCTAGAACATCTTAATCTTGTCTTTTGGAATAGTTTTGGGTAAGCAAATTTCATGGAAAATAATGGCAGAAAAAGCATAGTAAGAGTCAAGTAGAGGCTCTTTTAAGTTAAATAATTTGATTTATTTAACTTAAAATCAAAGAATTCAACATCAGGCATCCACCTTCTACATGATGGTCAAAAAATTAAATGCTCAAATCCCAGTCCCTTTTCTCTGTGTTCCACCTCCTTTCCTTTTTCTGCTCTTTTGCTAGGTAATTGCCAGAGCTCCACAAACAAGGGAGATTTCAATGTGGTTTTGTATAATAAAAAAGTTCAACCTGACCTCCCCTGTTTAAAAATATTTTTCTTTATAAAGGAGAAATATTCTTGTTGAGCCTTTCTTTCATTTTGAAATATTAAGATATTTTTAAAAACACAATCATGTAATTTTTTACAAATAACAAATTACATTCTAAACAAAAAATTTCCATCAGAAAATACATTTTTTTCATTTTCCACCACTTTTTGTTAATTCATCCATCCTGAAGTGCTTAACAATCCCCTGATGTCCAAGAAGTTATTGAAAGTGTCTACTCAGTTCTGGTTTTCAGTATACAAAAGAGCATCACTTTTTTGAAAAAAACGGGTTTTGAAAAGATATATTAAACTAAACACAGCTATTTTCTACCTGAGTTTTATATAAATAGTAACTTTGTTCTGAGTCTGCTGTTTTACCAAGAAATCGGTAGTAGCATCAACATGAAAGCAAGTGATACTGACAAACATTCTGAATCGAAGATTATTGATAAGTAATTTCATTGCTTTACCAGGCTCTATGTATGCCTGCGGGAATCCTTCGCATAAGATTAAACAAGACATTCACTGTTTATATTTACTGGAATCTGAGAAGTCAACTGCATTCTTTCTATAAG
The DNA here is from genome assembly GCA_011057875.1 of Pterocles orientalis. NCBI lineage: Eukaryota > Metazoa > Chordata > Aves > Pterocliformes > Pteroclidae > Pterocles > Pterocles orientalis. The sequence goes on from WKFP01015467.1 coordinate 6,182, forward strand.
AAATCATTACAGCACAACCCAAATGTTTGGTCTGTCCCAAGCCCAAATATTTTGTATTTATATGCATCTTCTGCTTCACTATTAATAGTGTTAAAATGCCCTTGGACAGAGGCTAGGCTCAGGGGAAAAAAACATCACTTCATATCCATTTTCTCCACTGAGTTTCCTTCAAAGCACTTTACAGCTGACCATCTAACAGATACAAATGTACCTGGGATAATGCCAGCCAGAGATACAGAGCACAGAAGTGTAAAGTTAAGATTTCAGTAAGTAACATTTCTTCATACATGTCAACCACATAACAGCATGTTAAAAACACTACAACCGGAAAAGTAAATCCAGAACATACAGAAATTGCAGTTAATAGAAGCACCTAAGAGTCACAAAACAGAACTCCTCAGCTTTCAGCTCCTCTATTATACTCCAGTTCATGTGAGGTAGTAATCAGTTCCTATCACAATTTCTAAGGTGCTTTTAAAGCTAAAGTCATAAAACAAACAAAGTTCAGTCTTTATGATCAGGTGTGCAAAGGCCAGCAGGCTGCTCCCATTACTACAGCTTTACTATGCCTCAGGAAATAAGCGTACTGAGTCCATTAAAAATGAAAAGACTCATAGTGGATTCATGAATTACTCTGAATCATTTCACCCCTTATCAGTGCATAAGGAACATGTATACCTCTGTTATTTAGTATAACTCTGCAGTGCTTCCGCTAAATGATAAGCTGCAAGACTATTGCACTTAGTATGTTATGTGGCTATAGATCTTCCTGCATTATCTCTTTTTTTCCTGTAAATTGCTTACAGGTAGCATAACTCTGTCCAGGCGAGTTCTTTAGACACACAAAATGACAAAGGCAAATATGAAATCTTCTATTTCTACCTGTGCAGAACAACAAAACAGTAGCAGAAATGAGGACTTTGTGATTTTAAAACATGTAATGATTTTTAGAAACACAATGGGAAAGATTTCAGCCCTTCCTTGATTTTTTTTTCCAAGGTGCTCAGTTACATACTGTTCAACTAGATAAAATGTTAATTGCAGAAAGACCACCTATACAGAATTATAACTATTCTAGATGGTCCTGCAGTTACAAACACAGGACTGGCAGGCAATGGGAATGAGGAACAGATTTCTGCACATCTCTGATTTTCTTGTGGGACTTTGAGTTTAAAATTAAGGCAATTAAGACAATTGTCTTAATTTTCCATCTATAGCAACAGAATTAGTAAGGGCAAAAACTAATTAATCACCCCAGTGGGCCATAGACTTTTCTCCAGAATGCTAATGAAAACATAACAAACTTTATTTACTATCTATTATGAGAGTTAAAAATTTGCATTACTTCCCTTTGTCTAGGAAAATCCATTGATTTCAGCAAGCTTTAACAAGAGTCACAAAATTTGTACACTGCCTTAAAGGCCAGATGTTGCTCATTTTCATTGAAATCACTACCCTCTGCACAGTTAGCTTGCAGAAGGATTTCTTTTCCTTCCTCCAGTCTGGTGTTCATCTTCCCTCCCACTGGCTGGGTAATTTGAACTCTTCTGTCCTCCATGTGTGTTCAGTAATACTAATAAACTATTATTTTTTCTGCATTAATTTAGTTTTTCCTAGCATTTTTTCTGTTATCTTTGCTAGTGCAAGATTTAAGTTTGCTTTTGGAGCCAAGATGATTAGAAACTGCTATATATTAACACTGGAATGGAAGTGCTCCTGGTAATTTGTTTCCGTATGGGACTTTCATGGAATTAATATGTGTACAAGAGTCCCCCTCCCTAGTGTGTCTCAACTCATTTCCAAGTAATCGCTTTTAGTTATGAGAGGATGGTTCATTCACAGTTTTATTCAAACATGTTTAAGCATTTCCATCAAATCCATTGGAAAAGTCTTATTCAAACTCACTGAGGTTGCCAAGGCTCTACCAATCACTAAAAATTACTTCAATGCATGCAGCACAACTAAGAATAATATATCTTTTACATCTTTTTTATGTCAGAGATTTTTGAATCTACTAGCCTGCAGCTAAATTTCAATCAGCAGGAGGGGTACTAAAATGTATATAAATTATTTTTCAAAACATTATGAGTTAGTCCGACTAAAAGCATGCAGACTTTAGATTAGTAAGCTCATATTTCTTGAAGTGACCCTAAAGTTGCCTCCCTAAAATGTCTTTGATTTCACATAGTTTGAAATAAAAACAAATTAATAGATAAATTATATTCTGCTTGTATCTGTATTAGAAACAAAATACTCTCAACAGAGCTGCTGAAACAACATGAATTAAGTTATCCTGATTACTGCACCTGGACAGCTGAAGGACTGAAGCTGTTCTTAAGATACAAACAAAGAACAGCTAGTATATATTAAAAAAAAACAACAAATTTGAAGCTATTCCTTATAAGAATAGATATGTGAGTCTCGTTGCAGTCCAGCACCAGTAATATTTGTTCTATGATGACACCAACAGGTCCCAGATAAGCGTGGGGATTCCACAGGGCTCAGTATTGCAGAAACACATTTAAAAGGCTCTAAAGGCTGCTTTGTAAACATACATATTAGAGAGCCAGCATGAGAAAGGAAGCACAGTTCCCAACTTATGAAGAAAAAACCCTGTGAACTATCCCTGCTGCAGGGCCAAGAATTGAGCATCATTTTTTTAAAAAAAAATAGTGAAATATGTATATATAAACAAACCCCACGTATGTATTTTACTAAATATTAGTCACTGAAGTAGAGTCAGATTTTCTATTGTCTGCACTGCTGTGGTCATGTACACTAGCACAAAGTGAAACTACATCACTTTTCAGTGTGCCATCACCGCAAAAATGTTGAAGGTCTACTATAGAAGCAAAGCCACAGAAAGAATCAAAGACAATCCAGAAAATAAGAGTAGGAAGAGACAAAATGAGTAAAGGAAACATCTTTAGGATAGATACCCCCATGCTGAACAGACGTTAATATTACAAGAGAGAAAGTAATATTCAAGGAATACAAAAATGATTTTCTTCAAATAAATCTGGTGACTGACTTCCACGTTAGTGTATCACCTAAACTGCTGAATGGGATCCTCAGAAGGCAATCTGTTCATGATAATGTTAAGAAACTGCCTAGCTAATATTGCTACAATTTCTTTGTCTTTCTCACCTGTGTATCCTTCAGTGTCCCTACCCTGTGATCTAAGATTCCCCCTTATTTTTCTTTTTTCTCCCTTTTTCTACCCAATCCTTACTCTCCATTATAGCTCTCACACCCTTCTTAAGATTCATGCCATAACTTGCCTGTCTTTCACACCTTTAAGCACTTCTAGCCTCTCACATTGGTGCTTATTCCAGCTTCTAATAGCGCTAGCACACTTTCTGTTAAGAGCTATCTCAGCTGTGATGCTGCAGCATCCTAAACCGACACAGGGGGATTGCAGTATCATATCTGTCAGGGCTGACTGAACAACCTCGTGGTCAGAAATGAATCCTGCTGAAGGAGCTGGCTAACTGTCCATTGGAAAACAATTGAGAAATGTGAAAAGGAAAAAAATACTGAATGCCTTTTTTTTTTTTTCATTTCCCTATGTGGCAATCACAAATTACCTCTGCAAGTCCTGATGAAAAAAATAGAAGAGTAAATAAGAAATATTGGGTTTTTTATTCAGAAGACTGCACAGTGAAAGTTCAGAGTGGAAGGGCTCTTACCACAGAGCTCAGAAGAAAAAATGGTCTGATTGATTGATTGATTGATTGATTGATTTATAGCATTAAAAGAGGGGACAAGATAAGCTGCTGGTTTCAAAATGGGAAACTGTTGGGAGAGGGGATGTTTGGTTCTGGTGCAAGTGCCCACATGGGTACATGCACAAGTATTTTGCCCTTCCCTTTTTATCCAACAGAGAGAAGATGTGGACTGATTCTTACCTACTGTTATGGACTTTTGAAATTTTCCTTCAGCCTGATCTGAGATGGCAATTTCATTGTGCATAGGCCACTTCTCATTTAGGTCTGTGAGAAAGCTGGACCATCACAAACAAGAGGCTTTGTTGGCAGAAGTGGAAGGACACATTCCACCAAGGAATTTCATCCTTGATATGTCATGTTGGCTGGCATGTCTTACAAAAGTCTCCAGAAAACTGATTAAACACCAGGCACTCATCTAGATCGTCTCTTGTGGCTCCCTTAGTCTCTTCATATGGCCCATAGCAATGAAAGGTGACAGACACTGTTACTCTGTAAAGGTCCTTCTTAGCCCAAATTGCAAAATTTACAGCCTGCTTGTTACCTAAGCCTTGGACTGAAAGCCAGGATTTGGATCCCAATGAGGGTTCAGTTTATTATTCTGCAATAATGATAATAATAGATAATCTGTTGCATTCAAAAATTTTAGTCTTGGTTGCCCAAAGGGAAAGATGACCCAAAACCCAGAGAGACATTTTCTTATTCAGGTTTTAAAAGTAGTTGTAATTTCATCACAAACCTCTGAATCCTCCATTGCAAAGCAACATATAAGAAAAAGAGCAATCAGATTTGAAATATTCCTTCTGTCATCTTCTTAAATATCTCAGACAAAATCTCACATATTGACCTTAATTTTCAGGGCTTTTTCCCTCAGAATATCCCCAAATCTTGTTGCACAGCTTTTGCCGTCTTTCTCTGAAACATTGTCTATTTATTTCAGTTGTTCCCTGATGCTGAAATAGTACAGTATTTGATTCCTTTACTTATTATTGCTGAGATTCAAGTCTCCAAAGATTTGGATGTTTAAATACAAAATGTTTTAGTTCAAGCCCATCTCACCTAAACTGTTATTGATGAAACCACAGTCACACACAGCTGACTGTCACTCAGGTGTTTATGGAGGCAGAAATAAAAATCCCATTCCACCTTACTGTTAATCAATCTTTGTCACTCCACCAAGTTCTTTTATCTCATAAGCTCCCCCACGGCTAGGAGAAAAAAAAAAGAATCCCATAAATGGAAGCCCTGCAGCCCAAACCAGCAGACCGAAGAAAACTCACACCAGGAGGAACACATCTGTGCCTGGCAGCTGCGGGTTTTCAGGCCAGCTAAAGTCACCCAAACACCCTCCACAGCCAGAGGTGTGCTGGCTTTTTTCTCCAGCTCACCAACAGCTCTGTGCTATAGCCACCGATCCTTGTATTTGTTCTCTATTATATGACTTTGTTCATTCAAACCACAATACAATCTCACGGTCCAGATGTCTTTCTTTGCCCTTCTCACCACTCATCCAAGCCAACCTCATCATAAGCATTGTAAGCACTGCTGCACCAAGACCATCCCTGCTGGTTCTGATCCACCAGCTGAAACCTGGCCTGTAAGAGCTAGCCAGGAAGGCGTCTGATTCATCACAGGTTGCCTGGGCACTATTCCCATTAAAGGCTCATCTGGTTTATGACAGGTCTAAATTATACCCTAAAGGCTGCCCTCACCATTGTGATGCTTTAGACTGAGTCTGCACTCCAACACAGGCTCCCTGTGGTCACTCACACTGCTGATGTTTGCTCATGTCCTATGCTAATTTGGGATCAAGTCAACTCTGTCTTCTTGATAGGGAAACAGGGACACAGTCTGGGTGTTGGTGACAGCTTGAGATGCACAGCTAGCGGCTGGCCAGATGCAGTCAGGACAGCATCCTGCCATGTGCTGTGTCCAGAGGCAGGGTTAACTCTTTTCCCTTTCCCCACGTGATGCTGAGGGTAAGCCATTAAGCCCCAATAGTTCCCACAAATAGACCCAGATTCCCGTTCTGCTGGTTTGCATGGTTTGTGGACGTTATTTCTGAGATCAATGAAAAGCCACAAAAACTATGTCAAAGAAGTGCCCTGAGCTACCAGAAATATGAGATGACACCAGGGACCACCAGCAGCTCCGGACCAGGCAGTTCAGGAAACAGACCATGAGAGTCAGCTCTGGTGGAGATACCTATACACTAGACCTTGGTGGTGCTAGATGTTTTGCTAGTGGTCATAGAAGTAATGTTCTGGTGCTGATGTGAAGCCTAGCCTTGCTTCAGAAAAGAGAAGGGGAATAGAATGCAGCTCCCTTGGAAACTGGCACTGAACAAAAGCTAGATAGAATGTCTCAATGTTGTGGTTTTAACCCATGACTGGCAGACAAACACCGCAACAACCTCTTGCTCACCCTCCTCCCTCCCACAGATGGGGCAGAGAATTAAAGGGATAAAAAGAAAAGAGGCTTGTTGCTTAAGATATGGACAATTTAATACCTGAACTACAATAATACTGGAGATAAGAATTATGATAGTGATAGTATTATATACAAATATACAAGTGAGTGATATATAGGGAAGCTGCTCGCCACCTGATAACCAAGGCTCACTCAGCTTGTTCCTGGATAACAAGGAGAGAGGGTCCTGAAACCACAAACCCAGAAAGGAGTTAAGAGCCCGAGTGTCCAAGACTGAGAGATAACCCCGAGAGAGACACAACCCAGGCAGAGCTGACCCAGAGAGAGAGAGAACTTCGAGACAGAGCCGTATCTATATACTGGGCAGGATGTGCATGATATGGAATAGACCATTGGCCAGTTTGGGTCTCAATCCTAAACCTAAGGTTGAATCCTAGTCTAGTACCTGGGGCTGTGCTCCCTCCCAACTTCTTCTGCACCTGCAGACACTGGCACAGCAGAGAAGCTGAAAAGTCCTTGACTGTCCTGGCAGCATCTATGAACATCAGTCTGTTATCAGCCTTCTTCTCAGCACAAATCCAAAACACAGCCTCTTGCTAGCTACTGTGAAAAAACTTAACTCTGTCCCAGGTGAAACCAGGACACTCTAATATCTCCAAACATAAATATGATAAATTGTACCAAATGCAAACTTGCAAATTTGTTCTGAGATGCTGCCATGAAGATAAACAGTGATCAACAACAAGGTAACTATATCAATAAATAAAAGCAAGAGTAAAGGGAGTAACATAAAGAAAAAGTGAAGAGAGAGCCTGGTGGGTAGCAAGTGTGGGGAAGTGGGGAACATCACTAGAGAATCTTAGTTCTTTAGAAGAATGTATTTGAACTTTGCAGGGAAAACTTGCTGAGTGAGCCTCATATTAGAAATTCTGAGTTTCTAATTAGCCCTGGAACTGTGAAAATGGGGAGAAAGGGTAAGAGGTTTGTTTTAGGGTGTACCATGAGAGAAAACACGGTGTAACCTCAGTCCTTCTGGCTTATGTTCAGTTTCCATTAACTCGTTATGAGGCAGGAACAAGTATATCACAGCCTGCACTTCCCTCCTGGGAGCTGGAACAGCATTGGATTGGACAAAGTTGTCCCAAAGTGCCCTGTTCAGCAATTTTGATGACATGGCTCCCGATGGGCTAGCAAATGTTCTGTAACATGCAGCAGATTGTGAGAATGCATATGGCATTTGGGACACTGCTGTGCAAGTGATTATTTTAATTTTTTTTTTTTCATGAAGAGCCCAGCTGGAGAGTGTGAGCCAATGTTTTCCAGGTAGGACACACGACTTGGAACAACAAAGGGTTTCTGCCAAAGTAATGAACTTTCGGTCTCCTGATACGGTGACTGCTCCTGTCTGAGAGAGGGAATTTGGTATAACACTGCTCAGGGCAGACAGGCACATCTGGTGACTTGTCCAGAGTCCACACACTCAAAATAATTTGTATTAATTTGCTTTACAGTCTATCAAGGGCGGTGACTGAGTGGCAACATTCAAAATTCAAATACTTATAAATGTCTTTCGACAGGCAATATATAATTACATAAATGCTATTTCAGTCATTGTATATTTGGAAAAGGTTCATGTAGTGATGTTGTTGATTGTTACCATGATAGATACCGTCTCTGTCTAACGGCACCATTTACCCCTGTTTTGATGCTGCTTGACATAGACTTCTTTCTGCATCAATTCTTCACCAATTGGTAAGAAAGTCAGGCAGACATTCAGAAGAATAATAGATGCTGTTTGGGGCATTTGATCCTTCAAAATTGTGTGTCAATGTTATTGTGAAAGCCAGTGTCTGGCATATTTTGCTAAACTGCTGATCCAGAATTTGTGCACTTCCTATTAGTTTTCTGGACTATGCAGAAGTTTTGTTCCAGATAACACAAGGCTGTTTCCTCCAGGACTGCTGTTCTTCCTGGATTGGGATGGAATGAGCCAGGGCAACAGTCCTGACCCCTATCATCTAAGCGAAAATATATGAAAATGCTGCTTCACTGATTATGAATGCTGTTCATCTGAGGCATGACATATTTGGATACAGCACTTTGGAAGGCTGTGAAGTAGGTGGTTCAAATGATTTAGCTCATGTCTAAGGCTTACAACATCGAGTCACAGGTGAACTCGAAGACATGTAAGATAGTAGCTGGCTTGAATTTCAGCTGTGAAAGTGCAAGGTGAATACAGCTAGCAGAAGCCACAGGTGAACAAGAATCACTGGTGTTGACTCTCATAGCTTCAGCTGCTAAGCCTGGAGAGATGAAGATGTGAACTAATCAGTAAGTTAACTTAATACAGATGTGGCCTAGTGGATACTGGAACAACCATGACCCCATGGCAATGTTGGAGAGCAGCACTCCAGTGCAAGAAGGACAGACCCACTAAACCCAGCGATCCACATACACCAGTGCCTGTCACAACATACAGAATATAAACTTTGATGACAACTTTCCACTAAATCTAATTAATGAAGATTTTTAATTCGAAATATTTTTTTCTTAATGAATTATGTTTTATATTTTTATTGTATATTAATTTGACTTTGATCGACACTTCTAGATTAAAATATTTATCTTAAAAAAGCTTTTCATGGATTCTTTTCAGTCATCTTCTGTTTCCAGTTCATCCTGTTTCTCTCCATTACATTTCTCTTCACACACCATGGACAGAAATTGAAAAAAGTCATGAATTCTGTGGAAGGCAGAAGACTGCCATATCACAGTAGATGACTAAGCTGATGATACACTTACTATCCTGTCTCAGGCTGACATTTAGAAATGAAAATATTTTTTGTTTCGGCTATGTTGCACAGGTCTGAACTTCTGACAAAAAAATTGATTTGGTATTTGACTTTGTCAAATATTATTGATAGATGTAAGAAATTAGCATCAGTAATGCAAAACATCACTTGTTTTGCAAGGATGCAATATGGGAACATATAAAAGAGATTATGTAAAGTAAAAGCGAATTAAGACCAAATTATTACATTATAAGGGAGGGGATAAAAATGCCTGCTTCTAGCTTTTTAAAATAAACTTTAAATTCTGTATTTTTAATAGAATTATTTTCCAATTATTGCTTGAAAATTGTAGAAGCACCAGAAAAGAAAATCCAAACATATTAAATCCAGTCAATTACAATGTGTGGGAACACTCTTGCTTTTCAACTCCTCCCTGTATTTTATTAAAACATCTTTTTCCTGAGGATTGTAATACCTTAAATGTCCATTAAAATCAACAGTTAAAATAGGAATCAGAATCAAATTTATGTTCTCACTCTCACCATTTCTAGATTTTAGTGGCATTCTCATGATTTTGGGGGGCTAGTGATTATTATAATTTAGTTATAACAAATTGTTTGGTTTGCCTCTATCTAGCTATGGCTTTGTTAAGGAGCTAGTTCTGTAGAAATGCAAAGACATGGATTCCAACATTCGTAGTCCAATTCAATTTATGTTTTGAGACCTATGACTTGATTACTGTCAGGAAAACCACAAGTTTCTTATGAGAAGAAATACATGGTGCTAGCAAAATGAATTAAATTATGTGCTTATATTTTTTGAAACTTGCATCCAACTGCTATCTGGGTGCAGAGGAAAGCATGATGACAATTTCTTTTTCAGATGCACAATTGAGCTGACAGCTACAACTGAAGTGAAAGGGCATATTAGAAAGTTGCTTCTGGAAAAAAACAAAACCACTAATCAGCATTTTCAACAAGAGGTGTCTTCAGTTCATCCAGGACTTTTAAGAAAAAATGATTGGTTTCTATTTTCTCCAATCTTTTTTTTTTCCTAAACACATTTACTAGAATCCTGGTTTTTACTGAGTGGCAACCACATGGATACTTGTGGAACTGGTCACCCCAAAATGGATGTGCCCCAGAATTAATTAGTGTGTTTTAAAGTCGTTTTAACTATTCAAAAGTTTCTGAAACCTCATGGTAAGTGACTAATCACAGAATTTGACTTTTCTGAGTCTTTATATCTCATCCGAAACAGAAAAAAAATCAAAACAAAACAAACAGCTTCCTCACCCCCCAAAATCTGATGAGATAAAATCCTAGCTTTTTAAAAAATTTCTTTATGATTTTACTAGCAATAGGAAGAAAAGTCCTTTTATCAAAGCCCCCCTAAAATGCTCTGAATGGATTCCCTATCAACTCAACATAGAAGAATTAATTCAGCCTTTATTACAATGGAATAACTGAGTATTTCTTTAGATTTTCCCCGAAACTAGTTCTGGAGTCAGACTGGAAAGTTCCAGAAATGGAACATCATGGAGAATTTGTTTCCCTGATCTGCTAATTCTGCTAAAAAGGACCATTGCCTTTTCTTTAAATGGCCACACAAAACTCACAAACTGAAAACCCAAAGCAAAACCAAACAAACTGAACTTACGGGTAACGCTTATCTTAGTTTTAATCCCTGGAGTGCCATTTTCTGCAACTTAATTGTCAGTAATAGCAACTATCGTGCAAAGATGCAAAGCACAATACATATTATCCTGATTTTAATGGATGCCCATAAGAAATTATTGCTCTAACTAATTACAGTTGCTCTCTGCTGGGAAGAAAGGATTGGGGGAGAAGGAGCGAAAGGGATGAGGGTGTGGAATGACAAGGTACTTCCTAAAATGAATTCTTCATAGTTTATTAATTTCTCCTAAAACTGAAAAATCTTAAACTGCTGCAGAAGTCTTTTGTTAGAGCTGGAATAAATGAGTATGACACTTTCAGGGTAAGTTTGTAAAGTTGGGCTGGTTAGGATACGTTACTATTTTTTTTCCCTACTGAAATACTTTTTCCTATATAATAAAGCACTTCGTGGAGATCTATTCACAGAATCACAGAATAGTTGAGTTTGGAAGGGACCTGTGGAGGTCAGCTGGCCCAACCTCCTTGCTCAAGGAGGACCACTTAGAACCCGTTGTGCAATATTGTCTTCTAAAAATTAGTAGAAGAAAGAGTTTTGAAGTTTATCACAAGATCTTCCATCATTTCCAGAGGCATTAAAATAAATATATTCTTTTAAAAAGAGTTGTTTTATCAACTATTCTTGCAAAATTATATTCTGCCTTAACATTCTGAAGTTTTCTTTCTGCTCCAGTGTAAAATATAAGAAGGAATGTACAAATGAAAAGGAATTAAGAAGTAGTTAAAAAAAAAAAGTTGAGATTAATTATATTTATCCTCCACCATTTCTCTTCTGACAGGACTCACCTGCACAACAAAGTAAAAAAATGCCTGCCTGGGGTTCTGATGAGCAACAGAGAATTTACTGATTTAAAACAGAATTTGTTCCACAATTGTAATTCTTTGGGAATAAAATCTTTGATCTGGTGAAGTACAACAAAATAGAGAAAAACCTCTTCATAATCTCTGTAATGATCATATTTGTGTCATAACCGTTGCAGGCATGTTGTTTTAAAAAGGTCAGAATGTCCTAATCTACCCACAAACACAGAAAATGTTACGCATATGAAGACATCTTCATGTTGTGGTCAAAACATGCCATTGAAATAAAATTACCACATCTCTCAAACTCTCTCTAAGAATTAATTTCTGTTTAAAATTTTCCACTATTTACTTAATAATGTCATTTTGTGGCTGCAAGTTCTACAGTCCTACTTTTTCTTTTAACATCTTTTCTTCTCTCTAGTGGGAATCCAAGTTTTACATTCCTTTTAAATGTACCTTAGGCATAAGTTCAATGCCACAGCAGTAAAAAGAGTCAAAGAAACCTGATACTGTACACACAACAGCTTCAGTCTTAGCAGGGTCAGCTTCATTTGCACGTATCAATGCATTTTACGCTGCAGAATGACACATATTTTAAGAAATCTGTAAGCTCTGTGATCCAAGCTCTGCTTTTTAATGAACTTAAATTTCTGTTGAATGTCAAATTTGCCTTTCCTGCCTTTAGGACAACACATAAATGCACATACAGCTGCTCATGCTTTTGGAGGAAACTGTTAATACATCTAACAGAAGATCTTTCCCATCTTCATCTAGTTTGTACTCTAACCCTGTACCAAATTATTCAGCAGAGTTGTCTTGTTTCATGGCTTTTTCCATCTGATTGTATGGATATGTCTCTAAAACATTGACAAGAAAATCAGAAATTGTGGAGTGAGCAATGTACACTGGAGAATGGAAAACCAAGGTGTTCACTTAGGGATGCATCCCCGCTTCCCCAAAGATCCTGGGCAACATCTTACTGTGCAGCTGTGACTGCCACCAAAGCCTGTCATCATCTTCCTGCTGCATATTTTTCTTGACCCTTCCAAGGCTGGTCTTCTGCTGAAAAAGCAGTGATGCTGTTGGAAAAGAAGGGTGCTCCTGGGTGATTCCCCTTCCACAGAAAGCTGTGTCAGCCTGAGTCTCCAGTTAGGTACACAGCTGCTGATCATTGCTGTGATGTGATATGATGTGATGGGGATCCCATTGCAGTCATGGATCAGGAGCAGAGCTGAGGTGCTGTGGGAAAAAGAGTAGCTGCAGGGAAGCAGAAGAAGTGAAAGAGATGAGGTCAAATTAAGGAGTCTACTTGGACATGCATTGCCTATGCTATTTTTATGTAGTTCAATTAATAGTTCAAGGCACTCCTGGAATAATGAAGTTATCAGAGATTGCCAATAATATGTCACAATAAGGGAGGTGTAGTCCCTGCCTTTTGATTCTCCTTAGTCTAACAAAAAGGCTGAGGAATTAGTGGAACTCATATCTTTTGAACCTATCACAACATGATGGTATGCAATCATGTTCTCATGTAGAGCAAAATCCTATCAATTTGCTCTCTGAAAGAAGTGAACATGAGAAAAGTATGATTCAGTGTAACCTCCTATTAACTGCTGACATACAGATATGTTCTCTCTGTGAGGCTTACCTCTTCCTTCTGACTGATGGATTCAGACACACCTTCACAAGCTGATCACTGGCTGCTCGTTCCTTGCTTTATTCACTGTTGCACTTTATTGCCATGCTTTACTTTCTCCTTGCAACCAGCGTAATAACAGAAAAAAAACCCCAGAATAATAACAAAGGGAATTGAATTTCTCTTAGCAAGTCAAAAAGAATGGGGAGGGGGGGGGGGGGGGAAGGATACAAAAGGCACAATGTAAGCCTTCTTGTCACCACTTTTGAACCTGAAATTCTGCAGGTTAAACGTGAGATTGTCTTCTGATGCACAGTTCTACACTGCCATATGTAAAACTTACTCCATGACTTTTCAGCACTTTGGTGCTTTTCTATTGACCCACACCACCTATCCGCCAATTGAAAGTCAGGGACATCATCTGCGTTTTCTGAGCAGCAGAGACAATTTTTTCTTTCCATTTTGCCCCTTTTCATTTTTGTCCTCCCCTATGCTCTGGAGAAAAGGGAGTCCTGCATGGGATCTGAAGACAACCTGCACGCTCATTCTGTTCTTCTGCTGTAGTTTGGGATGAAATGTAAGATCAATTTGTGGTATGGAATAATCACCATAAGTAGAGTGTTTAGCTAAAGACTATACTCACAGGTGCTTTCTTCATGTACAAGCAAATGATCCCTCCATAAAGAACACGTAGGGAGAAGAAACATTTTTTAGCATTTGAGTAGCACAAAGCTCTCGACAAGCTGAGCAAAAATACAGATATACAAATCACAAATGTCCAGTCTTTTCCCAGATCAAAGCATTTAGAAGTGCATAACATGTTGATTAAAATTCGTGGAAAGTAAACACTATATACAGAAGATGAGAATTGTTCAGATAGAATAATTCATATATTTATTTTCTGATTTTTGTTGTTGTTTTGGGAAAAAAAATCACAACTTCCTCAGTAATAATAAATTTTTACCTATCTGCTCAATTATTTTATTTTTAAACTTATTTCATAGTATCACAAAATAATGTCATCTAATATTTCTGGAATACTACAAAACAATATAAAATATTTGAAGTATTTGTCTTTAGGTTGGTAAAAATCTTTAAGGGCATCTGCTAGTTAGTAATGACTGAAACATCTTATCTGATAATCAACTTCTTTCCTGTTTATGCAGTGTAGTGCTTAAACATCTAGGTTAAAGAGACTTCTACTTGTGGTATAATTAAATAATTAATATCAAAATGTTGAATATTTTGATAAAAAACCCCCACATATTAGGACATGATTCACCAAAGGAAATAAGATATTTCAGTCTTTACTAATAGCAGTTGACCTTTATAATTTGGAAAACAGGTAATATAGTTATTTCAGCAATCACATCTTCACTTCCAGAAGTCAGCTAGATTAACATATAGAACAGTTCGCACACCATGAAGAGATTTGAATGTGATTGAAATACACGAACTAAAAATCAACCCATCAATATGTTTTAGAATTTCAAAAATATTTTTCTCACTTTATTATTGACTTTAACTTAGAATGAAAACAAAGGACAAAATATCAAAAAATTCTAGAAATTCAGAACATTTAGCTTGGAACTTTTTTGTTCTTTCTTTGGATCTTTTTGCACTGGCTTCTGTTTAAATACAAGGGAGAAGTTTTGTGCCAAGTTAATTTCAAAGCAAACTACTGGACTCTCTTTCTCTTCTTGGAATTAACCTTGTTAGTTTTGGCAGAACTTCTATAGTCACTTTTGATCTCGGTCCTGGTATTGCTTCCTTTCTCCTGCAGCAATAATTTTTGATTATTTTGTTTTCCCTGACTTTGCTCAGTTTTGACTCAGCACTCAACCTCCTATCACCTAAACAGAAAGACATTCCGGTAGGGACTTCCCACTATTACCTTTCACGGGAGACCACACAAACAGAAAAGTAGCTGGCACTCGTACAGAACTCTGTTGACCTCATCAACAAATAGCACTTGAAAATCCAGTCCAAGAGGTTCTGTACTCTCCCCTTTGGCTGCCTCATTCCTCTCTTCAGAAAAAGAACAAGTGAAATTGTGTATCTTTTCTTTGTCTTTCTTGGAGCGGAGTCATCTCCAGAGGGTAATTGTAGTCTTATGGCTATGAACAGGAAAAGCAGTTAACATATACCCCTTTAGTTATGGGGTCACCAGAGGGTAACTTGACACAAGCTCCTCTCAGAGTATGATCACCTGAAGGAATATCTACCTTAGCACTTTTTCATGGCTGCTAACATGAAAATAAAAATTTCTTCATGTACCAGTGTAGGTAAGAGAAACATCAGATCTGTAAGATAATAACCAATTGCAGAAAAAGCCTCTTGGTATGTATCAGTTGGTATGTGTCGTATATTCCCTGAAGTAGTCCATGCTGGAAGCAATATTTTAAGCCATCCAGCTTTGCTCTGTGTAGAAACAGAAAAGTTACTTCAGTCCTTTGTGTAGCTTGTCTCTAGATGACCCAAGCAAAATGAGCAATAATCCTCCTTTACTGCTGGGAAACTTTTCCTCACACTTAGCTTCAGTATGATGAGTTTAATGTTATAGTTTTCTGGATCACTCTTAAAAAAGACAAACAAAATGCTGCTCAAAAGGCATAGTAATTTCAAGTGCTGTTAGGTCATTGCAGGAATCTTGGCTGCAAGACAGAGATGGGAAGTAACAGCGAAAGTTTGGGTTTTTTTCCCTTGGTACTTTCACAGGGTTTTTCTGAGTATTCAAAATCCATCCGTCCTGGATTTTAAAGAAAATTCCCACATGGTTTCTTGACATTTTTCTCACATTTTCCATTTTTCTACACTCACCGAAAGATAAGACCATAAACCAAACCAAAGAAATAAACACAGTGCAGTGTAGGAAAGTTTTATCAAAAATGTGGAATAAGAATGTTATGAATAGGAATAGGATACTGTAGGATTATTATGTTAAAAAGCTGGAGAGGCTCCAGAAGAGAATCACCATACTTGGGAGCCTAGGGCACGGTACCTACAGGGTGAGGTTCAGGGAGCTCAGACTACTGAATCTCGTGAAAAAGTGGTTATGGGACAACCTAAGCTCTTCTTTCAGCTACATGAAGAAAGATTACAGAGATGATGGAGACAAACACTCCACCACAGTGGCATGAGATGTAACAAGAGGCAGCAGCCTGGCATGGGAGATTCAGACTAGACACTAAGATAAACCACATCATTAGGAGGGCAGTTCAACACAAGAACGGTAGATAGCATAGCTGCAGACCCTCCATCCATGGAGGTTTTCACATGTTTTTGACATGGGCATGTCAAGCCCAGCTGGCCTGATCTGCAGATGCTGATGTTGACAGTAGTGCTGCTCCAAGCACACAGCTGGACTAGATGGCTCCAGAGGTTCCTTGCAACCAACATTGTTATGATTCCACTTTAACATACCATGGAAAATGCCATAGAAAAGGATTACTTTGTAAATTGTATGGGGATTTCTTTCATATCTGATGAAGAAAAAAAATCTATCAACTTTTGAACCAGAGGCACACAAACACAGACAAAAAAATACTTTATTTTGAAAGTATGTATGATGAATATTTGATAAACATTATACAATGGAGGATGCAAACTTAAAAATGCAGTGATTTAGGCTCTAATTCTCAAACAAAAGTATTACTATTTCTTTAAAAAAACCCCATCCTTTCATAGGGGTCCTTACCCTTGAAGAAATACTTGCCACATGAGAGGTATTGTTGCAGTGGACATAAATGCAACCCATCTGGAGAAAATGTCTCAGGGAACCAGCTGTTGAACCAGCAAGAAGGCTTTCTTTGGGCTACTCTGTTCTGGCTGAGAAAATAGTAAGTCCCCTTAATTAGAACTCTGCTAAATGGAATTTGGATTCCTGTCCTGCTGTTGCATACAAGATGAAAGGGTACCCTCCATCTTTCAGCATCCCCAGGACACTCTTTCACTTGGTATAATAATTGTTACAATGCATCTATGATGACTACAGCTGGGCAACATTTTCCTAACAAACCAGAATTAATTTGCAAAGCTTTCAGCAATCTTGGACCAACTTCTGGCTGTTTTTCAGTCAACCCCAGTCCATATTCTGGGCACATTCCTCTGCCAGATTTTGTCTGAAACTTGTCCAGGAATGCTTATGCCAGGAAGGGTTTTTCAATGTCACCTGGAAGTCACACCAGCTGGCTGATTTTGTGGTTACAACAACTTAGCAAGGCAAAATTCAGTAGTTTCAGATGAGATATATTTTTGAGCCCTTTCAGAATAGAGCTCAGATCCGATACTCTTGAGTGTGAACCTAGAGTATATAAACCAAAAATAATACTAAAGTGTGCTTCAAAGTCTCTGGCACAGAAATCCTCTGTTTCATGTAGCCTCAGATGGATTTTCTTTGCTTGTGCTGAATTAGGTTTATATTTTTCAAAGTACTGTTACATGTAACTTTTTTTCTTTTGCTTGCCAGTAAATAAGTTTAAGCCCACAATTTCAAGATTATCCCCTGAGACAAGTGCAGTTAGCTATGAAGTGGAGGAGAAAACCCCAAGTGTAACAGAATGGTCCCTTTGCCTGACATGTCTCCTTCAATTTTCATAAGTGCTTTACTTAGCTATCTATACACAGATGTCTAGGAAGCAAGAATGTAAACAAGCCCCAGATACAGCCCCAGCGACTGTCATACAATTTCAGCCCTTCTTTCTTCAAAATATGCATTGTATTTACATATATGTGTTTGTGTAAATATAAATATTCATATGTGCGTTTAAAAATATATATACATACCTACACAGATATATGGAGAGAAAGGGAGAGGGAGAGGGAGGAAAGACATCCATTATGAGGACTTAAGTCTAACTTTCACAATAGAATAGGCTACAGACTTGGAATAAAAGAAAACAAAAGCAAACATAGGAAAAAAAATCTAAATTTTGAATAAAGCTATGTCAGCTGTTCATATGATATGCACTCAGAGATTTCAGTTGAATTAGCTAATAAATGCACAGAACTACTGACAGCTATTTGAAAATGTTATGGACACATTCCAGAGATTTAGACATGGTATCAATCTTCCAGCATTTGACCTTGGTAATTACTGCTTTGTAAGTCTAATTTCCAGCCCTTTTACACAATAAAATGTGTTTCAAGGAAAAAAAAAAAATCACAACCCCCCAAAAAAATCCAAACAAAGAAACAAAACAACCTCCAACTATGTAGAGGTTATCAGATCTACAAGTAATAAACTCTTCAAATTTATAGAAAAACAAATCATAGCAGTCAAACTTGGTTGCTTTTCTCAAGAAATCAGTGAATGAAAATAAAAAAAAAAACAAATGAACAGACAACGTACCTGGATTACACTAAAACACTGGCTATGGCATCACAGTCATTAAAGGCACTTTGAACATACAACTTGTCAGATAGAGCACTAACAGGTTATGGGACTACAGAAGATAATGATAGTGGAGCAGAGAGTTTGTGGGATGCATCTAAACCAGCACGGGAGTCAGCAGTCTCATCAGCTTCTCTGGCAGCAACTTGAGAAAAGGAGGTGAGCAGCATGTAAAGGGTATTTGTCGCAAGGGCTGATACAAGCACCTGTGTAGTAAAAATTCTAGCACAAAGGTGTACTCAGCAGCTACATAGGCTGACAAAAATAATTAACCTACGCCCATATTAGAAAAATAAATACAAGACAATAAGCTGCTGTAGCATGAGCACACATGGCATCCCATTGGGAGTAATAGCACCTGAGCATTAGTCATTGTTCTGCTGTAGGTTTTAGGCATGTTGGTGGGCCAGGCCTCTTAGCTTTTCAGAGTGCCTCCTTTTTCTTGAGTTGGAGCAATTAAGTAATCTGGACACCCATAAATCCATGGGTCCTGATGGGATGCACCTGCGGGTGCTGAGGGAGATGGCGGAAGTCATTGCTAGACCACTCTCCATCATCTTTGGCAAGTCGTGGGAAACAGGGGAGGTGCCTGAGGACTGGAGAAAAGCAAATGTCACACCCGTCTTCAAAAAGGGCAAGAAGGAGGACCCGGGTAACTATAGACCGGTCAGCCTCACCTCCATCCCTGGAAAGGTGATGGAACAACTTATTCTAGATGCTGTCTCTAGGCATATCAGGGATAAGAAGGTCATTAGAGGCAGTCAACATGGCTTCACCAAGGGGAAGTCCTGCTTGACCAACCTGATAGCCTTTTATGAGGATATTACCAGGTGGATAGATGATGG
>WKFP01015467.1:25519-110929 GCA_011057875.1 Pterocles orientalis
CTGAGAGAGCTGGGTTTCTTTAGTCTGGAAAAGAGGAGACTGAGGGGTGACCTAATCAATGTTTATAAATATGTGAAGGGTGAGTGTCAGGAGGATGGAGCCAGGCTCTTCTCTGTGACATCCAGTGATAGGACAAGGGGCAATGGGCTCAAGCTGGAACATAGGAGGTTCCACTTGAATATGAGAAAAACTTCTTTACAGTAAGGGTGACAGAGCACTGGAACAGGCTGCCCAGAGAGGTTGTAGAGTCTCCTTCTCTGGAGACATTCAAAGCCCGCCTGGATGCGTTCCTGTGCGATCTGATCTAGGTGTTCCTGCTCCAGCAGGGGGATTGGACTAGATGATCTTTCGAGGTCCCTTCCAATCCCTAACATTCTGTGATTCTGTGATTCTGTGTTGTCTGTTTAATGGATACAAGCTCTAAATTCTTCATAAAAGGAAGCATTCCCATTCAGCATTTGTGCAGCACCTACCACACCAGGACAAGATCTGAACCACAGCCTCTGTCGACTCTTGTCCATGCAGTGGAGAGCAAAATCATGCCAATGTAAACAGTCAAAATTTACTTACAGATGCTCTAGCAAGAGAATGAATTATTACGTGATTGAACATGCCACAGTATGTTCCATGAATGAATACCCACTCTTCCCATCCACCTTCTCCATGTACTATTAATAATTGGTGAAGTAGCATTTATTCACCGTTCATTCAAATAAGGAACAGAAAATACGTTTTGCCTACTAGAGAAAAATACTTTTCCCTCTTTTCCATGTATTTGCAAATGTTTGCCAAGGAACAGATAAAATTCCTAGTGGGGTGAGATATTTATGCAAAAAAAAAAAAAAAGTTTTGAATGCTAATTCTAAAAAGAAAATGTGGAGACAATATTAAACTTCATGCATCAAGGATTGTCCCGTTCTCTTTCACTGAAAGCTGATTTAGTTTACATGTCACATAGGATAAGAGCTCAGTTTCTTGAGAGCAAGTAATACACTGAAATTTCAAGATGTAAATTGCCATATGGTAACATGCTCATCTTGCCATACCTCTCTGCCAGAGGATCAGCTCATCCAGCTTCTTGCACAGTCTTGTCTCCCTAGACAAGCTTTGTATCAACCACAGTCATCAATAGGATTCAAGACTCAGAGGGTCTCTGAGTTCAGTCTTTGTACTCCAGACTCTTACCCAATAACCTCCATGAGGTGACAAAACAGCAGAGACACTTGGAATACATGCAAAAGTAAACAGAATGATACCATTTAAAGAAATAACATTTACAGAGTACTGTGAACTCCTTGGGCCCAAAGCAGAATAAATACAGACAGTACATCTATTAGCTGCAAATGAATAAAACAGCATTTATAAAATGGGTAATTTAGATCTGATTAAGGTTTATAAATGTGTTTACATAAGAATTGGATATTAACCTATAGCTTTAAAGGGTTTAATTAGCCTTGGAATATTGTCTCAGTGTACAATGAAAAATAACTAATTCACAAAGGAAAATGCAAAGAAAATCTGCAAGTGTAAATGAGGTCAATTAATTAAGCAATTTACATAAATTTAAATTATTATTTTCAGGGCATCTTTGACATTTTGCACTTCCCATTCTTGTCACACCAGCAAAAATACTTTTCTGTCACCTTATTTATATGATACATCAATCATCTCCTGGGATCACAAAATACCAGCACACGGCAGTGTAACAGTTTCTACACACAAGCTTTCTGAACCTTGCAGAATCTAGCATCCCATTTCCAGCTGTACTATCTTATCACCAGCAGATGCATTTACAGAATATTATAGTTTAATTCTTACCTCCAAATGGAGAAAAGAATATGAAATATGACTTCATCTCCAACATTTTTATACCCTGAATACCAAACAGATGGTAACAATTACACATGGGAGTATATTTCTCACACAAGAAGCCAAATGCTGCATAGCTCACCAATTGGAATTTGGAATGAGTCACTTAATCCAGATCTAAACTGGTGAAAAAGGGTAGAGGAATTTGGCCTAGCAGTTACATATTCCCATGGTTACCCTGGGAATACTATAGCAGTAACCTCCTCTTGGTACATCTGTGTCCACACAAGTCCTTTGGCTTCTTTCTTTTTTTTCCTTACAGCCACCAACACAAATTTACTAACTCAGTTGTAAAGAGGAAAGTAATTTGATTCTGAGATCCTTCTGTGGCAATTCCTATATACACCTTTTACCCAGAGCAGTGCCCAGCAGGAGGAAGAGACTGTAACACAGTCTAGATTGTTCTTTACTTATTGTGCTGTGTCGATCCACCAGAAAAAAGTCATGATTCAAGAGCTGACAGTGTGCAGAGAGTGCTGCTTCCTACCATCACCAAAAATTCTGGTCATTGATGTGTCACCAGATCAGGATCAGAAGCCGAAGACGAAACTGCTGAAAGCCTTCTCTCTCCTTTGGCCTTCAACTCCATAACCTCTCTTAAGAGTATATTCTTCTGGTTCATGTCTGATTTGACAAGAATAATACAAGACCTTTATCCAAGGCTGCCAAGTAAACTTTATATTTTACTATAACACATATTTCAAAATAAAAACAACTTTAATAAGATCAAAAGGGTTCATTTAGAAAATGTTGTTTTCATCCATTTCAACATTTGTTCCCCTTCTTTTTTTGCCAGATTAATAATTTTTCCTACAAATATTTGTGACTGAACAATTCTAATACTACAGGGCAGATAAACAGAACCCTTTCTCTAACTTATTGTTTTTCTTCTCTTATATATAAATTGCAAAGGTCTTACCAATAACCTAGTAAGCTTTATTTCACTTAATGCCTTGCCAACCTATTTTGCCTTCTTTATGCTGTTAAGTACCACTAAGTCACTAAGTCTCTCAGGTATATTATTGAAATAGTTAAAAAATAGCAGCAGCAGAATTTACTTCTGCAACTTCCACACACTGTTGGTTTCTCTACAGAGACTGCTTGTTCAGCACCCACAGTGTTCCCATCTGTCTCAGACTCAGCCTAGTCATGTAGAAAGCAACACTTCCAAAAAGCTTAGAGGAAAGGTATATTAAGAAAAGAAGTAATTAAGACAACCAATATCTGGTAAAACATTGGAGAAGATATACGAGATGAGGTCACACACTTTTCTCAAATTTTGTCTGTTCCTCCTGAAGTACTTGAGGGCTGAGCATGTTTTGGTTAAAAGAGCCCAGCAAAATCTATTTTATCACACCATAGATCACTTAAATCAGTATTTATTCTTCTTGACAATTTCATCATCAAGCAGAAAGCCTTGTGACCTGATTCAAATTGCTAGTGACAAACATGAAAAAAAAAAAAAAAAAGAAGCCCCTTGCAGAACTGACATCAATTTGGCATTGAAACTATTTACTAGGGGTGCAACTGTCTTGCTGAACCCAGGATTTCCTCGCACTTTGGGTTAGTGCTTGAAGCGCTAACTCTGTGATTACTGTAAGGGTGCTTCTTCTTGTCTTTTGCCATCCCTTTCCATGAGAAACTTGGAATATTTTGTTATATTCCTGGTGGGGGAACAACACCACCACCACCCAAATGTTTTACAAGATAGTAATACCATGACCTTCCGGCTGTAATTCAATGTACAATCTAATCTGAGGCATTTGAAAGTTGCAATCTGCAATATCTGTTATAAAGTTTATGACCCTCTGGGAATCGCTCCTTGAGTCTTGTGAGGAAACAAAGAAGAAAGGGATGCCTGGTGAGCTAAAATTCAACTGCATTGTGGAGAGAAATGCAGAGTCCAAGCTTGAATTCTCAACCTGAAAGCAACACTTTGATCTGTTGCACTGTTTGCAGCAGAAATATCTTATGTGCTATGATGGAGGTTTAAGATTTAAAGGATGTATGGGCTTTCCTGGAGAAGTTAGTCAAGAAGGACAGTTTAAAATTGTCTAAGATATCTGCCTGTATCTTTAGCCATTCTTACATCCTTAAAGCTCTCACTAGTCATTTATTGAAGAGTGGAGGATCAATGTGCCACAGCATTTTCAGTATATGAGCTATGTTCTGGCACAAGTGGCTTAAACAGCATTCAGACCTCTACAGAGGTAAACGCAATCCTTGTGCTGTGTTGTGACAGAACATACAATCCTTGTTCCCCCAGACTTATCAACTCCATGGTACTCTCCTTCCATATTCCCTCCTTTCCTAAAATACCTGGAATCAACACGTACTAAGCTGGCGTTTCTCAGAAAGAAGTGCCATGCTTGCAAAGTACAATTCTTGCTGCTAGGCATCTAACGGCTGCTCTGTGCCCTGGCCGTGAATTTAATAAACATGTCTGTTAGCAAAGGTGCAAACTACTGCACCTGTTTATGTTGGAAAATATATCTGCTTGTTCCTAAGCACTGATGTCTGGGGGCAGACAGTGTTCCAGGCAAGGATATAGAGATTTATATAGAATCTGGCAAAAATTATTTTGGTCTGTAAAGGGTTCAAATGCACATATTACCAAGTTTTCCTTCAAATTCTCTGCAGATCCTCCAGCT
The DNA here is from genome assembly GCA_011057875.1 of Pterocles orientalis. Taxonomy (NCBI): domain Eukaryota; kingdom Metazoa; phylum Chordata; class Aves; order Pterocliformes; family Pteroclidae; genus Pterocles; species Pterocles orientalis. Next base: position 30,040 of record WKFP01015467.1, read on the forward strand.
ATGTCTTAACTGATAAATCAGAGACAGGGCACAAGTCTGAACACTGTCCTGAGATTGTCACTACAGATTAATTATTCACACAATCCCTGGCAAGTGTTTTGAGTGTATTCTCACAGGCAATGCTCAGGTGAGCTTGGAGATTTTTCCCCAAAGGCTGTATGGATGAGGCTACTCTGTTCTGAAGGGGGAGAGGACTAACTGTATGAATATGAATGGAGCTATGTCCCCCCTTGCCTTCAGAGCCAGGAAGCAAACCTTTTTCCATATGATCTTCTCTTTTAGACAAGGAAATTCTCAGTATAGAGAAGAAATTGTAGTTTGAGATTATATTGGCTGCTTGAGAGTGTTGGAGAGTTCTGTAGGGCCAGGAGACACAAACCTGTCACAAACTCACTCATTCTGGCACTTGGGAGGGTTCATGCAATGAACTCTACTCAAAAGTGCAACTAGTTTTTGTTTTGTTGAGTTGGTGCACTCCAAGAGAAAACTCAGAGGATAATTAATATGTAGGCAGTTCAGAGGATCAGTTGATCCCAGATGTGGGATTGCACTGTTGAGATATTTATTTAGCAGTAAAGACTCAGCTGATCCTCAGCAGCTATAAATTTGTTCCATTATTATCAGAAAAAGTATCAACTATCTCCAAGAGCAATGAACCAAGACAGAGGCAGCAGGGCCATTATGTGAGAAGGTGACAGGGATTGCCCCTGGCTTTTCCCCATAAAAAGGGAGATGGGGTTTGGGAAAAGCAAGAAGCCTTCTAAACCCAAGAATAAGCCCACAAGAAAAGCAAAAGGAGCCCTGAGCCAAACACAGATGACGAAAACTAGAGGGGGCAGCAGTATGAAACAGAACAGCAGAGTTTACCAGTAATCCTACCTAACTCCACCTGATTGCCTCTAGTAGAGTCATGGCACAAATGAAGTCCAAGACGACTGCATTTACTGAGGGCTTGATCCAGGGTCCTTTCTCTCATGCAGCTTTGTACAGAGCTGAGAGAAACTGATAAAACTTGTTAAAAAATAAGACAAACTCTTTCTTGCTTTCATACTAATATTCTTTGGTAAAAGGAACTCCTCAAGGGTATTTCGATACTTTAACCTGAACAGTGGCTAAGCATGAAATGGTTGCTATTGGTCTAATAGCTTCTGGGTGAGTGTTCACAGGTAATGGAATAACATCCAAATGTATTGGGAAGGAAAAAATTTGCTGAGATAAGTGAGTTTGGGTGATTTATGAATGAATTTCTGGGTTTTCAGCAGGACTAGAGAGATTCATAAAGGTCTATGTGAAGGTGTGATAATTTTTTCATCTGTTTATAATGCAAATTAGAGAAACCAGTGTTGAGAGGAGAAGAAAGATACATTGCCTAATTAGAAATTTATGGAAGTTTTTCCCACAATGAAAATACAGTGTTATTTTTACCTGGGAGGTATTTGTAATAGTGCAGGGACACAGTGCTATTTTGTGTATTATTTTGTTGTAATTAAACGACCATTGTTACATGCAGCTACATCAGATGACCTCTAAAATATGAAAATAACCACTCTTTACCAGCATTTTCTAAGTCTCAGCTTTGGCATACGGACTCTCCAGCCTCAGGTGCTACTGCAGCCACCTTCCCATGCCTTATTCATTTCAATCTGCTTCAATTGTAAGCCTGAGAGCAATGGAATGCCTCCTGGCTGGTGGCAGCCAGACTGACTTCGTGAAGTCTGGGAGAAGACATGAAGCTGGTTAAGCTTGTGAGCTCGAATTAAATGGCTGACAGTGAAACCTGCTAACACCACTGCTTAGAAAAGCATAGCAGGTTCCTGGATAGTAGCTCGACCTGACAGCTTCTTACAGATTTGGTGCTTGTCCTTGGCAATAAAGAAGAAAAAAGCCAAAACAAAACCCAAACCCCACAACAATACCTTTTCCAAGAAGAGCTTAGTTTGTTTTGATACCAGCTTTTACTGTTTACCAAAGAATCTTCAAAACTCCTCATGAGGGACACTATTAAAATTCTTTTCGTAATACTGTCTGAGTACTGAGATTTCCAAAGGTATTTGACAAGGTCCATTAACAAACACATTTGATGAATTTAAATTGCTGTGGGATAAGAAGGAACATTTTGAGACTTCCGAGCCAGAGATTATGTTTTTGTTTTTAATACCTTTGATATGCTTTTCTTTTTTTTTTTCACCTTTTTTTTTGGGGGGGGACAGGGCACATTGAAGCTTTTGGCTTCTACAGCATCAGTTTTAATGGATGATCTATTTGCAATAGAAGATGCAATGAACTATTTTTCCGTATTTATCTTCTCCAGGCCAGTCATGACCATATAGAAATCATAACCTCTGCTGTTCAAGCATCTCTTTGCAAAATTGCTCCCTTTTTCTTCTAGAATACACAGCTGGCCACTTGCAGAGAAATGACACTAGGCTACAAGGACTTGTAATCTGACCAAAAAGAGCAGAGTTTGTCTTCACATATAGCACAATACTGTTAACTCTATCTATACTAGTGCTGAACTGTAAATACTGATAGTTGGAAAACATTATCCTGCAGGTTATGGCACTAATTCCTGCAGCAAATGGGGAAATCTATCCTGTCCCTTAGTTGTAGATTCCCTCTGTGGAAGTTACACTGCAACCCGCAGCAACAAGGACCTCACAGAGGGGGTGTCAATGGCCTTTTGGAGACCCAGAGTCAGGTTCTTTACTAGTATAAGCCAACATTGTGGCATCTAAATTCAAATCACAGCCATTCCTGTTCCATTTTACACCGTGGGACCAGTTTGAAACTTATGAAATCTCCACTGAAGTCAATAAAAGTCATTCCTCTGCAGTATTAGTTCATCATTCATTAATGTTGCTTTTTGGGGTGTAACCCACAAGCGAAGATGACAGGTCACTGCTTGCCCGAAGTTAAAGATCATTCTGCTTTCTTCATTTTTGTGTCTTTGTTGAGATTCCTCTGCTGTATTTTTTGCTATTTATTATCAATTCTTTTTCTGCAGCATAATCTACTGGAATCCTTAGCTGGGAAACTGCGCATGACATTCCTTGGCTTCTAAGTATTACTGGCTTTAGTAACTTTCAGATCAACTAGCTAGCTAGGTGATTACCTGAGCTAGCTGTAAATCCTGGCTGATATCTTTAAATACAATGTGTTTTCTAGCACTTAGTTAACCTTTATTTTACAAGATGTGTACACAGAATCACTTTTAGTTCTGCTTCCACAGATTAATATTTTAAGGGTTCTTCGTCAGATCCCTGCAAACCTTCTAATGATCCCAAGCAGGAGTTGAAGCCGTGAGCCACGTGTGTATGAAGTTTAAAGGTTGTTTTTCACAATTTGACATTGGAGACAATCTCACTAGGTTTCTAAGCAAAGCACAAGAAACAGACTGAAAATAAGAATGTCAAAATCACTCACTCTCTCATCAGCCTCCTCTGCACTATAGTGTTAAAGCCTCACAAATAAAAGAAGGATGACATTCTCAGTATTCCAGTTTAATAGGGATCTCTTTTGTAAGTCACACATTTAAAAGCAGTTTTCCTCTTTGTAAACAAAACTAGAATCTTCACTTTGGTATCTTCCATTTTCCTCTCTCAATGCTTTCATTGATTTTAATGATTTTTCCTTAACATCCATTCTGAAGAAGAGTTCAGATTCTTTGAAGATAATGTAAGGGTAAACAAAAGAGGAAGAAGAAAAAGAAAGATGATGCAAGCAAGGCCATATGTACACACTATTTTGTTTGGTTGAACCTGGAACAACCACAGTGCTCCTGTACTGAAACTATAGGAGATTTGTCTAAGTTATCTGCCGTGAACAACCACTACACTGTCAATGCTATGTTGCACATCTGCCATGCTTTCTAATGCAACGTTGCCTGAACGTGTGCTGCACACCCATAACACTTTCTCCTTTTGCATGTTACATTTGCAGTTTAGCATGGAAATAGTTATGTGGCAAACCTCAAATAAAAAAAAAAAAATTAGGAATACCCTTTGTAAGATGAAGACTGCACAGAAACTGGAGATTCATTTTCCCTGCTGTTTGTGACACAGTTTTTAACCAGTGTTTCCAGAAGATTATGTATTAATTTTTAATTACAGAAATCTTCAGAACTTTCACAAAGCTTATTAGGTTTCCTTCTTCCATTCATATCTGTAATGTATTTCAGAGCCACTTTGACATACCTTTTCACATGTTTGACAGGAGACTGATACTGTGTTGCTGGGTTTTTTCCGTCCTTCTCACCTCATGATTAAAAATAGCTCAGATGGGATAAGTTTTTATCCCAAGAAAATAAATCTTTTACTACGGATGGGCAAACATGTATGATTACTAAAAAAAAATCATTGATACTGTAGTCAGAGAGCCTCTTTAGCATTCATTTGAAACAAACCCGAATTCTGAAGCCTTCAGGAAAGACTGTTTATAAAAATTGGAAAAGATCTTGTAAAAATGATTTCAGGGAACCTTATTTTAAAGTCTTTTTTTTTTTTCATACCAGTACTTATCTGTATACACTATGGAAGGTCAGTAATGAAGGGTTATTTGTAACCCATCCAACAAAGGGTAACCAACAGTTTCAATCCATGACTAAAATCCATTAAGCAAAGTTTATGTGGAAGATAATACCCTTTTTTTTTTTTTTTAACTTACTACTATAGATCATGGGGAACAAAAAAAGACACTTTTGGTTTCAGATCTTTATGTCTGAAACATAAATAGTAGAATTCAAGTTAAGCATAGGTTTAGAGTCTTCTTAATCAAATCACCAAACTGACATAAATAAGAGTGGTGTTTCATCAGAAAAAAAATATTATTGGGAATGTGTGACACAGAGAGAAAAAGGTATTTCCTCAGAACTTTAACCATAAACAAAGATAAACATAAAATGCTGGCTCTTTAGAACCAAAACTTTACTGTAAAATACAATGAGGATGCAATCAGATAAAATGTTTATTTCTGTGGGAAAGAGTGTATGTGTATTTGTCTTTTTTTAATTGATAACCTATATGTGAGGACATTAATATAAAATTGGAGATTTACATTCAAGCTCTTTCCTGACTCAGGAATATGGGGTACTTCATGTTAAAACCAACGGTCTAAAACCATGCTGGAAGGAAAAATCCCTCTTTATTATTCCATATATTATGTTAAGAAACTTAATTTTATCCCAGGGAGAAACAGACATTTCATAAAATCTTAAAAAATCAGCTTCTATGTACCTCCACCAATACCTTGCAGTATTAGATCATAGACCCAGGGGAATAATTTCATGAGCTGGTAGAAGTAAAGAGCTGTTAGTCTTTAGTGAGCCAGCCAGTGAACTGGGACATAAAACAAGCTTTGCCAATGTTTATATTGTAAGAATTTGCCTGTATTCTTCTTATCTCTGAGTCAGAAGTGTCAGAAATTGGAGGGGGGTGGGGGAAGTAGTTATTCTCCTAATATTTATATGGCAAAGTAGGGTGAGAAAGTGTGCACTTAACGGTATGCATTTGCCTCTTTCTGAGTAATTGCAGTTAGGAAAAAAAACGCACAAGAAAAAAAAAATAAACATGTGAAAACAAAAAGACCCAAATTGTGTTCTAGACTAAATTTTAATCACTGGAAAACCAAGACTATTCAAACTCCATATAATGTTTGCATACTAGCCACGGTCACAAGGAAAGTGCTTGTTTCCACCGTAAAAGCAAACATTCAATATTCCATTACAAGGGTTAAGGGTCATCCCTAAAAGCAGGACACAAGGTATTTTTTTGATCATGCTTCATTAGTTGTGAGCTCTGTTGAATTAGGACCTAAGTAACTTGGACATACTTTGGTTATCTTTTGATCTATCTAATTATCCCCACCTCGTTAACAGAAATAATATAAGTCTACCACTTTTGCTTTGCAAAGTAATGACTGTGTTCTACCTCTTGGCACCTGAAAGTGTCTAGGAGTAACAGGAAAAAATATGCGTTCACCCATGATAATGACTTTCTATGGTTTATATGTAAAATGTAAAACCAACAGAACACCATTTTATCTGACAAGGGAAAAGTAATGAAAAATTGTCTTCTACTGATTTTCCACAAAAAAAATATAAAGGCATACTTCCAACAGGTACCTCACGGCTTTACTGTTACTCTTAATCTAGAAGAGATTCTTACCTTTAATGCTGTTAATTAAACACAAAATGAACTATTTTAAACAATTTTTGTTTAAAAAAAAAGGTGTCATTGTGTATGGTTCTTTGTCAGATTCAGAAAAGGAACTACAGCATCTCAAAGTTTTCGTATTCATTTTCAGGAAACAAGATGAAAAATAAATTCTGGCCTCATTCTGGTCATTGGATCAACATTGCACTCCCAAGAGTGAAAGACAAAGGAAACCATTTTAAAACTAGAATCAGATGGATCAGATTAAAATTAAAAATGCTAAATGCCATTAAGTGTCAGTGCCTTACAGAAGTCCAGGCAGATGACATCCATAACTCCTCCCTTGTCCATTGATGCAGTCCTTTGGTAGGGGAACAAGAAGATGTTGAATTAGGATTTGACTTCTGGGACGTAAAGCTTTTCCCTTAAGAGACCGGAAGAAGAAGGCTTTGCCCTTAAGCAAAATGGAAGAGAAGGTGATGGAGGACCTGACACGGCCGGAAGGAGAACTGATTGGGATGCAAACAAGGGAACGAATCTTCTAGAAAGTAGTGTGTTGTTTTTAGTTAATAGCCAATAAAAAGTTCTGTAGATCATGTATTTGCAGTAGTAAAAGACTATAAAATAGTTGTAAAAGAGCAATAAAGGGATTCTTCTTCACCACCTAACAGAGTTTGCTCTTTTATCCCGCCGCAGTCACTCCATCATAAAAGGACACCAGATTAGTCAGGCATGGTTCGCCCTCAATGGAGCCATGTTGGCTGTCTCAAATCAATTCCCTGTCTTCCATACGTTTTGATGTGTCTTCCAGGAGTATCTGTTATATGATCTCACTGGGCACAGAGGTGAGTCTGGCTGATTGGTAGTTCCCAGGCTCTTCCTTTTGGCACTTTTTAAAAATTGGTGTTATGTTTCCCTTTTTCCGTTCTTCAATGACTTCATCTAACTGCCATGACTTTTGAAATACGAAGCAGGATGACTTAGCAACCACATCTGCTATTCCTGTCCTGAGAGAGAAGGATGCATCCTGGGAAGCATCTCATCGGGTCCTACACCTCCTGAGGATGTTTAAACTACAGCCTTGGTGCTTTGATTTATTCCTGTCAAAGGGAAAAATTCAGAAGGGCCACTTGGCCCAAACAGACTGAAAAGCATTTGGTTTTTTAATAACTAATACACAGGGAAGCTAAAACATATTTGATGTATTGCATTTGTCAGGTTATTTATCTTAGCACAAGTAAATCAATGTAATAGTCAATCAATTAATGAGATACTGATATTATTAAATGTTATGATTGTCATCAAATATGTCAAATTAATCATAAGAATCAGTTTCTACGGCTTTGAAACCTTTGAAAAATAGCTAATGTTGATAATAAGAAGAATTAAATGGATAGAGTTATAGATTTGAAAATCAATAGGACTCATCAGATTTCATAATACTAATTAAAAGTAATACTAAATCAAGTCGAACTCAGTAGCTCATTTTTGGGAATTAAAATAATCTCATTTTACTAGACAAAGACTTTGGCCAGGCTCTTCTGACTCGGTGTGTCTCTAGTTCTTTCTAGCTTTGAATGTAGTACAGCAGGAAATTACATTGGGTCTTGGAAAGAGTGAAAACCTGGAAAACATGTTTTCTTTAGTGCCCAAGTAAAATGCCAGCTGGAAAAAGTCTTAAATCTTTGTTTTCCAAAATCCAGGAGCACAGCAGCAGAGGTCAGTCGCCAAAGAGAGCTGCTCTAGAGCCAATCCACAGTGGAGCCACAGGTCTTGGCACACATGGGGTTTTCCCGAGGCAGGGAAACAGAGAGACCTGCCAGGAGCTGGAATCTCTTGAAGGAGATGCTGCTGAGGCCTGGGCATTGCCAGAGCAACCACAGCCACCCTCACACCTAGAAAAAGCAACCTGTGGAGGGCTACTGACCAGGAATACTGCTGAAGAGAGGGCAAACAGAATGTGGTATGGCAGCCAGGGCATGGTTTGTCAGTTTGCATGGAAGGACATGGGCATAGTCACCCCACCAGCACAGGAGGTGAGTTCATTTGGTTGTCATCACCCTCTCAGAAGGAGCTAGCTGTGGTACCCAACCAGTAGGAAGCTATGTCTTCCACACCCACCAGGATGGATGCAGCAACCCAGATAGAGCTCCAAGGAAGACATGCAGGCTATGTTATGTTCAACCTAGAAACGTTGACTTTGACTGTTTCAAGAAAAGCAGCAGAGGATTTTGTAGGTGCAATATCCAAGGTATAGTCATCTCTTTTTAGTGAGTTTTGCAGACTAACAGTACTGTGAAATATTGAATTCCTTCTTGCAGTTACTAACCAAATTAGGTTAGTAGTTCAGTTTCAGATTATGCTGTTTCTAATCCTTACATCATTGAACCAATTGCTGAATAAAGCAAAGAAATATGTGTGTAGAAAAAAAGTCTAAAACCATAATATCCTTACAGACAGAGCAAACTGTGTTGTCTGAGCACTTCAAAATATTTAATGGACTTTATCTTGACACTTTCATTCTGAAGTACTCTTAAAATTTGAGGACAAAGACCTAAAATACAGTAAGGCAAAAGGTTAACACTAAAAACAAACCAATCAATAAAAAATCCTACAAAAAACCCCAAACAAAAAATAAAAAAACCTAAAATAAATCAATCACAGGCACTGATATTTCATGACTGCTGCTCTGATGTTTGTATTCTGTGCTTAACACGTGTGTTTGGGACACTCTGGAGAGCAAAAATTATCTGGATAACTTACAGTCAAGCTCCTTCTTGAATGTGGACAGAATTATAAGAGAGTCCCAGCTTTCCTTGGCCTTAGGCACTAGATAGCTGTCTAATCTTGTACCTGAATTACATCACGACAAATATTTCTCATACTCAAGGTCTCTGAAGAAGGAACTGTTCATTTAGCATTTGTACAGACCAGCCATAATTAAGTCCTACTCTTAGTGATTCAGCTTTCTTGACCCTAAAACTGTAGTAATAAAAGGACCTTTTGAACAATGTAACATCTCTAGAAATAAGACAGAAGCATTTATTATTGAAGAAAAAATGCCCATGAAAGCATGAAATCCATGGGCTGACTAAAACCCTAGTCCACCCTCTCCACTAAATATTTCTGTGAAAGAGACTGTGAAATTAAACACTGAGAAAGCAAAAGGTTAATCTGATAATTCTTATTTTTTCATATTGAAAGTTTCATCTAGATTCCCAAGTCTAAATCCCTGTATTTTAACTGTGTTTTTCCTCAAACATATTTTGCACTCTAACTTAAAATGTTTAATAATCTTGTTGCTTGTTTGAACATCCATTTATTCCAAGGTTTTGGTTGGGTTTTTTGACATAAAAAATCCTTGGTTTTGATTGTATATATTTGAATATCTTTACATGCATAATTACAATTTTAACTAATGTTCACACCTACAAAATTCACAGCAATGCATATGCATACACACATGGAGCATGGAGGAAAAAGCATTCTTAAAGGCAAAAATAAATTACTTAACATTAGATACTATAGTGCATGAAAGTTACCGAAATGCCCCCTTTTCTTTTGAGAAATTTTTTTTCTGAATATTTTTGAAGGACCATACCCAACCTACATCTCAGCTATTGGGCATCCTGCGCCAGTGCAGAGTTATATTGATTTTGGTAGGATTTTGTGTTACTGGATCCAAGTGTAGAATTGGAGCCAAAGTCAGAATAGAAGGAACATTGATCCGTGATGGTGTGGTGATTCCTCTGTTTCTGTGCTATTGAATCACATCAGGTTTGAAAGTCATTGAATTAAAATAAATATGCCTGCAAATAAATGTGAGGCTTTCGCAATCCACAGCACAAAGTATGTCAAATTACTCTCCAAATGTTTCAGCCAAAATTTCTAAATGAGTTGGTCACACCATCCATAGAGCTTATAATTAAAAGTACACAGGTGCATGAATATGGGTGCATTTTTGTCTGATGTACTTCAGAGACCTATAAAAGCCTCAGACAGTACTAGAGATATACCAAATTAACCATAAATAGTTCAGGCAGCTTGAGAACCTCTGCATCTGCTGTTTTGCAAAGAATTTGCGTGTACTGTTATTAGCTTTCCTTCTGCCTGTTGCAATTATTTTTGAAACAGCTCCTTGCTATTTAAATGTACAGCAGGTATTTGAAACAAAAGCTCTCCCCAAAAAAAAAAAAAATCCAGATGTGCTATATCGAGTTTCTCCAAGATGCGTCAATACACTATTTTGGGGTCACAGACATGTTATGTGACTTTAAATGTCAAACATGAAAAAAACCTAAATTACTTCTCAGCTTTGGATGGACAGTTCCATTCTTATGCACAATATTCTATCTAAATTCTTGATTGTTTTATACAAGATCGTGCCCCTAATAAAAGTGCTTCTCCTTCTGTTTCTTTTTCTTTTCTCTACTTCAGTAAAACTGATTCACTCAGCACATTTGGTTCTCATATGCACTTAGTTATCCTAGAAGTACAATAACTGCAGGGAATTAGTTAAAATTAAAGTGTTAGCAAAATAGAGTAAGTTGTTATAAACACAAAATTAAAAGAAAAATGAAAGAAAAACTGACTATTTTTAGCTGAGTTCAGCTGTATCATCTAGAGTCTCTTGAATAGAGAAGGATGAATTGTTTTTTGACCTAAATACTTCCTCTGAAAAATACATAATCGTGTCAATCACATAAGTAATCTAAAAGTAACATAAAATAATGTTTTCTATTCCAAGATTTTTAAAACAACTTTTTTGTCTGATTTTTTTTTCAAATGCACTTATGAAAGTAATTTAAGACAAAAAATTGCTTTTGTTCTTTTACAAATCTTGAAATGAAACTTATTTTTACTCAAAGTTAAAAAAAAAATCCCTACTTTTAAGAAAAGCAAAGTAGTTTGTTCAGGCCAAAATATTTTTTTCCAGACCTAACATGAAAACAAGAGTTAATTAACTTTGCTCATCTCTGTTCCTGACTTTAAACAAGATCCCTAGGGCTTTGTATAGCCCAGATATCTTTTTGTCTCCTTTTGTCTTTCCAGTGAGGAATGACATTTTTCTTGACTTATTGGGCTGTTATATATTTCAAGAGAGGAAGATAATCTTGAGATGATACTCTGCGGTAGACTGCAGGTGATCTTTGCTCAGGTCCCAAGGTGGTCTTAAGATGGTATTGAATGTTTGTGCTTGTACAGCACCCACCAAATTACGTCTTGTTCACTTGAATTATTGCACATCAACTGAGAGCTGCTGCCTTTCATAGGTCAGGTCAACCAGTTGAGGTTGACAGGCCCACTCACAAGCTTGGTTTTTCAATTAAGTGCCAAAGGACTCCCTGTTGTGAGGATGAATATATATATACTCTGGCTTCCTTCAAAGCACAAGTAGAATAACAAAATGGAGAAATGGAGCCCCTGAGTAATTTTATTATCAACAGCTGTAGACCACATCAAAATACATTTACTATAAGTAAGGAAAACTGCAGATAAGGAGATTTGATCCCTGTAAGGAAGACTAGGTTCTTCTGTTTCTTCTGGGTTCCAACGCTGCTCCTTAATGATGTTTTGGACCTCACTTTCCATTGTTTGTTTCTCTCTGTCTCCACACCCTGTCACCACTCTATATAAACTCTTATGTACTCTTGAGAATTAATTGATTTTGTGTAGTTGGTGTGGGGGGCCTTGCATGTCTGTCACAGGCGTCATGTTGTATTCACTCCTACTTGTTGTGGCCTTCATAAGCACCTCTGCCCACTTCATGTTGTCATTGGGTTAGGTGCAAGGCAAGGGACACATCTTTACAAAAAGCCCAGTTTTTCCTCTGTTCTTTGCTTGTCAACTTATTAGTCTACTTGGTTCTTAAAGCTCCTGATACCACTGGAACAATGTTTTCCATTGACTCTGTGAAACCCATTTATGAATGATGATAGGTTGCAAAAATCTTCTAGGAATATCCACTGATCTACCAGGACGCTGCAAGAGTTGGTGACTCCATAGGAGCCAGCAGCTCCAGGGGAACTTCAGGGGACTAGAGGGAGCGATGGAGGGGCAGTCAGGGGCAGTCCCCAGCCCAGATCACCAGGCACCTCTGTTAGGATGTTGCAGCTACACAGAACAGCAAAGTAATGTCATTTTATACTAGTTGAGAAGTTCTGGTCATCTCTTTCCAAATTCCTAGATAAATAGGAAAAGGTCAAAAACTTACTGCTTTGGAAGAAACTGTTCTGTTTCCCTGACAGAAAACTTTCCTGGAAGCTAAACCATTGAATTTGTTTAATCTAAGCAAAAACAACAACAACAACAATTTCTATAAAGTAGTTTTCATAGGATGTATTCTAGTCAGTATCTCTCAGATTGAGTTTCCCTTCACTATTTAGTAGGAATATTGTGATAAGATTTTAAGCTTTCCACTTGCTCAATTGTATAAGCTCAATTGTACGTCTATAAACACATTTCCAAAGACATAGATTTATCTTTGAAAGCATTAGGATTTTACAACATTATAAAGAAAATATAAAACATTATGAGTGAGATTTTGTATGAGGGAATACATGACCTATCTGGAAAAGAAGAAAAAACAAATGAATTATGGAACACAGAAGCCTTTAAAAAGAAGGAAAGAGACTACTCAATATGTAAATTTAAGGTTTTTTAAGTTTCTAATATGCAGCATCTTTATGTTGGTGAGCATTAATATCAGAATTGCACTGACAATGTAAATTCCAGCAGAACTTGCAAACCTTGAATCAGAATTAATTTCCTTTTGTCTTTGCTGTAATAATAAGTATATATGGAAATAAATCTCTGACTTCTTCATTCTTGTTTTGTTGAAGCCTTTGAAGACTGGTGAGGGGCAAATTTTAACTTGATGGCAGAGGTAATAACATGCAGCTCTGAAGATCTAGGTTGCAGATTAGTTATTTATATTACAGGGATGCATGGTGTAGGCAGGAGTCCACTGGCTCACGGTAAGGGAGTTTTCAGATTCCAAATTCATTACAAACTGGACAAAACGTGTGCAAACACAAATGCTAAGTCACTTGCCAAAAGCCAGAGAAAAGCCAACGGTAAAGCTCAGGAAATAACTCTTTTCACACCCAAGCAAAGGTCTTAACAACTTGACTTTCAATATCCCTCTGAGGACAGGCACTTCCATAAAATCCTTGATTTGAATGAAGCTATTCACATGGGAAATTCTAATCCACTAGGATTAGGCCGGGATCCCAGACCAGAATACTGTTTACTGGCTTGCTGGTAATGAACTGCTGGGCCCTTTTAGAAATGTACAGTCCTTTCTATGCTGAATGAAGCCTGTCTATACATTGTACATGGTTTTCTCAATGTTTGAACAATCCCAACACAATAAGCTCCCCTCACATGTGAATCTAAAGGTTAGCAAAATAGTAATAATATTACTATCATTACTGTGTTGATATTTTCCTGGCATTCCTACAGATAGCTTGGGGAGGTGGGCAAAGGAAGTAATAATCTTGAACTATACTGATGCTGGAATAAATCATTCTCTCAAATCAAGTTGAACTCAAACCCATCTGTTATTGCTCCTCCAGTTCTGTGGGAAACAGAATAAATAATTTCAAGATTTCACTTGTGTTTTTCCTGGGCAATGGAACAGACTGCCCAGGGAAGTGGTGGAGTCACCATCCCTGGAGGTGTTCAAGAAACGTGTAGATGTGGTGTTAGGGACATGGTTTAGTGAGTTAGGTGGTGTTGGGCTGATGGTTGGACTTGATGATCCTTGAGGTCTTTTCCAACCTTTATGATTCTGTGATTCTGTGAACCTAAGAGGAAGACAGTAACCTGGAGTATAGATCTTTTGTACAGAAAAAAAACAGAAACTACATTAATGTTATAATCGCTGTCAAAGCATGTGATTTAGAGGTGAGGAAAAAAAGAACTGCATTTTTAATGAACTTTTCTGAGTGGGTCTATATTTTCCCAAGTAATGTCTCCCATTCATTTCTTTTACAAGTTCTTTGTTTTCCTACCCACAGCCATCAAATTATTCTTCCTTTTTCACGTAAAGTGCTGATGTCTACTGTTGGATTTGATTGTTTACAAAGTCTGCAGCTCAACAGATTTTGAAAACTGCTGCAATTTAGAAGTTAATAGCTGGTTCTCTTGAAAGTGGAAGGTCAGAGTTAAAACTCTGTGTGTCATGAGGCTGCCATTGTGAGTACAGGTTTGCAAATGATCTCTGAGGCACAAACAGAATATACAACAAAAAAATTTATTACGTAACTTTTAAACACTTAGGAATATGTTTGAGACTGACTTTGATATGTAGTTATGTGAGATACTTAAAAGTATGTGAGACCATTTTGACAAATAATACTTCCTCTAGCAATTGGCCAGCAATGGAAGCTGTGTCACTTCTAAGTGCATCTAAATTGCCTGCTACTATTAAGAATTCATTTAAACTTCAGCAATGTTTTGTCCAATTTGGAAACTGAGCACTTAAAATGTATGCCTTGTCTAAACACACAATGAAAACATAATTTTTTTACTTTCTTTTTGACCCAGCCTTCCTCCACAAATACGTACACATCCCAAGATGAAAAGAAATAAAATAATAGCGAAGGATGATGACACATTCTATTAAATGCATGAGTGAAGTAGGATCTATCACTGTGTCAGTCTGGGTATAAAAGCTTTCTTCTAGGACTCAAGGGGGTATTAAAATAAGAAAGCTTTTTTAGCACTTTTCATGATTCATGATTTAGAAACAACATCCATGAGTTTCATAAGCCAAGGAAAAGCTTAGGTAGATACACAGTAATACAGAATAAGTGAAAAGGATTTTTGATTAAACAAACCACTCAAATGGACATAATAATTTAGACATTGCTACAGTAAAATGAGTGTGAGAAAGCTTCTGTGGAAGTTACTAAGTATAATTTACAAAGTCATACAGACGATTGCAATTTGTTTATCTAACATTATATATTTGTACAGTGCCTAGAACTGGTAAGAGTCAAAGCAATGATGGGAATAAAATTCAAATCCTATGCTCAGTAGTCAAAAGAAGTGGAGCTTTTTTCCTCTGCTGAGTCTTGTAGCCATTTTCTCCAACTCTTCCAAAGTAAATGCATGGGAAAAAGTACAAACAGTTACAACACAGCCATTGCCCAGTCTTACAACAGTGCGCTAAACAATTTAGAAGTTGCTGACAGCATAAGTGGTTTTAAGTGGCAGATCAACAAATGTAAGTCTGGAGGACACTTGATCCTTGCAAAAGGATGGGGATAATAATGTGCTGAATAAATGTAAATCTCATGATGATTCCCTTCGCATTGCCTCAAACTCCACCTTTCAAATGTACACTGAAGTGGAAGAAGACTTGTTTGTCAAGTCTTCTTGTGCAACTAATTACTTTTTTCTTAATGCCATTTTTTAAATTACCTTTGTTCGTACAGCAAATAGATAAATAAATAACAAGTTGCTGTTATGCTGAGATCACTGTTTAGCATGCCAAGAAATAATCCTGGCTTTCTCAGGCTCTTCATTCTGTCTGTATTGATGAGACTTGCATTTAGATTGTGCAATTTCTTAGCCAGAGAGGGTCTTTGTCCAAATTTTATATGGTCCCCATTCCAATGGGAACCTTATTCCACAGCATGGGCTTCTAGACAGTACAGAACTTGAAATGGATATCATAATGAAAGCAGTGAATAAGTGCTTCACCCACTTTAGTAAGTACTTCATAAGTGAGTGAATTCTCATGCATTGATGACAACTTGAAGAACAGTCGACGTATTCAGAGAGTAGTGTGGTGGCACAGAAATTGTCATGGCAGCAGCTGTGTTTCTAAGACTGAAGATTTCATTATTAGAAATCTACAGCTATGAAGGTACAACTGCAGAACTGCCTTTGGTTTATCATATGTAATCACTGAATCCACAATAAATCCAAAAATTTGCATTGCTTTAGTGAAGAAAGGAGGTTAGAAAAGAAAATGTGTCTAACCACACAGAGGTCCAGAATTCAGCAGTGGTTTAATACTCAAATAAATTAGAGTTCCTTGATTGCTTATCTTAGGACTTAAGTGCATTTTTCTATGCTTTGCTGAATCAAAATCTTTGCCTTTGAGATGCTAGCATAGTAAAAAGCAAGGTGCTGCCTAAGCTCAGTATAGCAGGTAAGTAACCTGCCCTTGTTTTCCTGACCACTCGGTTGCAGTGGTGGTCAATACACTTTTTCTAGTAGTCTTCTTGACAGCATGCCTCCTTAAGGAGAAATTTATAATACAAAATATAAATTTTTAAAATGTGTTGGTAAAAAAGGTATTTCAATGAGCCAGTCACTTAAGCTACAGGAGCTGTTGTTGATATATATCACAAAATATTGGTTTTAACAATAATATCTGATACAATGCAATACAGTTTGAAACAAAAGTGTTGTTTATACTGAATTACAGCGAAACTGAGAACCTATCCCTAATTATCCCTTGAAATCAAAACTACATGCTGTACTGTGAAGAGGACTGCATATTGAATGAAGACTTATCACTGTACTGGTAGACAGTAATTTTATCTATGTCCAACTTATTTATTTGGTATTTATTTGGTAGTTAAATTTAGAACTGGATTCTTTCCAGAAGGTTTCAGTACTGAATTAGCTCTAAAGTACAGCATCAGACCAATGAATACAGTAAGACAATATGCTTTCACTACAGTAATAAGTGAAATTCAACACTGACATGTAAACAGGTTCAACTGAGTATCCCTTACCTCAGTGCCATTAGAGGTCAGCTTACTAATCCTTAACTGAGTCAGCCATTGCTACAAGCAGTCAGAGGAGATGAAAGTAAGCAAAAATACTGATTTTGGAAGTATAATTTCCAGAGGATATTAACTCAGGGGTTCACAGTTACATGCCACCAATGCACTGACTCAGCCACTGATCTAAAATGTCGTTGGGAGAACTCATCCTTTGGAACAATTGAAAATTTCCAACTATCTACAGACATTGTTCTGGTCAGAGTTTTAGGTTGAAAATATTCACTGTGGACAGGAATGTGAGAAATACTGGATTCAGATAGACCAATAACTATCTAGGAATCCATCTGCACTGTAGGCATGTGCTTGTGAATCATTCAGATTCACCCCACAAAAGAAAATAGAAAATTATACCAGTCCCACATATGCACCATTAGAGTCATCAGATTGGTTGATCATCCCCAAAATTACAACAAATTCTCTGGCATTTGACATCAAATTTCCAGTTTCTGCTACTGGGAAACAAAATGGGTAACCAAAAAAGAAAACATAACTTGTTTTTTTATTTAGCTATTCATTTGTTTCCTTACTTTGTCATTTCAAACAGATTTGCAGGAAATCATAAAATCTGGGTAGCAGTTTAAAAATACCCTTATTACATTCAAAAACATTTCACAAAAAGTTCTGCTGAGTTTGTTTACTCTTTTTTAGAACTAGCAGATGCTTAAAGTATTTACCTGAGAGCCTGAACTAGTAACTTTGAGGGGACAGTCATGGAATCAGCAATTCCGGTCTGCAGTTTTGACTGCTGTTCACTGGCTGTATGACTCCCTGAACTCTGCCTATGTTGCAGACTGGACTTGGGGATGCTGGTTGATGGAAAGCTCAACATGACCCATCAATGTGTGCTTGCAGCCCAAAAAGTTAATGGTATCCTGGGTTGCATCAAAAGAAGTATGACCAGCAGGTCAAGGGAGGGGATTCTCCCCCTCTACTTTGCTCTCGTGAGACCCCCACCGCCCCGGAATACTGTGTCCACCTCTGGGGCCCCCAAGAAGGACATGAACCTGTTGGAGTGAGTCCAGAGGAGGGCCACAAAGATGGTTGGAGGGCTGGAGTATTTCCCATATGAGGACAGGCTGCGAGAGTTGAGGCTGTTCAGCCTGGAGAAGAGAAGGCTCCAGGGAGTATTTAGAGCAGTCTTCCAGTACCTGACGGGGGCTACAGGAGAGATGAGGAGGGACTCTTTATCAAGGAGCGTAGGGATAGGATGAGTAGTAATCCTTTTCAGCTGAGAGAAGGTAGATTTAGATTAGATATTAGGAAGAAATTTTTTCCTGTGAGGGTGGTGAGTCACTGGAACAGGTTGCCCAGAGAAGCTGTGAATGCCCCATCCCTGGAGGTGTTCAAGACCAGGCTGGATGAGGCTTTGAGCAACCTGGGCTAGTGGGAGGTGTCCCTGCCCATAGCAGAGGGTTTGGGACTACATGATCTTTAAGGTCCTTTTTGAGTTTTGTGGGCTAAAGCACATGCTTAAATTGATTCAAGTTTGATGGTCTTTCCCTCCTGAGGATGAGCTAGGACACAAAATCAACTCAGACACATGAGTTCTTTTCTGGATCTGGACCATATTTCCTAACTCTGGAAAGCACAGATTCCACCATGTATTGAGTTTCTGTTAGACTGGGAAAAAACAGAGACGAGATTATGAGCCAAATGAAGTTAAATCAACCAAGGCGACATTTCAGGATGAGGCTAAAAAGACGGGGTTTTCACGATACTTGGCCCGAATATCTGCCTTTGCTTTTTCCATGGATTCTAATTTTTTTTTCCCCTACAGGACAATCATTATCAGCTGCTTGCTTCTTGTCATCATATGCCATGAATAAATAGAATAGTTTAAACCATACCTTAGTATGAGACTATTCCCTTTTTTCAATGCTCTTCTGTGCAGTGGCTGTTAGAGCTCAGCAATATGAGGCAACATAACAAAATGTAACTGGGTTTTTTTTTTTTATTTTTGTATTTAAAGAATGTTTCTTTAAATTGGTTTTCATTGTTTATCTTGTTCTCACTTGAAAAAAAACAGGACCACCTACATACAGATAACAGGAAGGGAAATGAGTTTTTGTATCTTCTATTTTAAGTACAAACATTGCTCTTTATAGTCAAAATCTTCTAAGGGACTGATGGTATCTTGACTGTATTTGTTTTACTTCTCCTCAATTCAATTTACAGAAGATGTCCTAGTGCAACAAGCAGCAGAGTAAATGCAGACATGCACAGTATAACAGCATTAGGTTTATCTCATTTTGATCATTTGCCAGTGCTTCACCTGAGTATGAAATGAAGCCTCCAGTGCCCCAACAATTCAGACTAATAATTTTTTGATTTGTCTGAAAAAAATTAAAACCAGTTAGCAATACTGGAACAGAGAATGATGGAAGGAGACAAGTTTTGTGTCATTTGTAGGATTAATCCAACAGAGAAAAGAATATTCTTGGAGAGGTACAAAACAGTATGGCTTCTCATATAAATTTTTACTAAAATTATAATGTGGAGCAGACACATTACATGGTACCGCAGTGATCTAAGTCTCCCTATAATCTTGTCTGGGAGACCTGTTGGTCAGCCCTTCATCCTTTGTTAATATGAAAAGCATATCATAAAAGAAGGAAGAGGGAAAAGGAGGTAGATAGCACTTATCATTTTGCTATAGAGCTGGGACAGTAGTCAAGACACACAGAACTAGAAAGTGTTCCTATTGTCATGGTATATACTTAGCTTGTCATCTAAAAGTAGCATTTATACTGTGATGCAACTGTGATTTAAAAACACTGTGTCTGGAAAGTATGTCTGAACAAGCCCTGAGCTGTTTTGTTTGTGATTAGATACGTTTTGCTTCTCTTAGTCCCATGGGAACCATGGTACCTAGGCATTTCTGCAACAATTCTGCAATCTCCTCCTGAAGTTCTAGCAGAGACATGATACAAAAAAGGATCATAGCAAGCATCCAGCTTTCTAGGTGAATTAGTAGCTGGAACACTTAGCCTGGGTTTTGGTCTGGGATACAAACATGTCATCTGTTTTCTGGCCCAAGAAGTCTTTAATGTGAACTGTGTGATAATGAAGGAGCAGGATCCAAAATTCAGCATTTCCCACACAGATCAGTGGCCTTAGCACAAGGCATAGAGAACTTCATGTGCCTTTTTTTGTGCTGCTAATTCTTTCACTCTGTACCTATGAATGTAGCACACCCTTTTTGCCAAGAGGTGTATCTCTGGCAAGAAGAGTAAAGAGAAACTAACTCTTTGGATGCTCAAGTTACTCTGCTAATAAAATAAAGGGCATAACTAATAATGTCTTTCATAATAATAATATCATACTAAGTTATGCTTTGGATAGATTCAACACTTCTTAGAGTCTTATCATATTTTTAGGCTTTTCTTTACACCAGATCACCTTAATGCATCCTGGAGCAAAAGTAAAGAAGTTGAGATCCTCCCTGAAAAGATACCTTACTGCATGTTTCCTAACAATTTTATGAAGAAGAATCTTCTACAATCATTAACAAAACAAGCACCAAAGCTTATCTTCTGTACATGACTTCAAATACATTGGGTTTGCAGATGTTAGTGGGTTCCATTTCTTTTGCCTCTACTTTGCTCTCATACAGTACATTTGTTATGAAATAACAACAGAAGGATGAGCTTTATTTTTTTAAATCAAAACCAATTCATACTTACGTTTTTCAGTTCTTTTTTCAAGCTTTAAAATTTTATTTAAATTCCTTCAGTGTTAGCTAAAGGGATCTGTGAAATAGTAAGTTCTTAACATTTTGATGACCTTAGAAATAACCTTAAATGGTTAAGTTCTCCAATAGGACTGATCTCTGCCTCTTGAAAGTCCAATTAGCTCTTGCTCATGTACAACATTGAATTTAGAGAAACTTTGTAACCTGAGAAACTTGGCACCTATTTGGTTTTTTGCAGCTCTAATCTTCAAGTGCTCTACTCACCGGTAAGAGGTGGGATGTTCTCACTCATGTTCTTGAATAAATTGTGGTAAAAAAAGAACAATTACTAGCAAATCTCCCACTAGGTGTGAAGACAAAACTAAATTTGGGGATCTGTGTTCATTTTAAATCAGTACTTCCTTTTGTACCAGCCGCCACCAGATAACTACTTTCCTTGGACTGCAGATTCAGGCTAAATTAAACCAATGACTTAGTGTGAAATGTCCATGTCCCATTAGCCAGACTCCTTGAATCATAAAGTCCTGCTTGTTCTTAAATGAAAAGTCAGGGGTTTTATTTCATTGACTGGGTTTATGGCAATGAAATACAGTTACATCAGGAAAACTTCTGACCTTTCGCTGTATCTTTTTGAGAACTGCCCTGCTAATAACCATTCATATTAATTGGATATCTGAAAAACAGGTGTTTCAGTACAATTTTCGTTCCCTGATGTTCAGTCACCCTGCTAACGGTACTTACTGCCACCCATCAAGAGATAATAGGCTCAATATAGTGTAACAAGATTAAACCGAGTATTTGAATAACATCAGTGTCTGTTCTCTGCCAGTGCCAGATAACTCACTCGAACTAAGTTTTACTTTGTTGACTCTGTTACAACACAAATTGAACCTGACCCTCTTAAACCAGCTATGATATTATCTAGTGCTGATGCATCAATGTGTGAACATGAGATTTGAGTACTTGGTACTTACTCAATTCTACCAGGCCTGCTGTCATAGCAGCAACTTTTCTTCAAAGACCAGGACTGAGAGGGTAGTAACACTCAAGAAAACCTCCACATATTTATCTCAGTTGTCAACATTTTTAGTCACTATAAATCAGAGTAATACAGTTGTGGAGATGATGTGAATTAGTTTCGTTAGTTTTTGGTTTTAATTGTTTGCCTTTGTTTGCCTTTCAAAAGCTGAAATTTTGAGCGCTAAATGTAAAATCATCGTGTACCATAAATCTTGGCGAGCAACACGTTTCAAATACCATATTTGATAGGATGTTCAAAATATATTCCTATTTTTTCAACTAGTTACTTTATTTTTAAACTTGAACAGCTTGAGGTGGATCCCAGACAAAAACCTGGGACTACATATATTTTTAGATCAGTTTCAGAAAATGTGTATGACCCCTATCATGATTAACGAAGTGTAACTCCCTCTTTGTCCCTTCCTTTATCCCATGAGTGTTTTACACTAATGAGGCCAATCTTCAGCTTCAGGGATACAAACCCATGTGTTCAAAACTAAAAGGGGTGGGGTCTTTGCTGTCAAACTAGTTGAACATTTCTATATTTTTGATTGATTGATGGATTAACAAAAGGATAATATAAAATCAAAGATAGCTGATAATAGTAATCCAAAGATAACTCAAATTAATGTGGATTATTTTAAGACTAAATTAAAATCTAAATTAAAATTCAGTTCCATCTACAAATATTTTGAAGCTATGGGTGTGAGCCTATGGCTATAAGACTCCTCATGTATATACTGGATTTTTACTGTAAGAACTACTGTTGCTAAGGGTGGAGGAGGTAATAGCAGTTGCCTTGACAAATTGCCTCCCTGAATATATAAATAGCACACTCTTTACGATATTAACTGAAGAAGGATCCAGGAACAGTAAATACGTATTTTAATCTATAAATCAGTTTGACATACTATGGCTTACCTGTAACATACCTATCAGTGGTGATCAGAAAATTTATTAATAGAAGACAAAGGAAATAAAAAGAGAAGACATCCTGGAAGACTGTTCAGATTTCTAATGGAGCTTATTAACAAAGACATATTCCTGTTGTCCAACCCTTTTTTCAGCCATCCCTTTCTTCAAGACTTGTGTATGGTACTTGTGAATAGAACCACAGCCATTTACAGGAGGGCTGAAGACATATGGCAAATCTCTTCCTGGAATATCTCTCTGACTTCACTGTGAGAAGGCACATATTTCTGTAACTTCCTGAGCCATAAATCTTTAGATCAGGAGAAGAACTTGAAAATACTTAAAGGTTTACATAAAACTCTACTACTTCCTATATACTGATGATATCTCTTATAAAAAGTGTTTTTCATGTGACCGTAATTCAGGGAACATCTTTGCCAACCAAGCTGGGGCGCCATGGGAAAATAGGTTTCAGAAAGGGCAAAAGGTAGCACAGACAGAGGAGGAGGAAGCCAAGGAAGGAGCAGCAGGAGGGAGACGTGTGAAGAGGGAGAAGCAGCCGAGAGGGGCTGTGAGGGACTGAGCGCAACCACATCCTGCACCCCTTGGGGGAGAGGAGTCAGGAGTAAAGGGCAGCAGCGAGGAATGGGAAAAAGGATTTGATACAGTTGGTACAGTTGTTTTTAATGTTTGTTTCTTGTTTCCCACTGCTCAAATTATTAATTAAGTTTCTAATTGGAATTAGCAATAAATTAAATTAATTTTCCCCATGTAATCCTGCTTTGCCCATGACGATAATTGGTAAATGGACTCTCTGTCTTTTTCTCAACCTTTTTCATCCTATTTTCTACCCATGTCCTGTTGAGGAGTGGCAGTGAGAGAGCAGTTGGGTGGGAGTTTGGCCCTTAGCCAAGATTAACCCTCTATGATCTTGTTGACTTCTAAATACTGTCCAGGTTTAAGGGTTTCATAAGAGAAAGGGAAAATGGCAGTTCCCGGTTTAAATCAACACCTTCTGTGAAGACTATTTTCTCACTTGGTCTGGTTGAAACTCACGGGCTTACCTAATGTGGCTCAGATTTATGAGCTACAGACTTTAAGTCTGTTTGCAGATTTGGTCTCATGCCAATCAATAAATAACATGAAGAGCTCAATGAAGAGCACTCATGACTGCCAGAATTCTGTTTCTGTGCTCAACAACTTCAGATCAGGTTTTCATGCTGAGTTATAACTCTTAGCAAGTAAGCTGTTGCCTTCTTCATCAGCTCCTGGATTGATTTACACTGCAGACCCATACAAAGCACATTGCAATCTCTTTGTGAACGACTGCATCACATGGATCTCAGCAGCACTTGTAACATCCAAAATTGTCAATTCCTCTTACCAGAAAGAAGTGAAAAAAGTTATACTGACCATCTCCAAATGAGACTAAAAGCATCTGCATAACTGACTCCATTAATCTGTAAACAGTAATGATTACCCATTCATATAACAGAACATCAATTGCAAGAAAAAATGTTAATATAGTATATAATTAATCTGAAAGGACTCTAAAAACACACACATTATGAAAGTAAGAATAAGTCATTCATGCCTTTAATTATCTATGTATATTTGAGTTGTTTTCAGAGAGACAGAAGCATCGATTATAAGACCAGAAGAACTCTCCATTTTGTCTAGTCTCTTTAACAACAAGCTATATGTTTGTGCCAGTGTGGGAAAAGAAATTACTTGCTTACAGCAGAATATGACCTGCAGAAGTATAATTCTGATGTCAGAGTCCTGTTGCTAGTCAACAAGACCTCTGTTTACATTACTTGAGAATGTAACCAATATTTATATCACTGTAACTAAAAGGTTTTGTTCATTTTGACAAATTGTAGCTGCAGAAAAAGTAGCTACCTAGCATCAACTTGGTTATGAAAGAAGTATAGACATGATAAAACAGTGCATGTCTAGTTGTGATGGGCTGTGTACAGAGAGACACTATAGCTCTCAGAGTTCTTTTGTGGAAAATTCCTACATGTGTCAAGAGGAATTGTGTGGATCTATCTATGGGAGACTATAGCCTTGTTTCTGTTAGAGTAAGATTATGAACAGAAATATTAAAGTTTGAACCATTTTATTGTGGAGAAAGAATGATCACAACAGCCCTGCATAAGAAACAAATTACAATACCAATAATCTTTTGCTTGGGAAACAACAGCTGGAAGCAGGGGAAGAAGGGCCACAATAAAAATGCAATAGAGGTCTGTAAAATCAGGTCTGGCATGGATCTGAATAGGGAAAAATATTAATATTTGGGGAAGATAAATTTCAGTATGAATGCATTTCTAAGATAAGGAGCTTTTTAAAGAGGATTAGACAAATTATTGAGACATATCTATCACAAGATACAAAGAAAACTCTTCTGGTTCAGGAAGCCTCTGAATGAGCAGTCATGGTGCTGGGAAACTATTTTAGAAATTATTGCAACATTTTGACCTATTGTACCTTTTTCTTACTCCACTTGCTAGTGGTCAGTGTTGCATTTGACCAGGAAAGATTTCCTAATTGTTTTTTTTTCTGTATTCAGTTTTAAAAAGTTCCTCGATTCCTAACAAGTTTTATATAGAAATGTGTCTGGAATATTCTCAGAGATTATTGTCAGAGTGAGCAAAGGTCAGGCAAAAGAAGTGCACTATTAAGTCTTTGAGGAGATGATAAGAGTGTTTAGCAGATAGAGGCTGATTTAATTATGCTAATCTACTTTTACTTACAAACGTACAATTCCCCTAGATGGGTTTTGAATAAAGTGCATTTTAAACAGGATCAGCAACGAAGCTAGAGAGAGATGCTCCCACACCTCAGGCCCTGATTGGCAGGTCTTGCTTCGCCCAATTTCTGAAAACATATTCCGAGTGGCTCAAAAAGTCAGTCGTTTACATTGAAGGAGATAGCCCACTTGATTAATCTCATGGTTTAATAATCTCTGATGTAGTTTAAGCCATCATAAGCAGAATCAACATTTTGATCTATGCCTTTTAATATTTGAAAAGCCTTGCATCTTTAAAATCTCTGTGAATTTTATATTTTTTAGTTAGTTCTATGAGAAAATCCTCTACAATTCTATTGGTCACATTATTCTTTTGAAACTATCAAAATCACAGAGTCACAGAATCACAGAATGTTAGGGATTGGAAGGGACCTCGAAAGATCATCTAGTCCAATCCCCCTGCCGGAGCAGGAACACCTAGATCAGATCGCACAGGAACGCATCCAGGCGGGCTTTGAATGTCTCCAGAGAAGGAGACTCTACAACCTCTCTGGGCAGCCTGTTCCAGTGCTTAGTCACCCTCACCGTAAAGAAGTTTTTTCTCATATTCGAGTGGAACCTCCTATGTTCCAGCTTGAACCCATTGCCCCTTGTCCTGTCACTGGATGTCACAGAGAAGGGCCTGGCTCCATCCTCCTGACACTCACCCTTCACATATTTATAAACATTAATTAGGTCACCCCTCAGTCTTCTCTTTTCCAAACTAAAGGGACCCAGCTCCTTCAGCCCTTCCTCGTAAGGGAGATGCTCCATTTCCTACAAAAAATCTTTTATATAGCTAGCAATATAAAGCAAACATAGTTCATATTAAAATAAATAAATACTCATTGATTTCTCAATGCAAAACCGTTTCTACCTCAAGTGTTCTGGTTTACTTTATTTTTTGTGTTGTATCATGAAACATCACTTCAGGTAGCAATCCATATTTTTACTAATAATGCTTATCCAGCACATTTTCACTTCAACTTATTTAGTGCTGATCACTCAAGCATAAGAAAACACTTTGCAAATAGTGTCTAACTGAAAAATGAAGAATGTCAGTAAAAATAACACCTTTCACAATAGTTTTCCTCCTTGTGTGTTTTCAGAGCCAGGCCTGCTAAGTAGACTGGCAGTTGCATATTTTTCTTACTGTTGCTCATATTTTTCTTGCAGAACAGTGACTCTGGCTTTACTCTGTGCTCCTAACCTGAATCTCCAAGTCTGCTGGGGAAAAAAAAAATACACACCAGTAACCCAAACTGTTTTATTAGACATTATAGAATTATAGTGTGAGGAGGGGAATAATCTCCTAGCTTTATAGATTAAAGTGTTGAAGTAATAAACACTTATTACTACTACGGAGGATGACAAAACTCTAACAAAGGCCCTTCAAATATGCAATACGATAACACTCCTGTGAAAATAACTCACAATTATCGGCAAAGAGACATGTACTGTTAAGAATTCATTTCTATTATTTACATGTACCACAGGTAAACGGTACTGCAGATCCTAAAAATAACCCTAATATTTTTCTGAAATAGCAGTGCATCGACAGCCATGTCTTCCTTCTTTATATTTTACTTTCTGATATATCTTCGTCAGTTCACATTTGCATTATATTTTATTATATCATAAAATGTAGAATAATTTGAAAAAGACAATACATGAAATATTTTGGTTGCCAGGCAAAATTTATTTCAGGTTTGTATGTAATCTTTTTTTTCTCCAAAGTTGGTATGAACATTTATTGTCCTTTAAGGTGATTCATAATTTTGTTTTCAGTTTGGATCAATATTTGTGATGTTAAGTCAATATATCGTAAACAAATATTTGAACTTTATGGGTATGGCTTCCAAATACATTTTATATTCTCTGTAAGGCAGAGCCCAGTGCAGTAATGGACAGTACACACAAGGTTCAGAGCATCCTGCTCAGTTTGGAAAATCCAGAAATGGTCAGTGTGTAGAGAAACTTCACAGTTCTTTTCCATTCCATGTTGTCCATGCTTTCTCTTTGTGACCCTAGCCAGGTTTCCCTGATAGCCTGCTTGTTCTCTTTCCCACTTGTAGGTCTTTGTCTTTGATATTTTTTCTTCTACTCAACTTGAATTCCCTGTAGCTCAGTTCCTCTCCAGAACTTGGAAACTTCACTTTCTCTCATATGCCTATTTGTTAACTTCCTCTTTTGACCCATTCAACAGTCTTTTATAAGTGAACATTAATTCTCTAAGGTTTTATTCCCCATTTGTTCAAAATAATTATTCAGTGCTCTTACTTCTTTCATGTTTGTCCAGGAACCAAGACAGTGGAACTCACCTTGCTTAACTGGATCTTCTAGTTGGATCCTACTGTAGCACAAGCAGTAACCGGGGCTGTAAGTCATAGCTTTTGAGGTCTATTATAATCTCTTTTACCAAGGTGACAACAACTAAAGTACAAATACAAGCACAAATACAGGCTGGGCAGAGAATGGATAGAGAGCAGCTCTGAGGAGAAGGACTTGGGGGTATTGGTGGATGAGAAGCTCAACATGAGCCGGCAGTGTGCGCTTGCAGCCCAGAAAGCCAACCGTGTCCCAGGCTGCATCAAGAGAAGCATTAGCAGCAGGTCAAAGGAGGTGATTCTCCCCCTCTACTCTGCTCTCATGAGACCCCACCTCAAGTACTGTGTTCAGATGTGGGGCCCCCAACATAAAAAAGACCTGGACCTGTTGGAGAGAGTCCAGAGGAGAGCCACAAAATTAATCAGAGGGCTGGAGCACCTCCCCTATGAGGACAGGCTGAAAGAGTTGGGGTTGTTCAGCCTGGAGAAGAGAAGGCTCCGAGGGGACTTAATAGCAGCCTTCCAGTACCTGAAGGGGGCTACAGGAGAGATGGGGAGGCACTCTTGATCAGGGAGTGTAGTGAAAGGACAAGGGGTAATGGGTATAAGCTAAAAGAGGGTAAATTTAGACTAGACATTAGGAAGATATTTTTCACCGTGAGGGTGGTGAGACACTGGAACAGGTTGCCCAGGGAAGCTGTGGATGCCCCATCCCTGGAGGTGTTCAAGGCCAGGCTGGATGAGGCTTTGGGCAACCTGGGCTAGTGGAGGGTGTCCCTGCCCATGGCAGGGGGGTTGGAACTTGATGATCTTTAAGGTCCCTTCCTACCCAAACCGTCCTATGATTCTATGATTCTATGATTTACACTGTCTTTCCTCCTTCCTCCTGCATGTGGAATACTCCCAAGACTTATCTCCTGTTTCCTTAGGGGGACAAAACACAACAACATAGACTGGTACTTGTACTAGAAGTTAGCACTGAATGTGTATTTTATTGAGTCCTCAACAACTGTAGGTACAATCCATGCCTTAGAAAAAAAGACTAAGAAAAAATGCCTCACACTCCAAACTGGAGGACAAATAGAATTAAGCAGAATAAGAAAAATAATATAAAAAAAATATTATTCTAAGGGGACGTACAAATCAAACATCACAGTCTTTCAAAAGGAAACTCAATATTTTCCTTAATGGAAAGCCCAAATAAATAAAAATGGGCTTTCCTGGGTTTGACAATGAAGGCAAAAACCACCATTAAGGTTTCCAGCACTCAAGAAGTATATGGGTCAGAGAGAAGAAAAGATGCACAAGCAGTGGTTGGTAAATGCCAAGGTCACAATCACTATGACCCAAGACCTTGAAATCATGAGGTTCTTCTAATATTTTTTGTTTTGTTTCTTTTTTTCTTTAATTCAGTTTCTCTTCTTTCTCCAGGCACAAGAACCTGAAAACCACTTTACAAAGGCACTTCGATCTCCAGCACATCACAAGGATTTTTCCTGTGACTTTTTCTCTGTTTCTGCAGGTTTTAAGTAGCTTTGAAGATAATTACACCGCAAAAAATTTCTTCACACCGCAAATTTAATATTTTCTCACAGTGTACAGATAATGCCATTTCAAAGGCAAGTCCTAACTAGTATGCTTGAGAATTATTTAACATAACATCTTTTTTTGCTACTTCTAAATCATAGGTTTGTTGCAATGGAAAGAGTTTACAGGATTAAAGTACTGATGAAACATATTAAAAAACGTTTCTTTGGCTGCAAAATTTCTGCACAACACAGCAGAGATGTATCAACCTCTGAAAAACTCACTGAGGAAGACTGCAGAGGATGAAAAAGCAGAGCTGAAACTGTCACTAGATTGTCATCCAAACCGAGTTCCCACAACTGTACACTGGTGGAAGGGCCTCCCACTTCCTCTTACCAAGACACCAAGCAAAAATTTTTCTCACAGTTCAAGAAGGCCCCCGCATTCTTTTTTTCTCTTCTTACCTAATTTATCTGCGTTTCATAATTTCTGTAGTTTACCTGACTTAACTTCTGGAGCATCCTCTCCAGAGCATCCTCTCTGTCCTGACCATCCTCTCTTGAGCATCCTCCTCTCCTGAGCATCGTCATTCAATGCATGCATTTCTGGAGCAGCTTCTCCAGAAATGCATGCATTGAATGTCTTCTGTGTCATACTTGACAGAGACATGGATATATATTTTGGATACCCTAAAACATACTAAGTGGCAATAGGTGCCTGTATGTGGCCAGCTGAACTGAATCCCTTTAGCAGAAATATAGGAGTTTAGAGGATCATTCAGCTACTTGCCAGTAAGTATTAAATTTAGAATAATTTTATCTCTAGTCTCAAAGTACTCAAAATCCCATTGATTAAAATGGGAAATCAGATACTGATTGAATATGAAGACACCTGTATTCACCTGTCTTAACCTTGACCTGAAATACCAACTCAAACTTCAGATCTCTTTTAGACTTCCTGCGTGATCTCTGGCAAGTCATGAATAATTCTGCACCAAATATTCTCAAATTAACATTTATTTTCTGGGGAATGTAATTCTTAAAACTGAGTGATGTAAACAACCCAGAGGAATATGTTTCTCAGCAGTAGCACTTAGCTGCAAGGTATGGCTTATAGAAATATTATGTCCAACTCTCTTTGTCATAGATGACAAATGCTGTGCCATTTTAGGATGTAGTGAACAAGCATACATTACTATGAAGCTGAAAATCTGCAGTACTGCTCTTGGACAAATCAATAGATCTATTCAGCTTTGAGAACAGTATGCAGTATATGGGAACCTAAACTATGTGCAGTCAAAACATGAGTCTGCAAATACACTAGCAAAGTAAGGTATTATTTCACACAATTCAGTCAAGTTCTTGTCATTAGGCATTTCCAACAAACAAACAAACAAAAAGTAAAACAGAAATCTGTTAAGAATTTTACACAACTTGATAGCCAGCACAGCAGGTGGTGTTCCGCTCACTGAATGTATAATATCAGCAGGAGCTAGACCACTGTTATACCTACTGGAGAGAGAGAGATGTTTTCACCTGCAAGACATCTGGCCCATTTTAGGCCCCTAGTTTAGGAAAAAAATGTGCATCTTTCTTAAAAGTGTCTTTTACAAGTTGTTTTTCTGTAATCACCAATAGAGGATTATAGACAACTACTTCAAAGCATATGTCTTTAATGCTCAACAAAGTAAGATTGTCTCCACAAAAATGTTTGGTGCCATTTTGAGCAGTGTGGGGTAACTGGGGCTGGAGAAGAGTGCAGCTCTCCTAAGTTCTGTGTAGCATTTGCCATCTAACTGCAGATGGCTTCAGTACCCCAGAGTACATCTACTGATCCTAAATGCCCATTTTTAAGATACTTGATTTACCCTGGTGAAGTCTGTCTTAGTCAGATGAATATCATTTATCTTTTGCTTAACCCATGGAGAGCAGCCCTGTATCATTGAGATTTGTGTTACTTTAAGCCTTTTTTCTAAATTGTACCTGGAACAAAATACAAAATTTCAGATCATTTACTATATAAACAATATCAGTGAAAAAGATAATCTTGCAACAGCAGAAGACAAAAAGAACTTCAGTTTGGTCCACCAAAATAGTTCAAGCTGAATGAAACTATTTAAAAAAAAATCCTTAATGGAGTCAGATTACAGCTTTATGTTTTAAAAATTAAATATGTGCAAAAATACACTTAATTATATACTATAATTAAAATTGATGCTATTTTAATATATTTTCAAGAAATTTAAATTATCCCTTACACGACTGTTTTGATTGCTTCACTAATTGTCCATTGAAAGAGAAAAACAGAAAAAAAGCCAGAATTGATAGGCATTATATGCTCCTTGCTATTCTAAAGTATAAAATTATTGTATTCAAAACCTTGTTGTGGGCAAAAGGAAACATACCTTATATGTAAATTCAAGAATATCTTACTAGTGTAATTGAAATCCTAACAGCCTACTCAAAGAATTATTAGTCCAGATTAAAGTACTACAGAAAAAAAAATATTACATTTTATACATTTTTAGTCGTGTTTTATATAAGTTTTTTTCTTCTGTGGTCTGCTACTCCATGCTAATATTGAAATTAGTGTATGTGAAGTGTCTTATCTGTATCAGAAATTGGCTCTGTTTACTTATTGTTACCCCTAAAACCAGTTTTCCCTCCTCCCAGACTTGTCTAATTGACCATTAGTGAGTTGGTTATAATCTTGGGATTTTCAGCATCATGCTGCAGCCTCCTCCTTTTGCCTATAGTCTTCTACATCTTGAGTTCCCACTTTGGAGGACTCTGCTATTATCCCATGGCAATACTCCTTTACACTGCATCATTATGCTAGGGTCATAAGCAGTTTACTCTACACAGAAAAATATTTTTTAGTACTATCTATGTGAAAATTATATTTGTACCTCACTATTCTACAAAGATAAGCAAAATTAAAATTCATTATGTGATAGCCACCTGGTCATTAGAAATTGCTGTTACAGCTAAACTAAAATAAAACTGAGGTCTTTCAGAGCTAATTTGAAGCCCATGGTCTGTTACTGACAATGACAAAACAGTATTTACGAGCCTGCAGGACTGCAGAAAGAAGGCTTAATCACATTTTTGTGGTTAACACTGTTGAGTACGTATACCATAAAACTGGTGGTCCAGACATTTTAATTCCATTCTTTATTTTTTCCCAGATGCATGTCATTTACCTTTCCATAGCTCAGATCACTGTCCTAAGAAATGGAACAATATTATATTGTTGCACAGATATCAAAAAATCAATTAAGCAATGCTTCAGAAAGATTTCAGGATCATCTGAAGAGTCTTTACCTTGCGAAGTGCAGAACACCATAGCTTTATTGAACATACACTTAGGTTGAACTGCTGGGACTTCTCATGTACTTAAAGCTGAACAAAAGAATCAGTGTATTCAAGGGAAAAAAAATGGAATGCAATGCATCCAGCAGGATTGAACTCAGAAAGGGACAAGGATAAAGTATTGTTTGCTTTTTTTTTTTCTCTGTCTAGTCAGGCAACCATGAAAACCAAAATGCCCTGTGACTCTGATGCCCTGGCTACTTTGCCCTGTGAGGAGCATCAGTGAGACAAATTCTGCATACCTTGTACCCTTGTACCTCTGGGGAAATGCTAGAATATGTCCCAATGAAATCATTAGGCTTGTACCACTACAGAAAATACTCTCTAACTCAGAACATAGCCCTTTGTCTTTTTTTCCTTTTTCATTTTTTTCTTTTTTCTTTATTTTTTGTATTTTCCTTTTTTCTTTCTCTTTTTTTCTATTTTTATCTTTCTCCTTCCCCTTCTACTTCCCCTTCTCCTTCCCCTTCCCTTTCCCCTTCCCCTTTTCTCTTCCTCTTCTCCTTTCCTTACTCCTTACCCTACCCCTACCCCTTCCCCTACCCTTACGCCTACTCCTTCCCCTACACCTCCCCCTTCACCTTCCCCTTTCCCTTTCGATTTCCCTTTCCCTTTCCCTTTTGCTCTCTCTTTCCCTTTTATTCTTATTATTCAAGCCTTCCTCAAGTAAAACTCACATTGAAGTTGGAGAGGGAAAAAAGGACCACAAGAACCCCAGGTACCAAACAAGACTTGTCACAAAACAAGAATACCAGAAAGAAGCAAGGAAATTCCTGGGATTTCTTCCACTGATGGCTTTCAGCAAAGACAATTCAGGCATTTGGCCAGGAAGGACATACTGTCAGAGATGCAGAAGTGCCACTATGAGGAGCATCCCTACTTTGCTCATGCTGCAGTTCAGGACTGTTTTGCTGCTGGTGTGTGGCAATGGAGGAATGATGGCAAGTGGAACTACCAGTCCCAAATTTCTTTCAAATTTCGTCCTGCAGCACAATGTCCACAAGTGACCTTTTGTCCTAACATATTTTCCAGAGGACGTGGTGCTAGGGTCAAAAAAGCCTGACCAGAACATAGTTCTTCTTAATAGTCATCAGCATATACTCCCCACTTTCAAGCAAGAAAGACTCTGTTCTGCTTACTGGGCACAGTTGATTTAGGGGAACAGAAACATACACAGCACATCTGGCTTGAGAATCCAAATGGACACGACCATGCCCTCCAACTAACTCTTATCAAGAAGGGAATTAGACAACACAAGTGCTTAAAAATGTGCCTAAGCCTTTTACACACAAGACTGTAGTCACAGCATAGACACAGGGCTCTCAGCTCCACCAGGAGCTGTGTTACCAATTCAAGTGCATAAACAATGTACTGCAGAGCCATTATCTGCCTGTACAAGTTGCTGAGCTGTTAGAGACTTAAAGTGTCAAAAGTAATTGTGTGGATCTGTGATGTGTGGAGATTTTTCAACACAATCTGTGTTGTTACATTGATTAAACTATTTCAGTTATCTGGGTCATGAGACCACAACTCCAAGTCATTGATTCATTGCACAAGGGTGAAAGAAACAAGGTAAGGATTTGTTTTCACTGGTTTTATCCCCTTATCAGTGCAATTGAATTGATATATTATTTTTACATTTGTAAGACACAAAGACCTTTACTTTTCACACAAATGTATACAGAAGGAGCTAGTTATTTAATGGCTAAAGATATCTATTCAGCTCAAGAACACAGTACTACAAAACTTCAGATACCCTTGGGGCAAGACGCTCTGTCTCCATTTGCTAGGAAGAAAGGATTAAATTTAATTACTACATTATTTTATATCTGATAATTCCTGAATCTTTCTGCTGATCAGTAGAACCAGAAAACTGTAAAAAAAAATCTCATATCTGATTGTGTTTTCAGTGACTGGACAGAACTTTACTATGTCAGCAGAGATGTAAATGAACAGAAGGAAAAAGAAGACTAAAGCTTATTGGAATAAAAAATTTAATGATATTTTAAGTCTTGATGGAAAAAACATGGATAATGTGTACCTAAGTGAAGTAGTGCAATTGAGTGTAACACATTAGAACAATCTAGGGGAAAAAAAAAGAGGTATTTTTAATATCTTTTATTGCATTTTTATGTCGATCTACAACCTAGCACCACAGAGTTAGAGGGAATGATTACAAACACGCACAAACAGGGCTCCAATATATTGCCTTTGAAGTTTGTGGCAAAATTCCCATTCTGATAAAACCACAGGCACAAATACAGCTTGGTGTTTGGTCTGGCCTGCTGAGAGCTAGGATTTCACAGATTCAACTTTGTAAGGAGATGGACCAATATAATCAGGTCATCAAATACCTGTTTTCAACAAGAGTAGTAGAAAAATGAAATTCTTGAATAAAACAGTGGCAATTAACATCAACAAAGAATACAGCTTTACCTAATCCTTAATTTGAAGCCTGGGTTAGATGCAAAAATCCTTTCTTTCAAAATGTTAAGGAAGTATGAGTTTCATCTTCAAAGGACGGACAAAGTAGGGGCCTCCATTTCAACCTTGTTGCTTGTCACTTTATTTTTTTCAGAGTAACACAGCCTAACCACTGGATTGTGTGTATGAGAGTGAGGAGAGCACTCTCACATAGAAGCCTTATATTTTGCTGAGAGACATAGGACAATATTCTTGCTGGAAAACTAACAAAAGATCTAGAAAGTTTATCAGTTTCTTTTTGGCCAGAAGAAAGAAGGAAAATGTTCTTCAGAAACTATATGTTACAAATTACTCCCTCAGTTCTATTTTTATTCTTTACTCTTCAGAAAGAAACTTGTGCATTCTAAGTTTTACACTCTTTCCTGTATCCATTCCTTAAGTTTACCAGAATTTGTATGAGTCATTGCTTAGTTGCTTCAGTATTTAAATTTGTAGTTATCTATTCTCTTGACAACCTACATAGAGTAAGGCATCTAACGATAATCTAAGATGATCACATTTCAAATGAGGGAGGCAGCAAAGAAAGAGGAAAGGTTAACTGGTATACACAATTTCCTTTTTTCTTCAAGTTTTTCTGTCCTCTGTCAGTGCCAACAGACAAAATTATTGTCTTTTTGTGGCTCTCAACTCTCCTGCCATCATTGCCTTGCAGCCTCAGGTGTTTTTCATCAATACCTGACTCTATGGAGCTTCATACGTACTTCTAGATCTTAAAGTGCATCCTTCAGCCAACAAGCGTTACTGTTCCATCATTCTTCATTGACACATTTGCTATAAACATTCACCAATCCTGCTGTCTCTGCCTAGTGTTTTGTGAAAAAAAAAAAAAACAAAAAACTTTGTGGAGTAAAAGGGACTCTCTCAGATACGTTTTCTCCAGGATTTTATTCTTCAGTTAAATTCTGCTATTATTCTCACTGAGCTAGAATCTCTCTACTACTGGACATCTCTCCTGCAAACTAGTGGACACTTCTTTCAGGGAACAATGTATCATAATCCCTTATTCATCTCTTCAGCCTTTTAGATACTTTTCAGATGCAGCCATACATTAGTTTCAGCCTTCATACAAAAGAAAGGATTTTAAAAAATTAAATATTTAGTACCTTGATACACAGCTTCCTTTAGATGGATTGTTCTTCAAAGACTACATTATATAGAAATTCTGTCATTCTTAAGACCGCAAGGTCTCCTTCTCTATCATTTAATCTCTGTCAGATTCCTTTAAGATATTGAGGTATTAGAGCAGAATTAAAAAAAAAAAATAAAAAAAAAACCCACCACAAGAAATTGTAGAATCTGGTTGCTCTCTTTATCTTTTTTCTTTTTTTTACTTCCTCCTACTGCTTCACAGTTGTACCTGCTTATATATCCTGGTTCAAATCCAAAAAGGATATGCCAAGATCTTGCTTGAAATGTACAATAGAAACCAAATAATGGAAAGATTAAGTAGAGTGCTTAGTCCGCCCAAGCAGAGTAGATCTGTCTCAGGTCACAGAGCCCTATCTTTTGTTCAGCTTTAAGTAACAAGTATCCACTATGAACATGTTATTCACACAGAGTGGTTCATCATGCTGGGTAGTATAGAAGAAAGTCCTGATTAGTACACAGAAAAAAGATTATGGAAAAGATTTCATGGATATCTCTGACTATATTTCATGTTTACAGGGTGATGTACTGGGTGCCTGTGCCCAGGCACTGGCAGTGGGGCTGCAGGAGGGAGGAGCAGCCGAGAGGGGCTGTGATGGGCTGACTGCAACCCCCATCCCCACCCCTGCGCCCCTTGGGGGAAGAGGAGTCAGGAGTGAAGGGTTAATGCAATTTAACAAGAGCAAGTGTAGAGTCTTGCATCTGGGCAAGAACAACACCAGGTTCCAGTATAAGTTGGGTACTGACCTGTTGGAGTGTAGTGTAGGAGAGAGAGACCTGGGGGTCCTGGTGGACAGCAGGATGACCATGAGCCAGCACTGTGCCCTCGTGGCCAAAAAGGCCAATGGCATCCTGGGGTGTATCAGAAGGGGGGTGGTCAGTAGGTCAAGAGAGGTTCTCCTCCCCCTCTACTCTGCCCTGGTGAGACCTCATCTGGAATATTGTGTCCAGTTCTGGGCCCCTTAGTTCAAGAAGGACAGGGAACTGCTGGAGAGAGTCCAGCACAGAGCCACGAAGATGATTAAGGGAATGGAGCATCTCCATTACGAGGAAAGGCTGAGGGAGCTGGGTCTCTTTAGCTTGGAAAAGAGGAGACTGAGGGGTGACCTTATTAACGTTTATCAATATGTGAAGAGTGAGTGTCAGGAGGATGGAGCCAGGCTCTTCTCTGTGACATCCAGTGATAGGACAAGGGGCAATGGGTTCAAGCTGGG
The DNA here is from genome assembly GCA_011057875.1 of Pterocles orientalis. Classification (NCBI taxonomy): domain Eukaryota; kingdom Metazoa; phylum Chordata; class Aves; order Pterocliformes; family Pteroclidae; genus Pterocles; species Pterocles orientalis. Next base: position 67,483 of record WKFP01015467.1, read on the forward strand.
ACATAGGAGGTTCCACTTGAATATGAGAAAAAACTTCTTTATGGTGAGGGTGACAGCACTGGAACAGGCTGCCAGAGAGGTTGTGGAGTCTTCTTCTCTGGAGACATTCAAAGCCCGCCTGGATGAGTTCCTGTGCGATCTGATCTAGGTGTTCTTGCTCCGGCAGGTGGATTGGACTAGATGATCTTTCGAGGTTCCTTCCAATCTCTAGCATTCTGTGATTCTGTGTTTCTGTGAATTAAAACTGATGGAATACTTTTTACTGCTTTTTCAAAGCCTTCTCAAGGTTTTATGCATGGTCATGTTTGTATCAGCCTTGAGTTTTACCTTGCCTGTTGTTGAGAATTGCTTCCCTGCTGTACATACTTCCAGGCTTTATCCAAGCTCATGTTAGGCAACCGAGATGAGAAACTTTCTGCAAAGTCTAAATTTTCATTGTGAAACTTAAGGCCGTGTTCACTTGTGAGGTTTCTCTTAGCTGAAGACAGAGAAGTCTGTTCTCAGTTCTTCAATGCAGGTGGTAGAAGGTCCCCATGGGGGGATGTGAGGAACAAGTCTCCGCTGAAAAGATATCAGGCACAAGTCAGTACATCCCTCACACCATGTCCAGCATATCTCTCCCAAAAACCGCCATCTTGTCAGCTAACATAACATGACTGAGTAAATGAACAGAAATTGATGCCACAGAGAAAACTCAGTGCTTCTGATGTCCAAAAGAGCATGACCCGTAAATATGTGCATCAAGGCAAAGGGATTTGAGTAATAAAATATGTTTACAAGATGATACATATCTGCTTAAGGTGAAGAAAGATTTAAGAAAAAACTCCTACCACTGAAACATGACTAGCTCCAAATACCTACTTTGAGACCTGTGAACATATTTATCAATATTATTTTTTCTCATAAACTCCTGCTTACTCTGTGCTTTTCTTGAAGGAATAGCTATTTAATAGTTAAATATATTGGTATTCTTTTACCCATAACTGTAAGAGAGTCTTTGAGATTCTTGTTTTCCATCTGTAAATCAGTGTTAATAGGACATTCAGCAACATATACTCTTTGGCCAAGATGATGTGATGACTTTGTTGAAGCCACACATAGATTTTTACTTTGGCTATTGTAAATTTTTATTAAAGAAGTTATTCAAATGCAGCATGTATCCTCAATTGTTGTAGAGCCAAAATCCATGTAAAGGATTGACAGAGCTTTGATTTATCAAGCTACCCATACTGTGCGTAATTTCATCAGAAGGATAGTTACATGGCCCCTTATAGAACTCAAGCTCAAGTTCTCTAGGTCTCAGTGCAAAGCTATTTGACTGTAACTTTTTAAAGTACAAATAACTCACATTGCGTGATGGTCAGGAGTCAGTACTGCTAACATTACTCTTGCCAAGCACCAGCTCAGCCCACAAGATATATTGCCAAAACAGCTCTTGAGCTAGATAGAATAAAGTACAAATAAAAGTAGTAGTCTGTATTTTTGTGGATAAATGGCTTATCAGTTTAATTTTTATTTTAAGCTTTAAATTTTGGTGGATCGTTTTTCTACCTGCAACCAGCTCAGCCCTTCGAAAGATGAGTGGATTGTTTTGACCCATGTTTATTTTCTTAATGCTTCCAGTGATTAATGTTTTGAGAAAGAAAGTTTATTTCATTACCCTTTTTTCTCAGTTAATTTTTAATACTAGCATAATTATAACATATAATCTGCGGGCTTGTTTTGTGTTAGTAAAAGTACTAAACACTCCTCTGGAAGCACTTACGTTAAGACTCTAAGAAACAGATGACTTAAGAGATCTCTTACTTCAGCTTCATATTCTATAACACAGTGTTACCTGCAGTGATGACTATTCAGAAATACAGACATAATTTCTAGAACTTTTACTTCTATATTCTATATACATCGTTCTATATTTTCGTGGTTTAAAATCTCTAAATGATATTAGGAAATATTTTGCAGTGAAGGAAAAAGATTGAAAGTTGCAAATCTGACAAAGTTCATCTGTATACTTGAATGAAAATGACGATAAAAATAAATACAACATTTTATTCCAGGAATTGTAAGAAATGTATTTTTCTATATTCTATAATCTATTACTTCAGTGTAATGACTTTAGCACCCAGAAAGTGTCTGAGTTGATAATTCTGTAAATCCAATTTTTTACCAAATTAACTCTTTGAATCATAGGCAATTAGAGCGCTTTTTTTGTTACATTTTAGTTCTTTGGTCTTTATAGACTGTTCCTATAAGTTTCTTATTGCTTTAAGAAAAAATGTAGGGCCCCTTTTAGGTCCAGGTTAATAGAAAACGCTAAAAATAGCTTTTTATTCCAGAATTAGCAGAATGGATACATATATATATATATCACAATGTAAAATACAATATAATAACTCCATAAACATAAAACTGGGAATATATATCTGTACTTCACTGATGTTGGTTAGAAGGCTTGCACATGATGCTCCTGTCTTCTAATCCAGAATTTCAACAGGTACATAAATACCTGACTATTTCAACATGTTCCATCTCACTGGTCTTCCTTTTGCCAAACCTAATTTATTACTGGTCATTTCTAAGAGCCCTTATTTTTAAGCTAACCTTTATCACTCTAAAAAATTCTCTGGAAACAAGAAGCCTGATATTTTATTAAAAAATGCAATTTCCTTCACAGTAAGTTTTTGTAAAATGCCTAGTACCCCCTCTTAGAAATCAACCTCCGTCAGTCCCCATCAGTGCCATAAAATCAAATAGTCTCATGAGGTGGGTCTCCTGAGTGTTCTTCACGTCTTTGGCTTGAACGCCCTTCTTCAGGGTGGACCTTCCGCACCAAGCTTCAAGTCTGAAGCCTGAAGTGCGATGGGCATTTTCTTTGGGCTGGTTATCCAGTGTTACATTTCTTTATTCCAAAGTCCCAAGCCTCAAGTTATTTTGTTTATTTGTTTGTTTTCCAGTGATGTAAAACACTTCAGCTGCATCCTCTGAGCACCTCAGGAGATCTGCCATTTTGTGCAAAGGAAAGAAAAAAACATGTTAAAAAAAACCACTCTAGCCATTGGAGAAATGTTTCAACTATATGTATTTGTTTTTATGTAAGAGACCTATATGATGTTGCACGTTTTCCCTTCCAGGAGGAGAACAAGCTTCACAAATGTCAGTGCCGTTTATGGCACTATAGGGTTATGTCTGTTGTGTGTATACACGCACACACGCTCTCACATACACCGAGGAGAGGAAGTCATTTTATTTTACACAAATCAGCTACTTAAAGTAAATTGAGATATATAGAATTTACCAATGAAATGAGTGATTTGATGTGAATAAAAGAGGTGGTGTGTTGTAAATCAGTACTGACAGCCAAATGGGAAAAATTGACAGAGCACTGTAATCACTCCCAACATCCACTGAAGTTATTGATCCAGAACCTCTATAATCCCCTTCACATAACACAAGCAATTTCATATAATACCTGTAATAACAGTGCATTCAAACTCAAGTAGCCATCAGAAGCTTTGTATCTAATGGGAAGCAGGCCTCTGCTGAGTAAGTGTAACAACTAGAGCACAAAAACGCCGATGACTCTCGCCTTTCATAGGTAACGGTCTGCGATAAGAGCTAGTTCAGAAGATAAACAGTTCCGAAGGCCGAGGAAAATGAGCTATTAATTGCCCACTCCCTAAATACGTTGTAAAGGCCCTAAAGCCCTGGGTGCAAAACTGGGAGAACGTAAGCGGGATTTGGGGACTGATAACACCCCGGGCGCTATCCACGCGGCAGCTATCTGATGTTAATTACAAGAGGGGAAGGAGGACTGAGAGGTATTTAGCTGCTGGGTCATTACATCCTTCCCAGGTGTCTTTTCCCATGAAATGTTCCACCAGTTTTACAAGCTCCTTCCCTGGCTGATGGATTATTCCACCACCTTATCAAAGCTTTGCCAGCTCCTCATTAATATATAGAGCGAGCGATGCGGTTCTATATATCATTGTCTTCTTCTCGGGGAGGGCTAATCAGTCAGGCATTATCAGCCCGTCAGCAGAAGGCAGGCAATCAGGCCTGACAGCGGAGAATCATGGGAGAGCAGGGAAGGTTAAATGAGGCTGACAGTTGTGATAATGATGATTATACTATAAATTAAGATATGATGATAAAGGAGAATAAAAGACACAATCTGAAGCAATATTTGGTTTAACATGTCTCTCTTTTTCGGTACTGTTAAATGGCCATAACATTTATCATGCCGAACAAGAATGGACATTTAACTACCATGATAAAATAGGACAGCATCAGATTGAAAACCCAACAAGTTGTGATTATTGTGTCAGGCACTTTTCCACTGGTTGAAAAAACTGGAGATAGAGCATATGTTATAATCATTCATGCATTATTCTGCAGAATGAGAAGAAAATAGATCTATTTTAGAAATGTCTTCCAGACTCCTAGATAAAAAAAAAAAAAATCCAAAAGGAAAAAATTAATATAGGCTCCTGCTTCCAAGATCTTTTTTATCAATGAAACTAAAGGAAGCTAAGTGATTGTTCCTCCCCACCACCTCCTCATAATGAATGCATATATTTATTAGGAGCTGATTTGGAGGATTTGTAACTGTTTCGCCGTTAGTCTCTTATTAGGCAAAACACTGCCTAATAAGAACATCAACACATCATTTTTAAAGATTACTTTCTTGTCAGCTGGTAAAAATAAACAGGTTCACACAGGTGAAATCAAATAAGAATTGGCATGGTGGACTATGGGAACATATGCAATACTGTGGACTTCATGCTACTATTTGGTTACCTGCTTAGATGGACAGATGATATATGTATCATTTGTTTATGATGTTTATGTTTAGGGAACTTAGTAATCCCCAAAAAAATACCATCAGTCTGTGAGAATGACAATGTGACAATAATTAGTGCAGTTTATGCAGTGTCCCAGCCCCCATACATCTACATGCAATAAATCAGGACATCCAGACCAGGCTGAACAGAGAGTACTCTGTGCGTGGGTGTGCTTGCCATGTGCTGAAAGGAAGGAAAAGTTTGGAAGGGAAAGTGTAAAACCTCATTTTTGAAAAGCCACACGTTTTAGAAGAAGTTGAACCCAAACGTCCTGTATGTCTGCAAATAACCTCTCTGCTTCCTGCCGGTATACTAAAGAAATTATTATCTGTATAGAGAACTTTGTATAAAATGAAGATTTATGATTTGCACAAGTATATAATTTCTCTGTCCATAGAGCTGACCATTTTCCTATTGCAAAGACAAAACCTCAGACTAAGCCAATGGTATAAAGCTGTACTCTTAATAACTGCTTTGTACAGGAATACCTGAGTATATTTTTACATAATGCACTCATATGTCATGCATGTCTATCTATGATACGCTTGCAAGTCCATCACTTACCAAATGTGTGTAAGGCAATAATAATTTGATAAATCACTGGATTATTTGGTTGCTACCTGACCTGTGCAAATGGAGCTTCTGTGTTAGACATAGAAGAAAAAATAAACTTTGATTAGTGTATGCTGTATTAAAGTGACAGTGCAGGAGAAAGAAATATTTTAAAAGTTCATAGCTTTTTTTCTCTATCTCTCCTTTATCACCTCAGATTGGGAAGTATTCTCAGTGTAAAAGCTGATTATTAATTGTAGAAGTGGTTGAGGTGACTGTGGAAGTCACAGACACAATGATTTGCTTTATAAATTAAACAAAGTTAGTCCACATCAAGCCTCCCATGAAACACGACTTCTCTGGAAGCTGCTCAGACACTACGGCGATGGCAGTCACTTAAGTGCCCTAGACAAACAGAAATCTTTGCTGTGATTATAGTGATTACCTTTTCCGCAGTGGCTGACTCAATGGAAATAAAACCAGAGCTATTTTCTAGCAGGTGAAAAAAAAAAAAAAAAAAACCCACGGCCAAAAAAAAGCCACCTTGAGACGACTGCTATAGTATTGTTTTTCACTGAAAATGGCTTATTGTCTAAGGCACTTTGCAACAGTATTTTTATTATTTGATCAGTTTGATTTACCAGAGTAGTGAAAACTGCACATATTCCTCTCGTACAGATGTAAAGGAAGGAACACAGATGAGTTTATAAACCTGACAGTCCGTAATGGAAACGCTTATGCAACCAGCACTCTCTGGCTGTGCAGTCTGCTCTTCAGAAAAACCCAAAAATATGCATTATTGGAAGACAAGGCAAGAGTGTGGAAAAACACAAAGAAAGAAATGTGATCAAATGAAGTATCCTAATGCAGCATTCTATGCTTTATTTGTGTTTCTTTTCTGTGATGATACACAGCACTTTGCCTTTTTTCTAATTTGAATCATGGTATTGTGTCTGAATAAAATCACTAGAGTTCTTCATGAAGATAGGGATTTTGTTTTGCTATTTATCCTCCCCAAGATCAGGGCTTTATTAAAGAAGCAATTCTGCTTCAGAGACTTTCTCACTAGCTTGCTCCATCAATTCAAGTGCACACTGAAGATATATTCACAGGACTTCAGTCCAATAAACCAGCAGGTTTTAGTGAGATAATATATTTCTTCTAAGAGTCAGAGAAGGGATAAGCCTGGTGCAATCAGAAAAGAGGGAGGAGACCAGTGCAAAGATTATGACTACATAATTTCGGGAGACCAACTGCTTGAGCTGAGGCATTCTTTGCCGGAGCAAATTCAACTTGTGTTCTTAGAAAACAGTGATAAAACACAACACTTCCCACTTCCCATCCCAACTGTGGCTAATCTGAAAACAAAACAAAGTTATTAGGTGGATTGGTTGATGAGGTGTCTGCTATTAAAAGCAAGATTTTTCCAGAGCCTTTATTCATTTGCTGAGTCATGGAGTTCACAACATCTGTTGATATAAACGTCACTTACGGGGTTCAGAAGTGACTTATGAGGTTCGACGACCAAACTGAGATTCAGGTCAAGGCACATCAGGATAAACTGCAAATTTCTTAGAGGGAAACAGTAACCCTTCCAAATTCAGCTGGGATTTTGTGATGAACGCTGGTACAGCTGGGATTTCCTTTGTGGGGATTTTGATAGGTGCGGGAACACTCTGTTGATGCTTGGGTACAAAGGTTCAAGAACAGGGATCCTTTGTCTTCCTTCCAACTTCATCCTTCCTGTCTTTCCCCTCCCACTTCCCTTACTGGTCCAAGCATACGGAGCCCACCCCCAGAGTGGATGGCCCCTGCTAACACCAGCCAAGCCTGAAGTGTTTAGCTGAGACTCATTAGTCTTGTTATAAAAATGCACTTGGGTGTGTGGTTTATCATTCGGAGGTAAGGTTCTAATTTTGGCACATAGGAGGCTGCAGGCAGGAAAATATCTTGTTCCTTATTCCATTTTATTAACTATGTTTTGTTCGCTGGAGCCTAGTACTGTGTTAGACTTTGAATAATCACAGCTGTACAGGTAGCTCCAGTGGAGTGAATGAGAGGCTTTTTCAAGGGCTCTGCTCCCTGCAGAAATGATTTGTACCTCTGCCTGATTGTCACTAACAGAAAATGAGAAATAGGAACATTCAATGCAAAGTAATGTGTTCTGTACAATTACTGGATTAATAATTTTATTCCATTACTGTGCAGGGAGAGAGGACATCAGGTTGAAGATCTGCAATTCTAGTATATTTCTAAGCGTCCTGTTAAGAGAGTGAGCAAGGGTCAGGAAACTTAATTATGCCATAACTAGATAGAAATTGCCAAGTGATAAAAAGAAACATCCAGCCAGATTCAGCAGGAAATTACAGCTTTAATAATATAGCATAATGCCTACTTCTATACAATTATTGGAGAGACCCTGAATGATTTTAAATAACAGGCTTGGTTTTCCAGTAACGACAGGGGAAAAAAAATCTGAAAATGACATTTTACATTTTGCTGTAAATATTTTTCTGAGGTTTTGGGGTTTTTTTTTTAAAGATTAAATTATTAAAAATCGCATATTTACTCTTGGTAATGTGAAAATGCTATTATTCTGAAATGAGAGAAATGTTATATTTATGGAGGAATTTGTATTTGTGGAAATTAAGCCTGTGGAATCATACTTTTGCTCTATTGTGCTTTTACATTGTATTTGTAATTTTGAAATGACAAAGCAAAGTGCACTGAAATTTATCTGAAAAACTTAGGACTGTATGTTTTTGTTTTACTGTCCTAGTTTTTGCACAGTGTGGACATGTTTGTGTCCAATATCTCCTTGGACAGTATTATTTCAGTAAAATGCTTATGAACAGATTAAAGATGCACTTGCATTCTGATACAGGATTTCCGTAGAATTTAGTAGCCTTTACAAAAGATTAAAAAAATATACTATTTTAGCATAAACAAAACTTTTCATCCTAATGGAAAGCGGCTCTTTTTTTTTCTTTCCCCTCCCAGACGCAATAGGATATTTTAAATATTAAACTCTTATCACCTTCGTAAACATTGCATGTGATATTAAGGCCTTTTGCAATATACGTGCATGTGTTTGTCCATTTATTTCTAATGTAAGAAGGAAAAGTCATTTCTGGTGCTAACCCAGGAGAGCCCAGCATTTCATTTTGTATTCTGAGGATGCAGATTAATCAACCTGACTCTCTTACCCAGGGCTAGCCATTCTGCCTAGAAATCTGCATATCTGCATATTACTGTTCTTCCCTGAATTTAATTTCCTACAGGAGCTGATATTAATCACCCTGTTTAAACAGAGGGGATTTGGGGTCTATACAAATATGACATTTTTTATAGAAGTTGTAGAATATTTTCTTCTTTTTCATTATTATTTAAAGAGACAATAGCATGGTGCTTTAAAGCAAACTATAGGAGATTATTTTTGTTTATTAGAGCTCATATATATTTAGTTTAGATTTTAATCATAAAATATGGTGCACAGCAGAACCCATTTAACATTTTTCTTTCCAGACCCTGCCTTCTCTCCCAAGAAAATTCCTCTAGGTTTCATTGCAAATGATGGAACAGAGTTGGGCTATGGGTGTCTCAAATACATCCTGAGTACCAAATCCCGCTCAAGCAGGTGAGCATTTCTACGCCCCTGTTTTGCAGGTGGTGAACCCGGGCAGAGAAACGTGTTCGACTTGTTGGGTCTCCACTGAAATCCATGAACCAAACACAAATCTTCTTGTGGATTTTGGCGTCCCTGCGTCCTCTGCAGGTGCCTGGGGAAGCACCAGTGGAGCTGTGACACTGTCACGGAGGGGTGGGGGAAGGAAATGAGCTGGTAGGCTGTCCCCTTGTCCTTTGCCAGGTAAATCTATATCGACACAAGGCCACCAGCACTCTCTGCGTGCAGTCACAAGATCAGGTCAAAGGGGGAATCCTCATGCCTGATAGCTCCTTGTTTTCTCCAGGTGAGAACAAAGACAATTTCACAAAGGTAACGGCAGCAATGCCTTCACCGTCCTACCTTAAAAGCCCCCTTCATATTTTGTGTTTGAAAGTAGAGAACAATGAACTGTTACTGTGCATCTCCACTGATGGCAAGCGCATTGTATCAGGCAGGAATTCGGTCCAACCCATCTGTCCCTCAGCCAGTATTACTTGCCATATTTTATTTTGGCTGCCCAGACTGCAGTTATGGTCCAAGCACAAACAACTCAGAAGATCAACATGCTTGGAAATATGTGCCTTCATACTCCAGGAGTCTCTGCCAGCTGGAAAGAGAGAGCATACATCAGTTACTGACTAGATATACTGCCCTTGTTAAAAAACGAAGCTGCCATCCAGGTTTTTGTTTAAATTTACACCCTAGCCTATTGTGGCACTCCAGGTTAATTTGGATTGGCACCTCCTTTGCGGAGCTCTGTAAAAGGTGGTGCTTTTTTTTTTTTTTTTTAAGGTTGGGCCCTTTCATAGGAAACCCCAGCCTCCTGTCAAAGCAGTTCTTTTCTGTCTCTTGTTTACATACCCCAAAACTTCATGACAAGAGGTCCACATTGCATCCTTCTTGCTTTCTCTATCAAGAAATACATACAAGCTTTGAGTTGGAGAAAAATTTAAACACAGAATTGCTGACTGTTTTCCAGTCAACACGAGTACAGAACAGGTATATTAGGGAATAAAATGCTCATATAAGTTGTGAATGGAGATTTGTTCCTTTATTTGCAGAGCTTAAACAACTACTTTTTTAGCCAGATATATTCTGCTTTGTATCCAAGCTCCTGGTTCTGCAAATCCTTTTGTCACAATTCCCAGAGAGGTTATGTTGTCAGCAGTTTCACTGGGTCTGCTTGGGCAAGTAAATCGTGCTGCTGCAATGCACAATCAAGGCAGGTATTTGTAACTCTTTGATAAAAAGTCATAGTGATTATTTTTTCAGTTCTGACCTAAAATTGAGTGTGAGGTTGATCTAAATATTTTTTTCTTTTTCTACAAATTTAATCAGGTTTTAGAAATGCTTTCCTGTTTTAGAAAACTTTCATAATAAGGTAAAAAAATACACAGTCATTGTGACTAACCCAAGATTTTCTGGAGGATTTATTATCAAAGGTCTTGGCATCACTGTGAAGAGATTACTGGTATTCATGTTGTTCTTCCTGAACACCTAGGCTGCTATATTTTCATTGCCTGTTACAAATCACAAGGGTATCGCCCCAGGCAAATAACAACTTAGCATTTTTATCTGTCTGTGCTAATAGCATTTAATTTGAAGTCTTAAAAGTCACAAGTGGCTTAAAAGGGCACTATTACACGACTTTGCATTTTATTGCAAAATGACAAGGTCCAGTTTCATTTGCTCTGCTTTGAAGTATTCACGTCCCTTGGCTGCCTGATTGCAGCCTTCTCCTATTTAAACTTTGAACACAATCCCCTTGAATTGAGATGCTGTCTTCTCTGGACAGCAGGGAGAACTTTGCTTGTGAAAATGTTCTTTTCAAGTTTAGTTGTCTGGCTTCCTTTGGTGCAATATTATCCATTGTGACTTGCTTCATTTCTAGCTTGCCTGTAAAGAAAAAGGTTGGGTAGTATTGCAGTTTTGTAACTAACTTACACTACCTGTCTGCATTCATATGGAAACCAGAACAGAAAATTATGGAAGAGCATTAAATAGTGTTCTGTATCCTTGTAAAAAACACAAAAGTATCTAAAAGTGATAGCCTGGACTGAAAATGTTCTTCCTGACAGGCTTTAATTAATTTACTGCAAAAATATTTTCATCTTAAAGTTTGTGTACCTTCACTTCTTTTTGTAGGAAACAGAAATGTAAAATAAAACACAGCTCGTGTATCTAAATGAGGGCAGATATTTTAAAACTTTGTTGAAACAGCACCAAAGGAAAATCTGCATTTTTGATTTTTTTTTTCTTGTCAAAGGTTTTCTGAGAAAGGACCGTAGGTACTAGAAACATCCCCAGTAGTTCTTTGCTAAGGGGAAAGAAAATCACATTATTTTGCCAGAGACAATAATAGAGAACGCCTGATGCAAATCTAAAGTATTTTTTACGCAAATATAGCAGCAGAAAACTTGGTTCACAGGACCTCTGGACAGTACAGATACACCTAACTTTTGAGCATGCTGCAAAAACTGCATGCTGATTTGGAATAGAAGTGTTTAAGTTTTGCGAACTTCAGTGTAATCATGCAGGACAAAATCTCAGAACATTTGGCAAAACCCTTCTTGTTCCACTTGTGCTTATTGGAGGCAATTTTATAACACAGATTTTGTTAGTAGAGAGTAAAAACTGCAGATCTGGTAAATTAATTTTCATTTTAAAATGTTTTAAGTGAAGAATTAATTTTCATACTGCTTTCAACAGGAAACATTCTCTGGTATACAATGCATTGTGTGAACATATGCATATATTTTCCAGCTACAAAACAAACACTGTTTTGTTTCACAGCAAATACTGTCATCTGAAAATATGCCTGGCTTAGGTTAACATACTTACACCTGCAATAGCAGGTAAGAGATTTTCTGTAGATAAATCCACCAAAAAGTAAAAAGGGAAGGAATTGTTCTGAATCAAATGATTATACCTGTAAAGCTTGTAACAAGAAGATATCTTACTCTTCTTTAAGAAACAAGAGGCAATGAGACAAGAAGCAATTACAGGAATATTTTTTTATTTGAGTCTTTTTCTATAACCAAATTCTTATTTATTTTAGTGAAATCATAGGAGTGTTCTGATCTGCAAGAACCTGAGTGGGGGAGATGTATGTCAGAAGAAAAGATAATTGATGGTAAACGTCAAATATTAAATCTTGATCTGGTTATTACCCAGCATATTAGCTATGTAAGTAGCTTAACAATTACAGCTGTGATTGACTAGGTGGGATCCAAAATCCTAAATATCAACTGCCAGAAGGGATAATTATAACACATTAGCACCTGCGTGCTTAGACAAGATTGACAACTCCAGTCTAACATCTGCTTAATATCACTTTCATACTTTTCATATTTTTTTTTCTTTTAGAAAAGAATAACAAAGATTTTCTTGAAGCATAACAATAATTCAGCATCCATGTTACACATTCAATTGATTACAGTTGCTTGTTGTGTTTGGTCATGTTTTGCACTGACACATTTAAAATTAAATAAAGGCTTTTTGGGATTAGACAGTCACAGCTGTGGTATATTTTTGACAAAATGTACCTGTCAGAATCATTTGAAGAAATCCCAACAAGTGGGCTGCTCTTCAGTCAGCTGGGCTGGCCAATGCAATTTAACAACAAAATGAAACAGGGTTGGAAAAGAAAGGTCTTACACTCCCACCACAGAAGCAACAGAGAGAAGAATATTTAGTATTCAACATGAACAGCTTAGCAAAACCACCCTGCTGGGCTGTTCACAGACATGAGGCAAAACATTCCCCTCCCGGCACAAACCCTGATGGCCCCAGCTCTGTGCGCAAGGCCAGTGGTTTCCACCCTGGGATCCCTGCTGCAATGCCAGAGGTGCAAGGGCTCTTCCCCTGCAGCGCTGGCCTTCAGACCAGACTGGCACAGCCTCACACCCTGGCACTGGTTCCCCTCCTGGTCTCACCCAGTAGTGCCAGTAAAACCCCCGTACAGAGGCAGAAGAGTCTTGTCAGGGTATAGCTGCTAGATATTTGGGCAAACTCTGTTAGCAAAATAAATTCTTTTACCGGTATAACCACCTCTAACCAGCTTTGGTGCGCTTTCTCCCCCATCAGTTTCTCCATTCTTTGCCTTTGTCATAGTGTGGCCTTTTATTTTGCTGTTACGCAGCTTTTATACTGTGCTCCAGCCATGGCTATTGCTGTATGAGCTGCTCAAAGCTGCAGGAAGGGAAGACGATTCTTCCTGAAGCCATGCACGTACTGAGTAATTTAGCATCACGCAAGAGCTACCTACTACCTTTAGCTGTGCAAGCAACGCAAAACCCTGTAAGGCCCCTAATGCACCTGAACATAAACCTAAATCTCACATATCTCCACATTACCATCTTTTACCTTCTGTTTTGTAGTGTGACAGTGGCATAGTTGTCATTTGTTCAGCTCATCCCTGTAGTCTGATGCCAGTTACTGAACTTTTACCATCTCGTAGAGACATTTCAACTTTTCTCAGTCATTTTAATTCACTTTCATGAAAACTCTTTAAAAACATTTATTTGATGGTACGAATGGTAATATTTTTCTATTTTCACCATGAGGACAGTCAAATACATGAGGGGTCTGCCCAGGGAGTCCATTATTGGAGATTTTCAAGATTCAACAAGATAAAGCCCTGAGCAACTGGGTCTAAGCACGTACTTGACTCCTCTTCAAGCAAGAGGGTGGACTAGATGCCTCCTGAAGGCCCTTCCAATTTGCACTTTCCTACGATTCCAATTTCTGAAAGCTAGCATGAAAATTTCTAGTACAATTCATTTACTAGAGAGTATAAGAAAGAATGTCATACGAGTGTTTGTCTCATTCATCCCAATATTAGCAGCTATTTTTAAACCCTAAACTATTCAGTATCTTTCAGAATGTTTATTAAGATGTTAACATCAATGTGTTAGAGTATTGGAGTATCTGAAGCCTTTTACATCACATTTTGATACCACTGCAGTACTAGTGCTTTGCTAAAGTTCATGTTAGTGGCAGGTCCCTACAACCAAAGAATGCACTCGCAAAATTCAGATATATAGAGATATCTATATTCAGAAATACAGAAATATTCTGATTTGTAAAAAATACTTCATTATACTGGTTGTTTTTCCTTTTTTTTTTTTGGAATATTAAGGAATACATAAGAAGAAAATGATAAAAAATATTTTTGCATGTATTATCTTTGCTAGTTATAATTATCTAATTTGCAGTTAGTTTAAAGAAGCAGTTATTAAAGTTTAAGTGGGAAATGTAGCTTAATTTAAAATTGATCAAACTCTCTTGATTTCTGACTAAACATTGTCACTAAAGAAATTGCCCAACTGAATTGGACTATTCAGGCTTATATTAAAATAGGTTTGTTTTTTTAGTGACAGGACAACAGAAGAAGCATAAGTCACATGACAACCTTTTGCATGGGATCTGATTTGGAGAGATAATTTGTAGTTTGTTTGAAGGGAGACCATCCAAAATGAGTGTCCTAAAATTTATGCTGAGATATTTGTTTGTTGCTGCCTGGAACTGAAACATTTTTGTACAGAACTATTGTTTCTCACATCCAAATCGTGATACAGCATCCCCCTATTTATTGATGAAGCATGTTGACTGAATATGTGCACAACTAAAGTGATATTAAATCGAGATGGTCAGTCCTGAAGGGAGGAGACTTTGGTAACTGGCATTTCTAGGTCTTCAAAGCCATTGATTGAGCGAAGAGAAAGTGATGAAGGTTGCCATTCACTCCTTTGGCCTACCACTGCTGTCCTTTCTTTCCTTTAAGAGAGGCTAAGATGACTATTTTTCAATATAGAAGCTGCCATTTCTATGCAGACTAAAACCGTTTTACATTTTGTCATGTTCCTTCCATTAATAGACATTTCAAAGGAGGTCATGGTACCTAAAATAGACTAGTCTCTAATATCTTAGCATCACTAAGCTGATAAAATTATACACATGTTCTACAGTGATAACAGTTATATAAATGCATGATTTTACAGATTAGGAATTGCATATATGAGTACCTTGCTCATACTTTTGAAGTTACTAGTTGTTCTATTGCCTGAATCATTCTGTGGTTGACACTTACGCAGCATATTAAAGGTAGGCTACAAAAATGAGAGATCTTTATTATTCATACAAATCTGATGTCCTATCCCATGTTGATCTACTAGGCAGTCTGACTTCATAAAATTTAGCAGCAGCCAGTTTTTGAGAAAATTTTGGGCACAGTTCCCTTAGTTGCTGGGGCTCTTTAGTATCATTGATTGTCCCCTCTTACAGTATTTTAAGTAAGGGTTGGTCCCCTTGCTGCTGTAAGATATTCAAGCACTTCAGTTAAGTCCATTTATAACTTCATAAAGTGTATGAAACTTAAAACAGCACTTCCACTATGTGTACGTTCCTTTTTTATGCTCACATGAGGTGCTGACAGAGTACAGTCAATGCAGAAAAATGAAAGTCTACATACAGTGGAAGGACTTTTCTCATGTTACCCCATTCTGTATTCACATAATTTCCCAGATTCTCTATCAATCCACATTGTATCTAAATAAAAAAAAATAGTTTCACATACAAATGTTATCACTTTAATCTGTATTCCCTTTTAGATCACTGTTACTTTACACAACATTAAAACATTTATGTTTTGAAACTGTACTCTTTTTATTCCTTCCCCTTTTTCTATGTTTGAGCCCCTTACTCAACTTTACCAATCCTGTGTTTGTTTTCTTTATCCCTTTTGAAAAAAACATTACTGTAGATCTCACAGACAGACCAAGACCACTGTATTTTCTGTTCTTCTTTATTCATCATTCTCTGACTTCTGGAAAGAATGCTGGTAGATTGAAGAGGTACGATTTGTCTTCACAGCAGCCATTCTGGTTTGCCCCTAGCACATTTGAGCACTTGATGGACAACATTTTTCTCAGACAAAATAAACAAACAAATAAATAAATAAGTAGAATCCTCATCTAAATGGCAAGATGCTATGTAATGACAAGGGCAATCAGGTCTCCTTCTTCAGGCTGTTAGATGATCACAGATACAGCAGCAGTGTTTGCAAGCTTCCCCACCGATAGGTAGAGCAAATAAATCACAATGAATAATGCATCCAATGAGTTTAGCCTCTCTGTCTGATTGTGGCATGTGCACGAGCAGTCCATGATTTTGTCTAATCTGTTCATTATTCAAAGTATTTGATTAGTTTGGGATGAGCTTTTTAAACCCTGTAGTAATGTTTCCTATGAGTGCACACAATTTTATTTACTTTCGTTATTTGTGATTGATCAGGCAAGGCATGAGAGTAGCACACTATTTTGTGGAATGTATTTGTGTGAAACATTTGTCAGTACTAACATGTTTGAGCTAAAAAGGAATTTTCAGTAAAGAGGACTCTAACTTTGAAATTGATTTTTGCTTACATTTTTGTCAGTACAACTCTGTTTTATTGAAATTCACAAAAGAGGTGCAAACTAGAAGCACACTGAGCCCATTAAAAATCCTACCTACTGTGAGACAGTTTGATTACTCACTGGGTCTTTGGAGCAAATACAGAGAAGGGACTTCAGCTTCAATCGAACTAAATCTTTCCCTTCTTATTTCAACCAACATGAGTATGAATTTGTGTATATATACAACTATCAGAGCCTACGAAGGCCAGCTCTATTCAGACACATCACCAGTCAGCCATTGTATAATAAACACTTTATTTTATTGATCACGTTTAATCTATGTCAGCCCTGCATAATTTGATCCCTGTCTTCTATTTCCACTTGGCATTGAATTATTTTTTCCTCAGTAACACATCTTGTTTTGGTGATTAGTCCATAAATTTCTTCACATAAGAGCTGATCTCTTCAATTTCATTATTGCCCTCAAATGTTGTTGGGTTCATCAGAGTTGCTTGACTACATCTGTCTGTGAAAAGAGTGTATTCCATTAAAAATTCTGTCATATGTATGTCTAGACCAAATGCCACTCCAATAATCACAGTCTCTTCTGTTTCAACATACAATGTACTAAAGTCCTTTCAGAAACACTGAAGTGGCATTGCCAGCACATCGAACTTCAGAAAAGCCCATGATGTCAAGGTTTGCTGGATACAGTTCCCCTGTTATGGAACAGGTGTTACATCCATTTAAATAGTTAGACATTTTAAAGTGCCAACTGGTACATGTTTTAACATCAGATTGATCCAACTATTGTGTTTTTTCACCACAGAAGTACAGTCGTGAGTATGATTCTATTATTCTTCTGTTGGGTCTTCTCAAACTTGTAGTTGAGAATGTCTCAGAAAACTGTGGGAGTTCTAACTTTTGCTTTAAGGCATCTACATTTAAGAACCTGAAATTGTACTTCCTGTGTTTGTGTCTGACTTGACCCCCAGATTTTGCCTAGAGAACCCCCTGACCCTCTGCTCCCATGCCACCCCCAGGAAACCACTGGTCTTGTGGGTGTGGGAGAACTAGTGGCACCATTCTCCAGGCTGTGTCAGAAGTTTTTATTTCTTCCCCCTACTCCTGGGTGGCAAGCTCATGCAACAGCCAGCCCCCAACCACTGCCAGCAATGCTTGAGGCTGACGCAAGAACTTGGTTTCTGAGTGGGAAGCAGAAGAGAGCAACTCTGGTGGGCAGTGCTTTCAGGTGAGCAGCCATATCTATCAGCTGCCCCTCCTCAGAGAGTAAGTGCGGCAGGGCCCTGCTTCTTCTTCTCTCTCCTGGGATAGAGCATTGCCCTACATCATGATAGATTGATATGAAACAACAGGTTTCCCTGCTGCCTTTCTTTGTGTATCTGATTAATAATTTCTTGCACAAAAAAAATATGCAAGTCTCCTCTTCATATCTGTAGATGGAGGGAGACTTAGCATGGAAATATATTGAATAATCCTAAGAAACAAATTTTAAATTTCATTTTAATCTATTAGTGTCCGTATTATTTCCTGCCAATCATAGAATTTTAAGTGTTGGGTACAAATTGGGAGTAGATTATATTGATGCAAAAATGAAGTAAAATGCCAATTTTAAATTTCAGGCTATAGCAGAGCTGTTAATTTGTGAGCTATCTGCTTAAATCACTTTACGAATGAGGGCAGTTGTATCATCAGTATGTAATACAGACACTTTTCACCCAGTAACTGTTGATCACTTTTGCATCAAGGAAGATCTTTGTACTCAAGTATATGCCTTTGTTAATAAATGGGTTAATTGAAGCAAAACGGGAGTAGAAGTGCCTGTGACTCATGAAGGGGGATATGCACAACTTCGTGATGCATTATCTTAGAAAGGATTGTATCGCAAGTTACTGCTCTATAGTCATTTTTACTGTTCCAGTACAATGAAAAAATTGAGGGCATGAGAAAAGTCTTACCACCTGTCACTCTGTTGGCCCTTAGTGAAGGTCCTCTCCTACTTGTCATATTCTCTGCACATACGGAAGAAGCTCCAGAAGCCCTGAGCTCTTACAATAAGCAAGGTGTGGATGAAAATTACAGAAGTGCTGTTGATATTGACAATCTTCTTCTAGTAAATTTTTGACAATATGAGTGACAAGAAATTTCTTTTTTTTTTCCTGAATATCTTACCTGAATTCAAGGGGAATTGGCCTGAAACATTTTAGTGTTGGCATTAACAACCTATCCATTCTTATGGATAGGTTGTTATGTAGGTTCTCATGTAGGAAAGGTATGGTGTAACTCTCCTCTCTCCTTGTGGTAATGTGATTTAGCCATCAACTGTCCCAAGCAGTGCTGTAACAGTAACTTCAGCACCCCTCACACAATGCTGTTTAGAATGTCCAATCTCATATGAGAATAAAACCCTGAGATTTAAAGGATTTAAATCCATTGTGGATTAAAATCTTCATTATAAACATTCCTGATTATATCCTAAATTATATATAACAAAGATACACCTCATTTAAAGCTCCAAATATGGAAAAGAACAAGGATAGTGGACGTCTTACGCTACTCTTCCCACTACAGGACTTTATTGCAATTACTTTATGCTGTAAAATATACGTTATCTGCTATTTCTTGCTTAGAAGGTGTTTTCTGCCAAGTCCTACCCTCATTGGTAGTATGTCTTAAGTGTATCTTCACTCTGGAGACATTCTCCTACACTGTCAAGCTTCTCCAAAACCAATTGCACTTGTCTCCATTTGAGGAAATATTTTAATTCATCCCAAACTATTTGCAACATATCTTTAAAGATTATATTGCTGAACATTGAAACTTTACTTAAAGTTTCACGGTTCATGCAAAGTTTGATGTCTTTTTCAACACTGATGTAGTTTTAGAAAACTGTTTCATTTTCTGCCTCTGTCTTCTGTGACATTGTTCTGTAAGTGCTGTCTTGTTAAGAATAACGTTTCTTCTGTCATGGGTATTCCGCTATCATTGCTCCATCTCCAAATATGTTTTTTCCATATCCACATGTCAATCAGTGGCTTGCCTTAAACTAGCAAATGATAGTCAGTGTAACTCAAATTAGATAAAGGGTTCTATGCTGAAACTTAACTACTGATGGCAGAAGAGACAGTATCCATGGTTTCAGCAGCAATAAGCACAACTCCACAGCTGGATCTCCACATCTGTTCATGCAGTTCATGTGAAATATATTTGACGTATATCCTACAAAGTTCCACAGAAACAACTGCCCGTTTCTGAGATAAGTACTTTGTGAATGTAAAGACCAGTGAAACCAATAAACAAGGCAGCAGTAATACCTCCTCATAATGACTGTATTAAATCCAGCTATTACCTCATACTGCCTAGGCACAAAGTGAGGAACTGAAACAAAGTTCACTGAAGGAGGTGAAATGAGAGACCTCACATAGCTTTGGATCAAGATTAAGACGTAGTAAGTGTCTCCCTCACAAGTGGTCTGCAATCAGACTGTTGGAGAAAATAGGTTGTGATTCTCAGCATCTTTACTATATTGGCAATTTCTGTAACTGTCTATGATATACTTCCAAGTGTGTGTCTGTGTGTGTGTATATCTAAAAAAAAGTGTGTGAATATGCATATACATATATGTATACTATTCTCATTTTTTTCTATTTGGTTTTAGAATGTTTTCAATTTCCATTTGTCATCTCATTTATAAAAAGCTTATTGCCTCCTGTGTATGTAGAATCCTTCCCATCTATCACACGTATTTCCATTCTTTCCTCAGGACCCTTCACTGCCACAATGTCATTTTGTTATGAGTGACATAATAAAATGATTGTCTCTCCTGTCCATATATTTTATAAATGTAAGTGTACACAGAAACTGTACTAAATCAAATTTATTCCTCAGTCCTTGTGTCACCTGCATTTTTAGACCTTAAATTCTTATGAGCATCATGTTCTCAGAAATGTTTTTACTATGCTCAGCGTGATGAGACCTTGATCCTGAAAGGAAGCTCTTGGGGGTTTTGTGTTGCAAAAGTCTTTTATAGGATAGCAAGAATACTAGTTTGAAAACATTTTTTTCCCCACAATGGAACAAATCATCTTGACACGCTCAAAACCCCTGGAAACTCTTGGGTTTAGTTTACTGCTTGCAAATGGATTAACAAATCTAACTTCAGACATCAAGTTAAAATGTTTGGACATCTCCCTTCTTTGACCTGTTTGGCAGCCCAAACATGAAATAGTATATTTGAGAACTTTAAAACATTTTCTGCTAGCACATTGTTCTCAAATGATATTCCAAGTTAGAATTGTGTTGTCCTATAGGAATTTAAGGAGGCAGAATTGCTGAAGAAAAGCGAACAACGTAGACCTCAAGTGTCACCTGAGTACAACCAAGAAAATTTCAAAATGCAATTACCTTTTTTGCAATATCTAATACAACACAATAAGTAATAATAGTAATATTTAATAAAAGCCAATAGCTTTGAATATCAACACTTTTGTTTTCTCAGTATTCAGATATTTCTGCTCTGATAGCTGCTGTCATGCATTGACCCCAGACTGCCACCTTTTCCTCCAAGCTTTCAAACTGCTAGCAATCAAAACTATAGTGCAAAGTGAATCCTCACCTTCTCGCTCCTGTCAGCTGAAATGGGTCACCCAAATTTGCACAACAGGTGGATTGGTGGTTGGTATGGCACTACAACAGCAAAGGGCCAGATCTTTGTTTTTGTATCCCTGGTTGCCAAAGTGGAAGCTACGGCCCTGACTGAAGCATCTCAGTGTCTGTGAGGAGAGGACGGACGTGACAGGGTGGAACCCAAACATCTGCCTGCAGGAAGGGGATCACCTGAAGGATGTGCAATCACCTTCTCACATTCAGGTTCCTGAACCTAAAACCCTCTCATGAGGTCACATGTTTATTCTTCTTTCAAAAGATACAGCAAGAATCTCCCTCTTTATATACACCAGTGTTTTCACCTACATTAGCTACTAATACACTCATTACTGCTCATATGTGTGTGTGAAGACTGGCATCCAGACTTTAAAATTTGGATGCAAAGGGTTTACAGAGTTAAAGCATTTGTTAAGACAAGCTTTCATCAGTTATTTTTGTGGCTTCCTATAAAGTCTAACACATCCTAGTGTTTTAACCTTTCTGACTGTCAGAAGCAACACTTTCTTCCTCCTGATGTATCAACACTTAGATAGAAAATAGACACAGTAATAGAAATACAGTAATACCAAATATACGACAAAAAATACCAAATGCTGCTACCCATTATGAAGGTTGCAAAAAGGGGGAAAAAATTGAAGATGATAAAAGATAGAAGAAGTAAAATACTTCCACTTAAAAATTGACAAGGAACAGTTTTTCCTTTTCTTCAATGTAGATGTTAATTTTTTGAGTTGAAGAGCCTAATTCAGCAATATCTGCTAAAGAAACAGCTTCTGGGAATGTAAAATCACTTCGGGTACCTTTTGCCACCAATACAGGCTGTTTGGTTTCTGCTTTCATTTGTTGCAAACACTGTGATTTATGCCTTGAAGAGCCCTTCAAGCTCTAGGTAGCTCATAAAAAGAAAATATCTGGAGAAAAATGCCAAACTGCTGCACCTTAAGTTTTAACTTTTTAAAAAATCAGTTGTAAAGAGAAAGTCAGTGGGATTTAAGTTTTCACTAACAAAGCTATGGAAGGGACTTTGATCTCACACATTGTGGTGGGAGCACATGCCTATATGGTCCCACGAATCTGGGCCTTAGACATCATTCAAACTTTACCCCTTTACATGATCAGCATTTCATAGGTAAAAGACTGAGTTGATTAGAAAGGTAATCAATTTGGACAACTTGTGCTTAACGTGCATACTATTGTATTATAATGGTGTAATAAACAGAATCATGAAAATAAGTGATAAATCTATGAAAACCAGTCGTAACCTGTCATGTTAGAAGGTAATATAATGATACAGGCACCAACAGAAAACACTGTATTGATAAAATCAGCAAAAACAAATGGAACCCACTCATGTTATTTTCATTTCCAGAAAGCAAAGTGGGAACCTATTAGCAACCAAAATACATTTGCCACCTGTTATGCTACTGATGTGTTGATATCAAGCATGTGGTCTTTCCTAGCCTGTGAAAAAGGAACAGATGTTCCAACGTATCCAGGCTGTAAACTGAAAGGATGACAAAAAGCCGTGAAGACACACCACTGCAGTAGTCCTTAGGCTTTCAAATCAAAGAGCCAGAATTAGAAGTCATAAGGCAAGCACTAGATGAAAGGTGAGATAGAATGTACACATGCCCTCAGCTTGCAGAAGTACACATATACACACACGTGCATGTACTCATATAGACTGACATCCTCTGATGGGCTCAGAGATAAATCTATAAACAGAGTTCAGGAGTTCTTAGATCTGCAAGACCTCTCAGATCTACTGTGTTGACACGGGTTATATGGGCCTCTACCATAGGAGCATTTGACAGCTCAGAAAAGGTACAAACAAGCTACCTAAGGTCAGCATAGATCTGGTATGGAAACACCACAGAGGAGGCGAATCTCCCATTTTACCAAGCGTTGCTCAAGATGAGAAACAAGCAACCCCTTCCACTCCCTGGGCATTCACAGTCCTGCTAAAGGTGGGAGATGTAAATTTGCATCCTCTCATGAAATAAAATGGCATTAAACCTCTATCTTCCATATGTGTAGGTTTTCTATCTGGACATCTGTTAAATGAAAAGAGGAGAGTGACTCTACCTCAAAAGAAAGAAATGGGTGTGATTACATTCTGTAAGGAGTGCACTCATGCAAATGCATCCCAAAGATTTTGTTTCTTGACTCCAGTTGCAGTTAAGCAGGTCCACGCTATGCAGTTCTATCAAAATAAGTAGCTTCAGCACGTGTAAAGGGAAATTAGGAGTTTTAAAGATTATGTCGGTAAAATTTAGGTGTTTCCAAAGCCAAGAGGTAGCTCAGTCTGGGACTTCAGGATCATGGTTCTTATGTCAGGCACTTGCATACAACTGAGGCCCCATTTCCTTCTTGAAACCCACATATATGCTACCAAAATTTAAGCAACAGACTGACAAACATTTCTGAGTTACAAGAAGTCATACATGTTGGTTCTCTATTTATTTAATGGTGGAAGAAAGGAATATTTACAGTGTGAGGTATTCCATCTAGAATTCCGCCCCTCTAAAAATGTTAGCTACCTAAAGTTAAATGTGAAAAAAATCTCAGCTGGATAACAAATAGTTATCTGGGGAACAATGCTTAGTCCTGTTGCTCCAACTGTTGACTTTAGCAACATATTCCATCATTAACTACACCTCCATATTTTTGTTCAGTTTAATTTTCATTGTTTCTAACCATGCTATTACTCTTACATTTATTAGTAGAACAAATTGTAGTGCAATTGCTTCTATCCTCTCCACAGTTTTCCAGTCCTGAAATTCCTCAGTAAAATCCACCTTCTTTCTCCTCTGTGAACACTGGAGACAATTTTGTTTTGTTCTTTGACCTTTATGAATAATTAAGTTCGCTATCTACCTGATTCTATTGTCCAGTTCCCGTTGCCTCTGCTATTTTTATAAGGTAGACAGAACTCCTTACAGTATTGCAAAAGCAGATTCATTCATAAATCCCTTATGTGGGAGCTGGAATAACTTAATCTATGATATTATTGTTACCTCTCTGAACCAATGGTAACATATTATATTACTGTTAACCACTGTCCTGAAGCTTCTTGATCTCAGCCTATCTCCAGATCCTGTTTCTATTCAGTGTTTTGTACCATATGATTACATAGGGCATAAGCACCTTCTCTTATTTTGTGTCCCTAATCTCATTATTTTACACTTCTCTACATTTAATTGCGTAAGGCACTTATCTTCCTCTGGGCACACTCTGTCAGAGTCGTCTTGACTTTTTTGCCCTTCTTCTTTCTATTGATTGCCCCTTCCTAGTATGTATCATCAACAAATTTCATTCCCCTGGTGTGCATCCCTCCTCCCAGGTCAAAGCGAGTTCTAACACAGAGCTAAATGGTGCTGCAGAGCAGTCTCCCTTTAGAACAAATTGTTACTCTCCCGGTGTATCTTTCCCCTTTGATGCCATAGCCACTCTTTAAGCACTTAAATGTCTGCGTTCATGGCACATTTAATGACCTTCTAGCATAAATTTCAGTGTCATACTAACCACAAACCTCTACTCAAGTCCTTTTAACTCTTCTGGTTCCTTCTTGATTGATCTGTGTGTTTTTGCTGGGTATCTTCAACACCACCTTTGGAAATTTAGGAAATATTCTTCTCCAGCACCACTATAATTAAGATCAGCTCAAAGGAAATGAAGGCAGGAATACAGAAGATGAATCTGATTTGAAATGAGAAATAACAGTAATGTATCTGCAGCATATGCATATTTATAATACATGAACTGTACTACCACAACTTTCTATAAAAACTTAAAACTAATAAAATGAAATATGATACAAATGTTTTGTCAGCAGATTGGAATGTCAGTATTACTCATGACTGGTTTTGGCTAATTAATACTTATTAGCCAACTTAGTAAAAGTCCTGTAAGTTTTCCTTTATTTACCTTTCTTTTTGTTATGTATTTTAAATGTTTTGGGGTTTTATCTCATTCAGAGATTTAGTTTTACAGACCCTTTGTAATTACCTCCCCTTATTATGTGGTTACGTATGTTATGTTATGTGTTACATATGGCTGCACAGAGTGCAGCCGCTCAGTAATTTGTCTTTATACATTCAAAAATGCTTTTCTGAGCATTTGTCTTTACATATTCAAAGAACCTATTTTGTCTTCTTCCCAATCCTCAGGAATAAACAAATAAATATATAGATAGAGAAATACATTAATAAATAAAATTCTAAAATGTCATTCTCTTATTCTGGTGTTACACTAGAGTCTAAAAACTCTTTGAAATTGGCAGAGTGGAATTAACCATTATGTGAATTTTTTGGGGGGGTGAATAGGGAAAATTCCATGAAAGGAGCTATTTTCTTGTAATAATTAACAATCATTTAACAATCTCGTGGGTCCATGCTCTCAGCTGATAGAGATTGCTCTGCTGGTTTAAACCAGCTGGGAGACTGACATGTAGCTCCTTCCTCTATTGCTTGTTATTTCACATTGAACCAAAACTGCATTTTACATTTGCGGAGTCAGAGGGAACCGGAGGGATAGGAAAAGAGCAAATGTTTAATTTTTATAGCTTCTCTTCTCGGTTTTCATATGACCCTTTGCTTTCTGTGTCTGTTTTAGGTAATTACTGCCAGCAAATATATTACAGTCTTTATGTTTTACCAAACTAGATTGCCAAAGCCCTCATTATTGCCCTAATTCTTCTTTCTTTGAAGTGAGTAGAAATTTAACTATGGACTTCAAAATGAGTAGATTTAGGACAAACCCAAGTACCTTAGGGAGTAGTTACTAGTATCAATACATAAATTAATAAATAGGAAGTGATCAGGTTATATGCAGAGTTTTAATGCAGAGTAACCATGAAAGCAGGTGTCTCCTATAATACAGAACCCAGGCAATGCAGAGGTCTTCTATGCAAACAAGTGCCCTGATACCCTTGTTTCTTTATTCAGTTTTCTAAATGCAGATGCAACAATCCAAAAGATCCTACTTTTCTTTACCATGGGTCATATGTCAGTACTTTGAGATTCATGAAGTCCTGAGAGCAGGTTGAGAGGTCAGTTTAGTGGCTGCCTATTAGAAGCTATTCTGGTGCTTGAGTTTTCAAAGTGTTGCTATCACAGATATCAGCAATTCTCCTTCAGTTATGGAAACGCTCTTTTTAAGCACTGATACAATAGGATTAAAATTTAAGCACTCATGTTTTAAGAGATAAAAAAAAAAGATATTCAGGGATTTACCCTCTTTTCCTCTTCCCGCTGCAATGGATAGAACCTATAAGTTCATACTGTGCAGATAAATGTCAACACTGTCAGCTGTCCAGTGCTCGAGGAAATCATAGCACACACACACACATGGAAAACCTCTATGTCTTTTTGAAAGCCTTTTCTAAAGCAAAATTACTTATAAAGTCATTTATAACCTATAAATGTACAGACTAAGTTTCTATTAGTTTTGTTCTTGTAGTAGTTTACTGAAAAGTACAAACAAACTGTTTTCAGGGTACCACTTGACCTCTGGCTATCCTCTCTGCATTCCCTGTTAACTCCAAGGATTTTCACAGTTAAGTAATTCCTGCACACAAGCCATTTCACGTAGTCCATGCTAGGGTTTGGCCCTGAAACTAAACATACTCTGAAGCAGCAGCAGCTGCATGAGGGAATCAGGGGAAGCTGTGTAGCTGCTACTCTACACAGAACTGAGAAGGCTGCATCTGGCATTGCTTATTGAGATTGTGGAGGAGGAAGACAATCAGTCCTGAGAGGTCTTCCACCTACCATGTCAACGCATGTCGTAACAGAGAAGCCAGCCTTTCCAGCCAGTGGATGGCAAATGATTTTTCTCTGTAAATGTAAATTTCTCTGAGTTAGCCCATGACTCTGACTGCACTGGTTTCTCTGAATACTGTTTGAAGTCTGAGGGATACCAGCTCACGACTGAGAGCTGCCCCTTCTGTAAATGTAGTTGATAAAGGAAAACTAACGTAAATGCTCTGGTCTGTGCATGAGTAAGGCCACTGCAGCTTGGAGCCCCATGCTTTGTAATAACTCGTGAAAAGACAAGATTTGAGATCTTTGCTTTTAGCAATTTCCTCTGGAAAAAAAAATGCTTTTTCGTCTTGAAATTTTCTGTAATTAATCTTTATATCATAATTATATTGCTGGCTCAAATTTACAGGCTTAGACTGTAAATAACAACTGTGAAAAAGAATTCAGGACTGGAATGAATGAGATATAAAGCTAATTCCTACCAGCCTTCTTCATTTTGGGCAATACACTACTTCTTGAAACAGATTGCATCCAGACTTATGTGGGAGAGCATGCCACTTTAGAGAGACATCTGCATACTTTGCTGTTCCCCAGTCTGGGTAACCATGTCACATTGGCCATGTTCTGGCACCACATCACAGTGAAACCTCTTTGTTCCACCTGCCTCCTGGCTGCTGCAGAAAGGAAACCTCCACCCTTAGCCAGGGCAGTAGCTCCAGTAGAGTCCAACTGATACCTTCTTTTAGGTCCTTAGAAATCCAGGCCCTCACTAAGTACCCTGGCAAGTCACTGTCAGCACATCTTTGGGACACCCTCCTCAGGAGAAGAGAGAAAGCTACTATTCACATGAACAAAGATGGCAGATTTGGTCCCAAAGTCATGACACAGAGACTGAATTCACAGAAAACTGTTGTCTTATTAAAACTTCCTTGACAGTAGTGAGAGTAAGGCTCCATACAATTAGTCCCTGAATAAAACTCCTCCAATGTGTGGCTCACAGCACAACCTCAGGGCTCCTGCCCTGCTCTGGACAGCGGTCACCCCAGTCTGCATCTTACCAAAGCGCGGGCGGGGGTGGCAAGCTGTCTAGCAATCATGGCATACTGCTTATAGAGTCCCATGTTTCAGGAGATCCCTGCTAGAAAGCAAGTTCTTCGGCCACAGCCCAGAACCAAATCCCCCAGTCTGACTGCCTGCTGAAGTATGATCAGAGAGACTGAGTGTTCTGCACGGGGAGAGAGAAAAGAAACTCTGACGGATTCGTTCTGCAGCTACAAAATCATTCCTCACCCTTGCATTCCTGTGTGGGTAATCTGTCTCAAAGCTCACCATAAAAGGATGGAGAATTCACAAGAAAGAATAGACTGTGCCTTCTTTTCATGTATCTCCCTGGTCTCCATCCAGACTCACTGCACCGTTTAACAGAAAGGAGTAAGCTGGGCTTGGCAAGGTGCTGCTTCAAATTACCGTCAACCTACTCTTAAAGCCAAGAGAAAACAAGTGACCGAATTGGAACTCTGAGTCACAATTCATTCCCTAGATTGCTCCCAGGCTGCTCACCTGTGCACTACCCTTCTATCATGATGTCTTATGGTTGCAGCCCAGTCCTCTACACTAAGAGACGATCAGAATGTGTTGTCATCTGTTTTCATAATATTTTCATAACATTTTCATAATCCTTTCTCCTCACACTAAAGTAGCTCTTCAGGTGGATTTGCTCTGCCATATCTGCATGCAAAATTTATAAGCATACAATAATGTTCCTACTTTACTAGCAGTAAAGCAACTGTTCCTCAAAATGATAAAAATCCCCAAGCACAATCTACATACTTTTTTAACGCATCATAGGGCCTCGAAAGCAGCCTAAGCTTTTTTTCCCACCTTCTGTTCAGGTTCTGTTTAAGACTTACAGGTTTTTCTCTCACATTTGAGAGATTCAGACCTTCTCACTTGGTTCAAATTTATATGAGTGAACAATGAGAACAAGAGCAAACAAAATACATGTATGTTATGGCAGAATGCAGTGCATGCAGTAGTGTTTCTTACAGTTGAGAAAAAATAACACAAAATAAGAATAAAATAAATGTGATAAAAGTCAGTTCAGCAACAGGCTGGTTTACACGGCTCCTCTGATTGTACTGTTAGGCAACATCTGAAAATCAGCAAGCCATGAAGCTATGGAAGCCAGAAAACGAAGCTTGTTCTTTCATGGCAAGTCATTTGCCACACATAATCTGCAGTAGCTTTAGATGACTCCTCATAGACGCACTTCCTAGGCAGGGGGTCAAACACAGCTTCCTAGTGAGGGATTGGTGTTCTGCCCCAGTGATTGCTGGCTATTTATGTAGCAGTAAAGGAGCTGGTCCTCAAAGCAAGTGATACTGCAGTCTGTCAGAGACGGTCTTTTTATAGGATGACACCAGCTTTCCTGCATTTCCAGCTTTTTCCATGCTGCATTTCCTGCTTTTTCCATGCATGACATGATGGAGTAGGGAGCTGTTGAGAGTGCAGGAACTGAAATAACTATGGGGTACTACTCCTGGTGGAGCAGGGAACCCAGCTTGAGGTGCAGCCGGGGTCTGTACCATCTTGTCAGGTTCTGACACTGAAGCAAGGTGTCACCTTTTCAACAGTGCCCACAGTTCCTTATTGAAGGAAAAAGCTGAGAGCAAGCCTAAGAGGTAGCCAAACTTCTGTATGGGCAGTCATGGGACCACGGCTCGGAGCACGCTGGAAGATGTTTAACATCAGAGATGGAGCCCAGTGTAGATTCTTGGGAAGTGAATATAAAGTTTCATCATCTTACTAGGACTAACTGAACTTAAATAAGAAATTTAAGTTTTGTTGTAGTTGACCTGGACTTCCTCATGAGTCAATGAAGAGACACAGGGACCTTCTCTTGTGACAGAGGAAGTCTTCAGCCTCTGTTGGCTAAACTCCTGCTGCTGGCTCTCAAGTGGAATCCTATTAATGCCTGAACACAGAACACAATTTTTGCAGGAGAAATATTTTCACAGGAGGCCTTATTATTGATATCAGATAATAAATCTCTATATGAAGGAATGCATGAGAGGAAGGGGCCTGAATGCTTAAGGAGGGTTTTCCTAACAAAGTCTGGAATAGTGTCTGAAATTAGGAAAACCTGCATCATAAAAATTTCCAACTGAGTTTTGTTAGCTTGTAATCATTTTTCAGTTGCAACATGTTTTCTTATCCTTTTAAACAGTTTTAGTTGAAAAGTAATGTCGTCTAATTGAAAGAAATCATTCTGTGAAAACTGGAGCATTTGTTTCCAATGCATTTGTTTCCTTGTTAGTTAACTTTCTAAATTAATTACACTTACAGATGCAGTTTACAAATGTTTCTTACAAACACCAGTGAATCCATACAGGAGACATATTATGAACGCTCAAAATGTGGGAAGATTTAAGATTTCTGGTTTGTGCCTTATGAGAAAACCTGAAAATCCACACAGAACAGTAACCTTAACTGAGGAGCAGATCCTTTCGTGTCTGATAACGGCTGAGCTCACAGAGGAACCTTTTTCTAGAGTGGACACAATGACAAAATAATTCTTCTCAACTTGGCTATCTATTTCCATACAACCTGTAGCTCTGAGATCTATAATCTCTGATAAATTGTGTGAAAACTCGCTAAGGTTTCGAAAGTCTTTCAAAAGACAGATATAGCTCTACACAAATAGCTGCACATCTGCATGTATGTGCACACACATAAATGATATTCTATGGGAGGAAAACTATTTCCAGCCTAAGCTTCAAATGTTGTTTACACTGTTATACCTAAATGGATATTATTTTGTAAATAATAGTGAAGGGAGAGAATTTTATAGTGGAAAGGTTTAAGGAAGATAGAGCAAATAGCAGTGTTTAGAGAGCTGCCTGATTGTTTTTCATGTTGTTGAAAGTTGAGATAGTCTTTTGGTACTTGGTGACCTGCCAGCTGGCATCTGTAACAGCCATTTGTTTGTTCATACCACTTCAGCAGCTTGCACCACTAGTTGGTCTAGTATGAAGTATCTAGTCATGCGAGAAGTAATGTACTTCTTTGTTTCAGATGTGTCACATTGGCATTAAATCGTTACAGGACACTCCACAGTGAACTGATACGATAGCATGGAATATTTGTATTGAAGCATGTGTAACAGAAGAAAAAAGAAGAGATGCATAATACATTAAAGGACAGATAACCTTTTGACTGTGGCTGTGAAGCTGAAGCACTACCTCCATGTCTGGATGTGCTAGAATTATTTGCTTGCACCTCTTTTGCTTAGGTCAGAATCTGGTAAAGGTTCTTGGGTGAAACAGGTGAAAACTTATCTGCTGAAAAGGCATGCGTGGTTCATTCAGCTGGTTTGGATTGGAGTAACAATTAAAATACACTGTTATTATTTTGTAAGGGATAGTTCCTTAAGTATTTGCAGACATGATACTTTTCTGGATGTGTGTCACCGAGCTGAGCAAGAGTGAACACAGGCACACCAGAGAGGTATTGTAGACCATTTCAGTGCCTCTCTATCACTGCAGAGCATCACCTCCTTTTTTTCTTTCTTCTTTTTTTTTTTTTTGAGTGGGGGGAGGGTTGGGGCATAAGGTTTTCTTAACTTTCTCATCTTATTCTATAACTTCTCTCTTATAGGTTTTGATCTAATCGCTAGATGTCCAGAAATAAAGGAGGATATTCTTCACTGAATTCTTATATATAAATATCAATGGCATGAGTGCTAAAGGCTCAGTAAACAGGATAATATCTAAGTTAAAGGCAATCTTTTTCACATGGCCTGTCCTAAAAGACTGGGCTTGAGCTCTGAGTCACTGATTAAGAAACCAGAAGTGGAGGTGTATTAATAATATTTGTGCTATTTCATAGGCCAGTGATTGTAGAGGAGACACAAAATTTAGTCTGAGGTCTATGCAAACAGCTGTAAATTACTTCCAAGGCAATTCACTTCACCCATGTAAGTTAGGAAAGAGAGTTTTTTATGGGAAGAAAGTCCACAGAATTGTGAAGGAGTCTCTCCTCCTTGCTGTTGTTCTCCATTTGCTGTTATCTTTCCATATTTGCTTTTTCATGTTCCTGAAGTTGTCCTGTAGCTATTCATGTTACTGATGCCCTATTTAGGAGTTGAGCACAACCCTTGGAAAGTTCTGGCCAGGCTTCAAAACAGCCATTGAATCTGCCTTGGTAACTTTAGCCTTTGGCCATTTATTACAAGCCTCCTTCAAGCTTTAACCTCAAGTATATCTACACTTACAATCACAATGCTGACATCTCATTTGGACAAATCTAGATAATTTTACATGTGTTGTTTTTGATAGTAGTTACACAGTTGTTGGAGCACCTCAGGTTAAGGACTATTGTTGGTTGCTGCTCCTATTTGCTACAGAGTCTCAAGGTTTTCTGTGCAAGCCTCCTTCATCATTCACTCTCAGGTTTTTTTCCACTTGATGACTTCAAGTGAGAATTTGTGTGTTGGTATGCAAAGTACACACTCCAAATACATTCAGTGCTTCCATCTGACTTTGATAGAGCTCGTAGCTAACAGGTAGTACCTGAATTTCTCAGCTAGTAATAAAATCTCTCCATCAAAGGGCAGTAATTTAAAACAGACAATGCTTTTCGAAGATGCCTAGTTTTTTGTCTAATGCCCCAGTAGGTAATTATCTCCTGCAACCTCGTGTTGACATGTTTTGGTGCTATGTATCTCTGTTCTTGTGTACTGGTGAATTCAACAAGTTCTCTGCTGTATATTTGATGTTACCCCTTTCTTGAGCTCCACTTTTACTCGTAATGGGTTGCCTAGATAAACAACTCACTGCCTTCTCTGTGTGGTGTTGCTTCTTGATATGTGGTTTTCAAAGGTGCTTGCTTTGGTTTTGAATGCTTCATAAGTCATTACATCTTTCATAGTTTATTTGGATCTCAAATTATTACCAATTTGGTTGGCCTGTTGGGAAGATGAAAAGAGAAGAGGTTTGCATTATTTTGGGATTTCTTGCTGTCTGGCAAATTTCATGTTCATTGTATATTTACATTTTAGAAGGAAAAGGTTACTCATGATAACACGGTAAGACACAAAGCGCAATGCCCGAGTCCCTTGGATTTGGGTTGATACATTCCTCTCCCAGGCTTCCCTGCTGCTCGTTCCATTCTTTGGTTGTCGCATCTACTTTGGCATTAATGTCACCCATCACAAAGTGTAAGTTGTGTTTTGGTATTCTGTCAATCAAACTTTTGAAGCAATTGTAGAATTTGTCCTAGTCACTGTGTTCCTCTGTCAGAAAACATCTCTGTGTGATTGATGTTTTTAGGAACCTGGTTTGGAATCTGGCATATGTGATGTGCTAGCTGATAGCTCCCTACCCGAAGAGTGATTTTTCCACTAAATCTGTCATGGTGAATGCTATCCAGTTTGTATGTTCTTTGCCACACAGATGGTTCAGCTTTTAGTGGGTTCAGAAATGGGTCCCCACTTTTTATCTTTACCAAGGATCATGAAAAAGGAGTAAAGAAGAGAACACCAATGCCCTTTGTAGCGGCTTGTAAACACATGGAGAGAGAGGCACAAAAGCCCCTCTCTGAAAATTAACAGGACAAACCACAATCCCTGCATATTAACATTGCTCCAGAAGTTCCTATGCCCATGAACACAAGCAGACAACCATACAGCGATTATATGGGATAGCTGGCCAGACTCTCCAGTGTGGTGTTAATATTTCCTTGGTTTCTCAGGCACTGCGCTCTTGCAGAGCTTTCAAGGATGGCACGAGTTCCTCATCTAGCACTACTGCGGATAGAACTGCAAATTTTGCCAAAACAGAGAAATAATAAAGGACTTCATAGACCCTGAAAACATCTGCATGATATGGAAATAACATGAGATTTAGCTTAGGAAAATGTGAGTGATTGTGTTGTAGGTAATAACCGTATGACTCAATAGGCAGGTGAAACCCAGAAAGTGGCAGTACTGAAAAAAACATGGAATGGAAGGCATAGTATACTAAACATGAGTTTTTTGTTGTTATAGTGCTGGGATAATCCTGGATACTACTTTGGACTATCTACTTAAAGGCATCTTTTTTCCAAAGGAACATCTGTGAGTCCTCCTGGAAAACTGAAGTCAATCCTGGCCAATCATCACTTAGCAAGAAAGATACCGCCAATTTGAAGAAAATTTGGAGGATCAACACAACTGATGAAAAGATTGGGTGTACTGAGGCATAGACATAAATATATAAACTGCTGCTTGATTAAGTGATGACTAAGGTGGCAGACAGAGTAGAGGAAAATAAGGGAATGGCATAACATTAACATATCCATTTATATGGATATAGACATCAAGGAAAAAATATTTCTTGTGATTACTGTGCATTCTGTAATTAACAGTAATGGACTGACACTATAAATAAAACCCTTAAAATGGCTATTGCAAAAACTTCTCTTTTATTGAGCTGTGAAAATTTCTTCTAGGGGAAGCAAAAAGGCCTTTAAAAACTGAAATGTACCTAGCACTGGCAAAAGTATAGAGCAGACAATCTCACACTCACAGGGAGACAGACTGGATGATCTTTGGTCTCTTTCATCTCTGGCATTTCAGATTCTGGTACCAATGTGTATTGAGTATTAGTCTGTTTCAGTTTTATGTTCTCATTGTGATAATCTTTGGTCTGTTTTGATTTCTGAGTAGGAACTCATGTAATATGTTCAGTATCAATGTAATATTAAGCTAATATTTTTATGCCTTGGGCTGTTTCTTCAGATTACAGAAATGAAGAATATCTTTAAAAATGTAAAAAAAAAAAAGTATTTGGAAGCCAGCAGTGGAAATAAATTATCCATTTTCCTATTTTGTATTAGCTGTGAAGTATTTCTGGCTTTCCTTATAATACGTTTTATAAATAAGTATCACTCAAAAACCCCAAGAAACGCTGCTTATCTAAAAAGATAGACTAGTTTATTTCAGAAGATATGGAAAAACCATAAATATAATGTCCGTTATAGTCTTTTCAGCTGGCAAGAACAAACATGATACAGTCTTGGCATTATTTTTGACTGTACTAATATAATTGACTAGGGGACAAGCTAATCTAACAGCAACAGCTTTGGCACATTACAGCAGTTAGTTAATATCCTCAGCCCAACCTTCCTGTAAGCGCCTTAACTCCGGAACCCCTGTCACTCATGAGGGAGAATTTGGTCACAAGAGGATGAACACAAGGGTGAGCAAGACACTGGTCCACAGTTCAGCAAAGACAGTCAGCTCCCAGTGTTGCCTCAGAACTCCTCTACAAACACAGGGATATTGTGCTGCCAGTGGTTTATATCTACTACCTCTGAACAGTCTGCAATAATTCTTCCTTTCCCCCACCCTGGAGTACCATCTCCCTTCTTTTTCTGAGCAACAGCAGTGTTCAGAAATGCACCCTCAAAGCCTGCCAGCAGCTGGATCAAATCCACTGGCTGGCAATTAGCGTGTTTTGTTGGGGACACAGCAGTGCTGGCTCTGTCTGCCAGTGCTGCGATGTGTCTGCCATCAGCCAGTGTCATGGGAAGGTGTGAAAGCATCGTAGCCACCATCGCTCCTGCCCCACTAGTTAGAGGGCACCCTGCAGTTTCTGGACTGAGCCCTACACTTTTCCTGGAAAAAAGTATGTTGTCCTAATGTAGGGTTTTGATGTCGTTATAGCTGGGAATAAGGACAGTTAAAAGGAGAGAGGAAAATGTATGCTCTGCAGTTTATGTGGTTCTCCTAGGTGCTGTAGCTGACAGCTTGAAAGGATTTGAATGGGACGAACAAATTTTTAGAATAAAACTTTTTTTTTTCCTCAAGTCTACCTCTTAGACATTACTTGTGGTGACTTGCAATATCCCATTTCACATCAATTTTGCTAAACACTGGTGCTGATATCTGTTGGGTTTGATAGGTTTCATTTTAAATGGAAAGACACCAAGTCCTGCAGCTTGAGTTCACTGTGAGGTGAGGGTCAGAAATACCCCTTTTCTGATTGTCTGACAAAACAACCCTAACTACCCACCATTCTCATTTTCAGACTCGCTCTCCAGCCTCTAGTTAACCAAAATGCTGACGCCCATTTAAACTAGGCACCTCATCTCCTACTTTCCAGGTGTTTTTGCTATCATGTCAGGAGGAAGGAGAGGACATGTTTGAGCAAAGCTCAGATTAATAAGCAAAATGAGTTTTATGACTAGGTTGAATGAAACATAGTGATATTTTGTGTCTTGGCCATAATATCTTTAGCTGACCTGTTATGATCATGAAGACCCATTATTGAAAGGAGGCCTCAGATACGAATATTTCTAATGTAAGTGACATTAACTGGGTTCTACATTTTGCATTAAAAAGGACAATTATTACTGCAGTTAGAAGGGTTTGTGCATTACTAGGGATGCCATTATATGTGTAAACTACATTCAGAATGTTTTTTCCTTGCTGTTTCCAAATTGACTTTAGGTGGGAGCACAGCTGGGTTCTTAATACAGTGGTGAGGAGGAAGCAAGCTTTTAACTATTCAGTTCCCACTTTCTGAAAATTGCATTGCAGTTTGGAAAGTACATTCTCTCTTGGGAAAATTAGGCCTTAAAGTCCTGCTGCAGATGACCGCCAGTGCCAGCTCTCCATCAGTCTTCCATTCTGATCACTGGGTAATTCTCTGTTTAGATGGCATGACTAAATTTCATATTGTCTGCTCACACAGAAAGGAAAAGTACTCTCTGTATTGTCTTTATAGAGATATTAAGTAGGAAAAAAAAAAAAAGCTTTTGCATTAGAGACCTTTTCTTGCAAGATCACACTTACAAATAAGGGTCTGAACCTCCACTCACTGATGGCAGTAGCAGTGACCGAAGGAGCAAGCTATAAAAAAATCTTGGCTCTTGAAAAACCACATGCAGAGTGTGATATTGGAATTATAACAGAGATGCTGGCTTCCTCAGGTATTGTCTTGCAATAGGCCCAGATTAAATAACACTTGCTTGTAATAACAGAAGAAAGTTACATGAATTTAGTGATCAGATAAGGCTATAATTGCCTCCACAGAAGCAGCCCTCCTTCCCACCGCTCCTGACTGGACAACTGTGTGCCTTGTGCCATCTTTGTCCTCCTGTTGGTGCAAGCAATCACACAGCTATATGTGAAAACATGGTACACATTAAAATTAACTAGGAGAAAAAAGG
The DNA here is from genome assembly GCA_011057875.1 of Pterocles orientalis. Classification (NCBI taxonomy): domain Eukaryota; kingdom Metazoa; phylum Chordata; class Aves; order Pterocliformes; family Pteroclidae; genus Pterocles; species Pterocles orientalis. Next base: position 104,597 of record WKFP01015467.1, read on the forward strand.
AAAAAAGGCTGGGTTTTTAATCAGAGATTAATCAGAGATCCAGTCCATGTCACAGCTGCAGAAAGCCATCAGAGCAGAGCTACATGGGAGGATGTGTGACCATGCAGCTACACTTGGAAGGAAGTGCAGCCACCTCCTCTAGTAGATTAGAGCTTGGATTAGACTGGCTTCACCTGACCATGATGCCACCCTTTAATGGTGCAATTTCATATCATGCTGGCTGTGATCTAACTGCAGAAACCATTCTCTTTTCCCTTCCTTCCACTTCCAAGGTCCCTGGTCCATTGAGTGACCGTGCAGTGACCTGGGTCACCTTGCCGAACTACTGGAAAACTAATCAGCAGTTCATGGGTGGACCACTGCACAGTTGCACAGCCCTGGGAGGAGGCAGAAGGGAGACAGCATGTGACGGGAATAAATTGCAAAAATGTTGGTCAGCAGTACCTGTACTTAGATTAAGCACAAAATTGAATCACACACTTGAAAAGCAAAGGTGAGCTCAAGTTGTTTTGGCACAGGATGAGAGCTACTCCAAAACGTTTTAGGGGTTCAACTCATCCCTGTCTAGACAATCTCAGTGTGTTTCTTGTGTCAAGGTAGCATCTTTATTTTAAGGAATGTTAGGCTCCTTTTAGCTGAGGGGATGTTAGACTGAGGGAACTGGGGTTATTTAGTCTAGAGAAGAGGAGGCTGAGGGGAGACCTTATCACTCTCTACAACTACCTGAAAGGAGGTTGCAGTGAGGTGGGTGCTGGCCTCTTCTCTAAAGTAACAAGTGATAGGACAAGAAGAAACGGCCTCAAGTTGTGCCAGGGGAGGTTTAGGCTGGATATTAGAAAAAATTTCTTCACCAGAAGAGTGGTCAGGCATTGGAACAGGCTGCCCAGGGAAGTGGTGGAGTCACCATCCCTGGAGGTGTTCAAGAAACATGTAGCTGAGGTGCTTAGGGACATGGTTTAGTGGGTTAGGTGGTGTTGGGTTGACGGTTGGATTTGATGATCCTTGAGGTCTTTTTCCAGCCTTAACAATTCTACATTCTATTCTATGTTTTCATCATCTGCCCAGCAGGGGTTTGTGTTGTATAGAGCAAGGTGTGCATGGAGACACTTACTTGATTTTTAGATGTATCTGATCCTCCAAGATGCTAGATTACATTTGTACCCACCGTAAGACAACTTTAAGCTTGCTGGAATGGTGCTTGTGAGCCCCAGTGGAAAACAGATTTAGTAATTTCCCGCTTATGTTTCTTTATAGCTGTCCAGATACATTTTGGTTTTTTACTCACTTTTTTATTTGTTTTATGTGGCTGATGAGTTCAGTGGCATTTGAGGAGATTCATGTGCCTCTCATTCTCTACTAGATGGGAGTCATAATCTACTTTCTTTAAAAGGTAACTTGAACAGGGATATTTAACAATAAAGGTTTCTAAAATAAAGGATAGTGACAAAGTTCAGCTGAAGAAGATTCATTTATTGACAGAGGTAGCAAGCGGAGAGCACGAAAGTCTCAGTAAATAAATGCCCCCTAACTGACTTACAGAAAAAAAAAAAAAACCCCAACCAAAACAGCCGTCTAACAAGCTGTATCATTAGCAATGCAAAACCAGTCTTCCCTGATGTCGTTACTGAGGTTTTTTTTTTGTTCTTCCCCTCCTCCTTCCTAGTTCTAATTCAACCTTTATTATTTTGCAAGATTTTGCCAGCAGAAAAAGCCTCCATACATCAAAGCAGGTAGTGAGTGGCTGGGACGAGGTTCTGTCAAGTTAGAGAATGGGACACTCGGCATTAGGAAGAAGCACTGTGCACTTAGAGATGAACAGTTTTATTTTAATCCTTTCATCTACTTCTTTAGCTCCTTTTTGTTTCAGCTGCCATAAACACTTGCTGTGGAGCCAATGTTCGGTACTGAAAGGATTTTTTTTTGTATTCCTCTCATTTCTGTTGAGACATGACACTCAAATTGGAGATAGGAGCAGAGATCAACAAACCCTGTCAGCTCTTGTCAACCCAGGTGTAACAGTGTGATCTTCTTAAATTGCTGCTAATCTGCCAAATATCTCTTTATCTGCAGTCTCCATCATGCTGTTTGCTCACATTTGGTTAACACTTTAAATTTCTCTTTTGGAGGTGTCACTGTTTGCCATTTAGCAACTAAGAAGAACTGTGAGAGCAGCTTAAAGCACATGGATTTGGGAAGCTAGAAAAGCTGATTAGCTATTCAGGGAGAATAATCTTATTGAAAGTAGTAAGAGCTGTATAAAGAATGCTTTTCCCTTTCTTCGTAACAATCTTCTAATTATGTTGTCAAGCTTGCTGTCGTGTTCTCCCCCTGTGCCATTAAGAAACTGTTTTCTAAGTTAAGAAAGAGATTTCCAGATCGTGATGATGTTTGCTGATTTTTTTTATTGTTTAAAGAATCTGTGTGTGTTAAACCAAACATTAAAAAATGTATTCATGTGCAGCATAATGATCTGAGATTAGGAGCAGTGGTGGTGGCAGGAGAGGCGAGGGGGTGCTTGGCAAATGGGGGGTTGCTCTTCAATATCAGTACCAGGGGATTTCACCTCTGTGACTGGGATCTGAGTCTAGTTCGGACCTCTGTGACTCAAATATAGTCACAAATCGATAGTTGCTCAAGGGGTCAGAAGCAAGGCCAATACATAGCTGCAGCTGCAGATTTCTGAGCAAAATCCAACATTGTTTTTTGGCAATAGATGGACAAGTCGAACTGTGCTCTAATTCACTCTCTTATTTTACTCTTGTCCATATTTTGATGGGAAGAACAGGAGCCTAATTTCTATATATTTACTTCAGGTTGGATGCCTGTTAATTTAGTGGGTCAACATGGATCCATTCACTGATATCAGCGTGTTGGTAGACACACAATATTGTATAATGAAAATAAAATGCACCAGTGGCCAAACAAAACCCAGGCCTGCTCAATTGTCTTGCTTCTGATCAATGGCATACGTCACCTATTCAATGGTTTTGACCTTAACGTTTTACTACTAGAGGTGCATTCATTTGACCAAACATGGTATCAGTGTCCATTCTTTCATTTTTGTTCCTGAATGACCAAATAAAAGCTGAAGATCATATGAATAACTGGTTGGATTAGGAGATGCATCAAATTATTCAAAACATAGTAGTTTAGGAAAAAACTGTTGAATAACCATCTTTATCAAAATTACTAACTATGGTGGCAGTTCCGCCTTTATGTAATGTGTTTTGTTACTGAGACATAGTGATTTGTTTTCCCCTAGAGCAGTTTGTGTCGAAAGGTGTGTAGAAAGTGTTACTGAGAGAATATGGTGTACTGCATAAGGTCTTCCTATAAAATTATAACGGCACGCCATCACACATTTCAGTTTTCAGGATGTTTCACAGAGACAGATTTCTTCTTCTCCCTTTTGCCATTGTGTGACTCCACTTTATTCAGCAAAATTACTTCTGATTTCAACAGCAAGAGAAAAGAATTTGGCTAGTAAATTTTCCATATAAAAAATGCTTGTTACCTGAGTGAAGACAATTCTGCTTGACTGATGCAAATCACTAAACAAATCTGTCCATTTTTATTCTGTGATAGAGCAACAGTAGTCTTAGAAGTGATTTTTTTTTTTAAAGTCCTCATGTTTTTTACCATGTCACATACAAAGTTGTTATCCCTCTTAGGTGTACAGTTGGCCAACTGCAAATTATTTGTCTCTTCTCATAACATCAAGTCACCCATCTTCTTTATTTGCATATATATGGCAACAAATTCTCCTGCAGACTACTGAGTAGGCTACCAGAAATTAGGAACATTTCTAACAGAAAGCTATTTTATTTGCACTTCACTTAAAATCAGGTAAATAGCTATGTACAACGTTTTGGAGTTGACACATTGACATTTTCAGATGAAACCATATTATTTCGCCCAATGAGAGAGAATTCATTTTTATTTCATACAGACACATCCTATGTACTCTATTAGCAAGCACAATATGCTCTAATGTGTAACCCGATATTCTGGCCATGCTGAATTTGATAAAGCTAACACTAGTACTTAACACAGAATTTGCCTGTATGAGTGGAAAGCTAGGTGTACCTCAAGGACTTGACAAGCAGGAAGATTATATATATTTCATATATACATGTATATATTTCTTTTAGTGGATAGAGGTAAGCTTTGCTCCCATAAAGTATGCATTTACAGTGGGAATCAATTTCTCCTAAATGAGATTTTCCTTTTTTTACTCTTCTGAGGCACTATAATCACAATGGAAACCACTTGCCAAACGTAATTGCTGTTTTCAGACTCAATGTCATTCTAGAGAGTATGAATTTTATGTAGATTTTTTTTGGTCAGCACTACACTTGGCAAGACCCTCAATAAGCTAACTCTACCACATACCACATTCCAGCTTGTGACCTCCACATCCATGGGACCCATATTTGCTACTCGGGGAATGTCTTATCAGAGCAACTTTTTGATCTATACTAAACCCAGCATTCTCCCATACTCACATGGGACTGATGTCCATGTCCTGCTCTTCCTTTGAATGGTGAAAGTCAGTATTCTTTCCAGATAAAGCATCTCCATTACTTTACTTACCATATGAATGCCTAACATGAGGAACTACACCAGGTTCTGAACTGTTGTTTAAATCTCACGAAACTCAGTGAAAGAAACACGCCACAACCTGATTGTAAGCGATAGCTGAAGGGTACATAATCATCTGGGGAATGCTTCAGATTGCCTGTACAACCTTTCATGTGGTCTTTCGGCTGCTCTGCCTGCTGCTGTGTTTGGGAACACTCTGCAAAAGTGTCCTTAGGCACAGAAGCAATGTAACAGGTGTATTTCAGCCTACATGGGGTTTCACATTGGAGTGTATGGGAAACATTTTTGAAGCTAGCAGACATATTGGCTGCCTTCCATTCAGGGTAAAAAAAAATAATTGTGTTCTTTCTTGGAGTTGTAACAGAAAAAGAAATCACATTTAGTGCTCACTCTCTTTCAAAAATTCTATGCAGTAAACAGGCTGCCATAAAAATATATGCTTTCTCTTTCCTATTTCACCTTTCATTTGTTTGTTCTGCCTCCCTCCTCAGCGCTGCTATTGAGAGCTTTTCCTGCAGAGGAAAATACCAGGTTTTTCTGGTCATTCTAATATTCTGATCACTCACAAGCTGTATAATTCTTGACCCAGAGTATATAATTAATTTTGATCATTCACAATATATGGATGTCTCCAATGAATCATAAGTTTTATATGTAACCTAGGTTTCTCACAATTATTGCACTCCAACTCCCCAAGATACAGGAGGATGCAGTCTCTGATTTGAAGAGCTTGCTTTCTAATTTGATCCAAGACAGAGGTGAGCATGAATGAGGAAAGGAGAGAAAGGAAGAATAGTGGGCTCCTACTCATTACATAGGTTAGTAATGTCACAGCTTGACGATTCCGAATAATTTTCAAGCATCCCTTTTATAAATGAATAAATAATGACTGCTGTCATTACAGAGATGTTCCGCCACTATTTTTTGGCTGAGTTTTTCAAGTATCACTTGCAGAAGTGGGTCTTGAAGAGTAAAGGGACAAAGGGGAGAAGAAAAACAGAAGATATTTTTCCATGTGCATGGAGTAACACAGATAAAGAGTGCAGAGGAAAGTCTTCCTTAAGAATCTGTCTGTGGACTGCTTGTTTTCATTTATCTGGTGGAAGAAAGATGGGAGTTGATAGTCCAAAGTGCCAGAAAACAGGAACAGAGGACTGGGACACTGAAGAGGGATGACATTATTAAAGAAAAGGGCCATTATGCACTTTGTTACATTCGAAACCTTCACATATTAATGAAGTTCAGACAAAATGTCAAAAGGAGAAAGACTAGATGGGAACTAGAATTTGATTACTCTCATGACAGATTAATGCTAAAGGTTGATCTGGGGGCTTGCAACAATGGTTGTTTGTGGGTATGCGCTTGTGGACAATGTTACTATCAACTTTATCTATGGCGAAGATTAGTTTCAACTGTAGACATCTAAAAGTCAAGTGTCCAGTCTTAACTCTGGTGAGAGAGGCACTTCCAGAGTAATATTTACACCTTCTTGCAAGTAGGTTCACAGAATCACAGAATCACAGAATGTTAGGGATTGGAAGGGACCTCGAAAGATCATCTAGTCCAATCCCCCTGCCGGAGCAGGAACACCTAGATCAGATCGCACAGGAACGCATCCAGGCGGGCTTTGAATGTCTCCACAGAAGGAGACTCCACAACCTCTCTGGGCAGCCTGTTCCAGTGCTCTGTCACCCTCACTGTAAAGAAGTTTTTTCTCATATTCAAGTGGAA